>PVHT021183707.1:6540788-6564135 GCA_004024745.2 Catagonus wagneri
TTTTTTTTTTTTTTTTAAAGCTGGAAGAAGTTTTTTTTTTTGTATACATTGTTTTTCCTCACATTATCATGCTCCATCACAAGTGACCAGACATAGTTCCCAGTGCTGTACAGCAGGATCCCATTGCTTATCCATTCCAGAGGCAATAGTTTGCATCTATTAACCCCAAATTCCCAGTCCCTCCCACTTCCTCCCCCTCCCTCTTGGCAACCACAAGTCTGTTCTCCATCCATGATTTTCTCTTCTGTGGAAAGGTTCATTTGTACCATATAGTAGATTCCAGATATAAGTGAAATCATATGGTATTTGTCTTTCTCTTTTTCACTTACTTCACTTGATATGAGAGCCTCTAGTTCCATCCATGTTGCTGCAAATGGCATTTTTTTTTTTTAATGGCTGAGTAGTATTCTATTGTATATATATTCCACATCTTCTTAATCCAATCATCTGTTGATGGACATGACTTTTCTTTCTGTATATATATATTTTTTCTTTTTAGGGCTGTTCCTATAACATATGAAAGTTCCCAGTCTAGGGGGTGAATTGAAGCTGTAGCTGCCAGCCTACACCACAGCCATAGCAATGCTGGATCCAAGCTGCATCTGTTACATACACCACAGCTTGCAGCAACACCAGATCCTTAACCCACTGAGTGAGGCCAGGGATCCAACCCACATCCTCACAGACACTATATCAGGTTCTTAGCCCACTAAGGCACAATGAGAACTCATCTTTCTGTGTTTTTAATAGCAGCATTTTTTAAATTTGGATTAATTCCAATTAAACATACCAGATAACAATATACTATTTTTTTCTTTTATGTCTCAAACTCTTTGTGTTTTTTTTCTAAGAAATCCTTGCCTGTTAGAAGAGGACAAAGATTTCCCTTCTATGCTTTCTTCTATATGTTTTAGAATTTTACTTTTCACATAGAGATCTATGATCCATCTTAACTTTTATGTCTGATATGAGGTAAAAATCGCGATTCATTTGTTATAGGGATATCCAGTTGTTTCAGCACCATTACTGATAAACTTCTCCTTACACCGTTTAATTTCCTTGGACCATTTGCCAAAGATCATTTGTCCATGAATGTGTTTAAAACAGATAAGTATATTTTCTCTTTGCTTTTCTTCTTTAAAATCATTTTGATTTTTCTAAGTTGTTCTCATTATCATGTAAATTTTAAAAGTGATTTATAAAAATTTTCCCCAAATAAAAAACCTGCTGAAAATTTTATTGAAGATACACTGAATACATATTTCAATTTGTAGAACCGATGTTTCAGCTATATTGAGTCTTCCATCTAGAAATATTTATTTAGTTGTTTCCCATGTATTTAGTTATTTAGTTTCAGCACTGGGTTATAGTTTTGAGTATATATGTATTTCATCAGTTCAGTAAGTTTATCCCTAAGATTATGATATTTTGGGATATTATTATGGTATAACTTTATTTTCAACTTTTGTCATTCTTATATCTAAATATTACTGGTGTTTGTTTATTGGCCTCCTATACTTCCATCCTGACAAATTCACTTATTAGTCCTAGTGGGTATTTTTCATACATATATCTAGTAGGATTTTCTAAATACACTATCAAATCTTGATCAAAACACTTCATCTTTTTTAATCTGTATTTCTTCTATCCCTTTTCTTAACCAATTGAAATAGCTAGGATTTCCAGTAAATACTGATTAGTGAGAGTAAACACTCTTCACTTGTTCCAAATTTTAGGGTGGAAACATTCACTCTTTGACCTCAAAGTATGATTTTAATTGAAGTTTATACCATTTATCATATAAAGAAGTCACATTCTATTTGTAGTTTGCTGAGAGATTTTACCATGGGAGTTTTTACAAAGGTTGGTATCCTTTATACACTGAGGATTTGATTTGATAATATTTTATTAAGGATTTTTTTGACTCTATTCATGAGAAATACACAGGTTGACTTTTTTTTCTTGTAATGTCTTTGTTTAGTGTGCTCTTAGAGAGATACTGATCTCATAAAATAGGTTGGGAAGTATTCCTTCCTCCTTTATTTTCTGAAAGATTTTGTGTAGGATTAATGTGATTTTTCTTCCTTAAATGCCCTATAGAACTTATCAATAAGCTCTCTGGGTCTGGAGTTTTCTTTGTAGAAAGATTTTTAATTACAAATTCAATTTCTTTCATAGGTATAGAATTATTTAAATTTTCTATCTCCTCTTATGTGAACTTTAGTCATGTGTGTTATTCAAGGAATTTATGTATTTCATCTGAGTTACCACAGTTATTGCCATAAAATGTTCATCATGTTCCCTTATCCTCCAGATGCTGTAGGCTCTATAGTGATGTCTCCTTTATCTTTCTTAATATTAATAGTTTGTCTCCTCTTTGTAAAAAAAAAAAAGAAAATCAATCTCTTAGTTTTCTGCTTCTGTTATAGCAGATTGACCCACACTTTGTGGCTTGCAGAATACAAGTTTACCACTTTATAGTTCTGTGTATCAGAAGTCAAACATAAATCTCACCAGCCTAAAAAATCAAAGTGTCAGAAGGAGCCATATTCCTTTCAAGAGGCTCTGGAGGCGTGTCTGTTTCCTCACTCATTTAGATTGTTAGAAAAATTCAGTTCCCTCTGGTTGGAGGATCTCTAAAATCTCCATTTCTTTGTTGAAAATCAGGTGAGAGCCATTTCCAGCTTCTAAAAGTCATGCCCATTCCTTGGCTTGTGTGCTGTATCCTCAGTCTTCAAAGTCAGCAACAGTGTGTCAAGTCCTTCTCAAACTCACATCTCCCATACTTCTTCCATATCATCTCTTTAACACAAATGGGAAAGGTTCACTTTTAGGGACCCATGTGATGAGCCTGGACACACTGACTTTACAGAACAATCAGTCATCTCAAGAACCATACCATCAATGACATCTTCAAAGTTTCTCTTGCCATCTAAGGTCACATATTTACAGTTTCCAGGAATTAGAGCATAGACATCTTTGGAGTCAGTTTTTCTGCCTCTATGCCAGAAGTTTATGTAATTGATTTTAGACTTTTAAAAATTTTTCCGATATAAACCTTTAAAGCTATAAACTCCCCTTAAGCACCACATTAGTTTGTACTGCAAATTTTAATTTATTTTATGTTCATTATTTATTTAAAGTAATTTTAGTTGTTTTAGTAATTACTTCTTTATCCCATGATTTTTTATAAGTATGTTATTTAATTTCCAGATAATTGGAATTTTTCTACATGCATTAATTTGATTCTGTTCTCATCAGAGAATTTAACAGTATCATAATTTTTAAATTTATATATCAACATATTGCTCACCTTGGTGAAAATTCCAAATGTTCATACAAATAATGTGTATTATGCAGTTATTGGGTGTAGTGTTCCATAATTGCCATTTAGGTTGGTAATGTCTTTCTGACCTTATAGTTTCTTAGTGATATTTTTATCTACTTGTTTTATCAATTACTGAGAGTAGTATAAAGTCTACCTCCACGATCATAAATTTGTCTATTTATCCCCTTTAGAGTCTCTTAGATTTTGCTCCATGTATTTTGAAGCTTTACTATTAGGTGTATATTCATCTGTAATTGTAATATATTACTATTATATTAACTTTTTTCATTATTAAGTGCCCCCCTTTTCTCTAAAAGTACCCCATTTTTGTTAATTTTTCCTTCTTTTGTATCGATAGATGTTTTTGAAACTTTAAAACTTCTCTTTACTGGTTTTCTAGCTATATCTCTCTGAATTATTTTCCCATGATTGTTTAAGAATTACATGTGCATTTTAAAGTTAATATATCAACAGCAAAAAAGTCAACAACTCAATTGAAAAATGGGCAAAAGACCTGAATAGACATTTCTCCAAAGAAAGTATACAGATGGCCAACGAGCACATGAAAAAATGCTCAACATCACTGAATATTAGAGAAATGCAAATCAAAACTACTATGAGGTACCATCTCACACCAGTCAGAATGGCCATCATTAATAAGTCCACAAACAACAAATGCTGGAGTGGGTGTGGAGAAAAGGGAACCCTTCTGCACTGTTGGTGGGAATGTGAGCTGGCACAACCACTATGGAAAACAGTATGGAGGTACCTTAGAAAACTATATGTAGAACTACCATAGACCCAGCAATCCCACTCTTGGGCATATATCCAGACAAAACTTTCCTTGAAAAAGACACCTGCACATGCATGTTCACTGCAGCACTATTCACAATAGCCAAGACGTGGAAACAAGTCAAATTTCCATCCACAGATGATTAGATTAGTAAGATGTGGTATATATACACCATGGAATACTACTCAGCCATAAAAAAAGAATAAAATAATGCCATTTGCAGCAACATGGATGGAATTGGAGACTCGTACTGAGTGAAGTAAGAAAGAGAAAGACAAATAACCATATGATATCACTTATATCTTGAACCTAATATACTGCACAAATGAACCTTTCCATAGAAAAGAAAATCACAGACTTGGAGAACAGACTTGTGGTTGCCAAGAGAGAGGGGGAGGGAATGGGATGGTCTGGGAGTCTGGGGTTAGTAGATGTAGACTGTTGCCTTTGGGATGGAAAAGCAAGGAGATCCTGCTATATATATAGCACCAGGAACAATGTCTAATCACTTGTGAAGAATCCATATATGTATGCTTTACTGGGTCACCATGCTGTACAGTTGAAAAATTGACAGAAAACTGTACACTGGCTATAATGGAAAAATAAAAATTATTGTATTAAAAAAATAAAAGAATAAAGTTAGTATAGATAGGTTTTTCTCTTGTGGCACAGCAGGTTAAGTATTGTCACCTCAGGTGTTGGGGGTCACTGTTTTGACATGAGTTCAGTCCCTGGCCCAGGAATTTCCACATGTTGCAGGCGTGGCCAAAAAAAAATTAATATTGTTAATGTTCTAACAGTATATTTTTTATTTACCTTCTTTCTTTTGAGCTAGTATTGTCATATATATTTACATACATGATAAACCCATCAATAAGGTTTTTTTTTTTGCTTAAAACAATCATTTCCCTTTTAAAGATATAGAATGAAATATATTTATAAATTTCTACACATTATTTGTAATGCAGTTATATTGATAATAGATTTTCTCACTTTCTACTTATCTGAAAGTGTTTGAATTTCATCTTTATTTTTTAAGATGGCTTCCCTAAACATAGAACTTATTATTGACAGCTTTATTTTTTTTTCAACACTTTCATTGTATCATTGCAGTGCCTTCTAGCCTCCTTAGTTTCTTAGAAAAAGCCAATATGTCACATCTGTTATTACTGTGTATCTTTTCTTAGAAGGTTATTACTATCTTTGGATTTCAGCAATTTAACTACAAATGTGTTTGGAAATGCTTTTCTTTGTTTTAATTCTGTTTGAAACATTAAGTTATTAAATTTGAATTTAATGTTTGCTACCGAATTTAGGTAAAACTATGTCATTATTTGTTCAAAAAAATTTTTTTCTGTTTATTTCTCCCTTTCTCTTCTTTCAAGAATTCCAGCTGCGTGTATGATAGCCTGGTTGATATTCTTTCACACGCTCTATTTATTTTCCTTTTATGATTTTTTCTCTGATCTTCAATTTGTATTTATCAATCTTCAAATGTACTGATACTTTATTCTGCCATATCCAATCCACTCTTGAGCTCCTCTAGTTATTTTTAAAGTTTATCAAATTTTTCAGTTGTCAGATTTCTATTTCTTCTATAGATTTATTTCTCTTTTGAGGTTTTCTTATCTTTTCACTCATTGATATTATACTTTCTTTAATTCTTTGAACAAATTTATAATTACTGCTTTAAAGTTTTCATCTGCTACTCACAATGCCTGGAACCATTGGTAGTCAGTTCTATTGACTATTCTTGTTCCTATTTATGCGTCACACTTTCCTGTGTCTTTGCAAGTCTGTTTTTGTTTTTTGTTTGTTTGTTTGTTTTGGTTTGGTTTGGTTTGACTTGATTTTTCGTTTGTTTGTTGCTTCTTAGGGCTACCCTTGTGGCATTTGGAAGTTTCCAGGCTAGGGGCAGAATCTGAACTGTAGCTGCTGGCCTATACCACAGCCACAGCAACACTAGATCTGAACTGCATCTGTGACCTACACCACAGCTCATGGCAATGCCAGATCCTTTAACCACTGAGCAAGGCCAGGGATCAAACCTGCATCCTCATGGATGCTAGTATGATTCATTTCCGCTGAGCCACGACAGAGAACTGCTTTTTCTTCTCCTCCTCCTCCTCCTCCTCCTTCTTTTGGTTTTTGCTTGTCTGGTAATTTTTGGTAGAAAATTGGACATTTATGATAAATAAATTTGTGATAAATAAATTTATGATAATACATTTGTGGATTCAGTAGTGTACTGTAAATTATATTTTTTATTGTAGTATTCAGTTAATCTGTCTGTAGATGATCCATGACTTTTTTTCTCTATAGTGTATAGCTACTGGGATCTCTGGTCTGTTCTTATGGCTTCCAAATGCTACTTTTATTAGTTTGGCTGTTTGGAAATCTCCCTTGTGCCTGTGTATTTTGGCAAGTAGGGATTTTGGCAGAGGTTTTACTGATGTCTTGGGGCTTACCCTTTCAATGGTTTCTTTGCTTTTAGGAATTTGCTCCTAAATTTAGCTTCTGTGGCATATCCTTAGGATCTCAACTTCTGGCACTTCCAATCCCTGAGGCTTCAGGTTTCTCTTGGCTATGTTTTATGTAACTGTAAAATATATTCAGCTTAAAAAGCAGCAAAAGTATACGTCTTGTGCTATGTGTCTTTCATCTTTCAAGAGTAGACTCCTCTCTGACCTCTTCTTGCTTTGTTGTCAGGCCCTATAGAAATTCTCCTCAACATGTATAGTTTATCTGTCAGCCAGACACTGTGGGTTGTTGGTTTCATTTCTCTGCAATTACCTTGTTCTCAGGACTTCATCTTTACATTTCCAGGTGCTTTTCCAGTGCTGAACTCTGATCTCTGAAAACATTTGCTGACAAGGCTGTGTTTTTCCACTACCATTTTCTTCTGCTATAGCCATGATTGGGAAAAACCTTACCATTCTTACCCTTTAAAATTATGGTGCTTTTTTTTTCCCCCAAGAATAAATATCTCCAGCTTTTGTATACTTGTGGACACATCCCACTTTCATTAAACTCTTAGAGTATTTTTATGTTTACCCAGTTTATATGATTTTATCTGGGAAGTGTTTACACAACCAGTTAAGTCCACTGCCATGACTGTTAATTATTTTCATAGCCATATTGATGCATTTGCTCTGTATGATGTCAAAGGGACTATATGAAAAGTAAGAAATAAAACTAATCCAAAGAGTAAGTTCCTTGACTTTCTCATTTATGTCAATTTTAAACCTGCCCTACAGTCATTACACTCTCTTATTAAATGGCTAATACGTTCACATCTCACTCATTTTAAGAATTAGAAGCATGGAATTTTATTAAAAAATCTGTAAATGAATAGCATTTCCTGATATTTCTTTTTCTACCTTATAATAAAGTGACAAGATTCCAACCCACTAATCTAACAGCTTGGAGATCTCCTTGTAGCTATCTATGGGGCTTCCAGTATTGCTCATAGAATTATCATTTGGAAAACCAATAATTTAGTCATCAGTTGTTCATCTCATTCTTCAATTTGGACCTTAAACAGTAGCTACCAGGAGAGAGCCAATACCACTAAAAGAAACTGGACAATCCCAGTATCAATTTATTGATATTCTCCTCCAAATAAACGCTCTTTACAATGATAATTAACAAATACACATGAAAGCATATGCATTGGAGAGAGCAAGTAGTTCACTTGTGTCTATGAAGATATGTATTAAAATGAAGATCCTTGACATTGCACTTGGGGATAACATTGTAGCTTGTGTTGTGTTCCCCCAACAAAGTTATCATGAAGTCTTAATCCTCAGTACCTCACAGTGTGCCTTTATTGGAAATAGAATCATTGCAGATGGTAGTGGTAAATTTAAGTTGAGATCATCCTGGCATAAAGTGACCCCTAGTCCAGTATGACTGGTGTACATAAGAACATAGCCATGTAACAACAGAGACACACAGGTAGAACACCTTATGACAGTGAAAGCAGAGATTAGAGTGATGCAGCTTCAACCCAAGGAACATCAAAGGTGGCTGGCAAACTGCCAGAAGCTAGAAGGAGGCCAGAAAGTGTTCCATTACAAGTTTCAGAACAAATTTGGCCCTGCGAACAACTTGGTTTTGAACTTTTAACCTCCAGAACTGTGAGACAACAAATTTCTGTTGTTTTAAGCCACCCAGTTTGTGGTATATTTTAATGACAGCCCTAGGAAACTAATGGAGGTACCATTGCTAGATGTGTACTTTGTGGGTTTTAGTAAGATAGTCTTCTAAGGAAAAATCTGAAGAATGAAATCCTGGTGAGGATGGTATAGGCATTATAAACTGAAGAGAAGTTTGGTTGTTCTTGATTCTCTTGAGGCTTTCTTAAATGTAATGGTTATATTATGGTGTTTGTTCATCATATTTGTTATACAGCTCAAGGAGAATAATTAAGTCATTGAAGTTTATTTTTTATTTTATTTATTGAGGCTCTGAATACTAAGTCATTTGTCAAGAATCACATCCTAAGCTTTGGGAGAGCTGAAAGAAAAAGAAAGCATATCATTTTTCATTCTCAGTTTGTCCTCCCAACTATATCTGAGCCACTGAGTATTAAATATCTGCTATTCACTCTATTTTAATCATTAAAAAAGTCAACATCTGAAAGAGTTTGAACTCAGACAAACCAGGGATTAAAAATTAAAAAGAAATTTCTCGTGTGCAATTTAAATTGTATAACAGTGCTATTTTCTGTAAGATTATCAAGGGAGACCTCTCTGGGAAGGCAGCAGAGTCTAGAGTGATGTGAGAGAGGAAGTCATTGGGTTTTGAGGTTAATAGTATCCAAGGGCAAAAGGAAACAGCATATAAAATAGTGCAGTAGCAAGAACAAGCATAAAAGAGTAAGCTATCTGCATGACTGGAGCAGAATAGCAATGAGAAGGATGGTAGGAAAGAAGGGAGGTCGTACCCTGCGGGCAGAGGTTGGCAAACTTTTTCTGTAAAGTGCTTGATAGTGAATATTTTAGGCTTCGTGGGCCATAATGTCAAACAACTCAACTGTGTGCTATAGCAGCTGTAGGCAGTGTGCAAATAGATCAATATGGCAGTGTTCTAATAAAACTTTATTTATGGGCTCTGAAATGTGAATTATAGGTATACGGTTCAAATTGGAACCGTAAAAAAATATGGTAAGGAGTTCTCTTGTGGCTCAGCAGGTTAAGCCTCTGGTGGTGTCACTGCTGTGGTTCAGGTTGCTGCTGTGGCGCAGGTTCAGTCCCCGGTCTGGGAACTTCCATGTCACAGACACAGCCCAAAATTTAAAAAAATAAAAATATAGAAGCCATTCTTAGCTCATAAGTTGAATAAAAACAGTAGTTTACTGCCTCCTTCTGTGGGGCAATTATAAGAGATGATTAGGACTTGGGATAAAATTCTTTAGGAGGGCTTTGAACTGAGGAGTGGCAAGATTCGATGTTTATTTTGAAGGATCGCTGATGCTGCTCTATGGGTGGTAGACTGTTAGAGGAAAACTCCTGGCAGCCAGAATACAGTTGGGTTAGTCCTGTAGGAAAAGATGAGGCCAGGACTAGGGTGTTAGCTCTGGAAGTGATGAGAAAGAGGTAGTTTTGGGACAGAATTTGATCTAAAGATTTCTGAAAGATTTCTCTGATGTTCGAAATGTTGTCCCTCACAGAGAGGTTGAAAGGAAAGATGGAGAAGAGGATTGACCAGGTTTCAGGGTCAGAGTTTCCAAAGTCCTGTTATTAAAAATATTTCAGGAGCTCTCATATTGGAAAGGAGAGTCACGGGCTATATTTTGAACAGCTCCCCACAGTTTTATTTCTAGAGCACTCTTCTATGAAACCACCGAAAGATTCCTTTTACATCTCTCTGATTTGGGTGGGCAGTTATTATTATGCTCACTCCAAAAATGAAGCAGGTGGGCAGAAAGAGAGTATGGCACTCACCTGGAAGTAGATTCCTTCCTGATAGTCTACCCCTCCTGTCCTCTGGTCCCATGTTCTCTGACAGCTGACTAGGACCCGCACCACTTTGCCTCTGCCTCGCTCATACAGACATAGATGCATCAGAAAGGCAGCATACTGACTTACCAGTGTTGCAGATCAATTATTGGCAGAATTATCCAAGCTCTTGTGCTTGGCCACTCGAAGAAAAAAAACAGAAAAGCAATTTTCTCTTTCTTCTGGATCAACTTTTCAGGGTGGCATCATCATCTTGGAAGAAACAAAAATGTAATTATATAATTTAAGAATCTCTTTATGGGGAACAAGTGTAATTCTGTCCATCCATAAAACAAGGACCCCAAACCCCTTGTGCCATAGTTAAAAAGTTTTGTCCCCTAACTCATATGCTCGATATACATTGTTCTCATAGGTAATTTAAGAAAAAAAAAAAAAAACCACCCTTCTGGTTACTTGGTAACACTTTATTCAGAACTTGTCTGTATTTTTATGGAGAAAAAGGCTTAACTTCTAAATTACGAACCCTTAAACTCCCAATTTTGAGCAATTAAGATCAAGGAGTGCACTTTGAGTGGGCAGAAATTTTCTTCCTTTTCTTCTATTTGCGTATTCCACTTTTAAACTGTTTAGCTCTTTCCTTTGCAGTGGTTGTTGACAATTCCCTTTCATTTTGTGTACTCTAGCTTCTGAGTCACTTTGGCACCTGTTCCACTACAGTAAACTATGGATTGCTGCCTTCCAGTAACCAGACTGCTGGGGTTTTGTTCTCTCTTGAGCACCTTTTCCAAGATAGAGAGTTGGTTAGCAGAGATTAGCAAGAAGCAATTGGAAAAATAACTTGGCAAATTTCTGCACACTCAAGAATGCCCTTGGCAAATGCCATGGTTTCAACTCACTTCAATGTCACGCCATTCCTGTTTGCAAGGAATGATTTTTTTTAATCACTCTAGAACTCTCCTTGCTGATCTAATTATCTAGCCCTCCCCCTCTGCCCCACCCCACGTGGTCCAGTCATATGGCAGGAATTACTCAAGGAAGGATTTGAGAAGTAAGGTTGATGCTGAGACCAAGGGCTAATCACATATATAGGTTGTCTTTTATTACCAAGGTGAGGACGTTAACAGTATTATGGTATCAACAAACATCTCCTCTGGGAAAAGAACATTAGCTCCAGAAACCAGGAAGAGGGGTATAAAAGTAATCCCATCTTGCTGGTGCTCTAACATGAGTGCATGAATGCGTAGCTATGCGGTCATCCTACTCTCAAATATCTTTAACCTAAGGATTTTTATAGCGATTAAAATTCTACCCGAAATATATTTGCTAGCATGCAGGCTTTGAAAAATAAAAGCATCAAATGCCCTAACCAACTTCATGGTGGGAAAGTATAAATTTATTCCTCATCGGAATGTTAACAGATTATAAAGCGATTTTTTAAATGAGGACCTTTGAACTTTCTTCAGTCGCAAGGTTTTTTTGCTTTTTTTCTCAGAGCTATGATTTCCTGTATTCCCCACATTCCTTTTCATAAGGTTAGTAATCTGTCAGTTTCTCCTCATTTTGGCCTTTAACATTCAGGTTCTTTTAGACCATGATAAAAACTCAACATTAACCTCTACTCATGTATTTAAGTATCTTAGCTGTTTTTCCTTTTGGCCCTATCTGGAAACCAATGTATTTTAATGTGTATTTACAGAATATTTTGAGGGCAAACAAAATGTCATTGAAATTTTTCTCAAAGAAGAAACTTTAGAAATTCAGATAGGTTAAGCAAATACATTATTTTTTATTTAATAGCCAAAGCAAACAACTCAAATATCTGCACAAATGCAGGAGACTCTAAAAATAAATGATTCAAAATAATTAACCTTCACATTATACTCTAAAACAGAAAACTACACTGTGAATTAAACCATCATGCTGAGAACAGTGACCATTCCACAATGTTAGTTCCTAATTGGACATTTCTCTAGCACATCCCATTAAATCGGAAAATAAAAGCGTAAATTCAACATATTTTGAGATAAAGTTGTTGATTCAACAGTAGCACTCCTTGGTATTTACCCAAAGGAGTTGAAAACTTTTGTCTGCACAAAAACCTGCACAAAGTTGACAAAAATCCTCACATAGGTGTGTATAGCAGCTTTATTCATAATTGAAAAAAAACTTGGAATCAACCAAGATGTCTTTCAGTAAGCGAATGGATAAATAAACTCTGGTGCATCCAGACAACAGAATATTATTCAGTGTTAAAAAGAAAGGAGCTATCAAGCCATAAGAAGACATGGAGGAACCTTACATGAATATCACTGAGTGTAAGTCCATCTTAAAAGGCTTCATACTATATGACTCCAACTATATGACATTCTGGAAAAAGCATAACTGTAGAGATAGCAGAAATATCAGTGGATGCTGAAGGTTGGAAGTGAAGGAATGATAAGGCAGATCATAGAATATTGTTCAGGGCAGTGAAACTACTCTTATGCTATACTGGTGAGTACACATCATTATACACTCATCCAAGCTCACAGAATGTACAACACCAAGAATGGACTTTGGATGATGATGCTGTGTTGATGAATGTTCATGGATTGTACAAATGTACCACTCTGATGGGGATGTTGATAATGGGGGAGACTGTGCATATTATGTGGCAGGGGCTGCTGGGACATATATAGGAAATCATTGTCCCTTCCTTTCATTTTTGCTGTGATCCTAAAACTGTTCGAGAAAAGTTGTCTTTAAAAAAATAAGGTTGTTGGAGGTAATGGACAATTGAAATTACAACTCTGTTCATCTTATATCGGTGCCACCTTTAACTGAGAGGGGTTTTCTGTAGCTACTGAAATGTAATAGTAAGCCCAGGAATGCTTTCTCTCTCTGGTTTGCCCAAGACCTATTCATAGCAAAGTACGTGGGAGAAATGAAACTACCTGATGGGCATTCAGACATTCAAAGTTTTGGAGGTAGTCCATTCTTTTTTTAAAATGCTTTTAAATTATGGTTAATTTACAATGTTCTGTTGATTTCTGCTGTACAGCCAAGTGCCCTAGTCATACACACAAACATATACATATACACATATACGTATATATACATATATATTCTTCTTCTCACATCATCCTCCATCATGTCCCATCACAATGGATGTAATCCATTCTTAATAAAAATCCTCATCAGTCACATCTGTAGCCCCTCCATGTCCTATTTTTTTTTAATTTTATTGGAATATAGTTGATTTACAAAGTTGTGTTAATTTCCCTACCTTCTTGACTCAACATTGTTCGAGAAGAGGATTCTCATCACATAATATCCCTGAAAAGTAAATACAATTGACAGACCCATGGCCTATTTTTTAATAGTCCTTTAGCAAAGAGTGTTTTATACTTCTAAGATTTGTACGAGAAAGGAAGGAGAGAAAGGAAGAAAGGAAAGGAACAAGGAGGGAGGAAAGTAAGAGAAGGGAGTGAGAAATAGGAGTCAGGTGTGACCTGCAACACCTAAAATGGTTACAAACCATCTCTCAATGGAAAGTGTTTGTGAACCCTTGAACTATAGAATTTATGATTATTTAAACTCTATAACATAGCAGATTTACATTCCTCATACTATTTTAGTAAGAATATCAATAACTGCTCCCCAAAGGAAATAGATGCTGCCTGTAATGTGGCAGGTTATTTATTTCTCTCCTGACAATATCCGTAATACGATGTAATGCTATAGAGATATGATTCTTTCAGAGTTGTTTTGATTCTTTCTTATGGTTGAGTCATTGCCAAACACCAGTTAAAAATATCACTCAGATACCAGTTTCCATATGAGTAGTTTTCTTACTTGTCCTTCAAGAAAAAAAAAAAATGACCATCAGCCTTTCTCCTTTTATCTGAGAGAAGATTATGTTGGTGGCATATAAATTGCTTTTGTCAGCAGGTGAGCCAAGACTTGGATGGGAAAAACGATAGAGCCCAATGCTGTTTAGTTCTCAATTACATTAAGGGTCTCTACCCACCCAAAGCTAAAATCTTGCCCCGTGTTGGGCTCTTTTATTTATTGAAACTTACAACCCCAGGTATACTTTCTCATCATAAAGTATATTACACATTTTGTTCATTTGATTTGTGCCTGCTGGGACTCAGACATTTACCGGAAAATTCTTAATTCAGAATGAAGGGCCTTATGTACACATTTCTCTTTGGAGCATGCGATGCAGTTGGGGCATTGTTACCATATCTAATTTTAGATTAGGGGAAAAAAATCTGTTATAGAAGACACAGCCCTCTCTAAATTTACCCAAATACAAAAATTGAGTTATAGTCATTTGAGGAAAATGATTTTTCAGTTTTATTTGGACTTACCATGGTTATGGCACATGAGAGAGAGTTCTAAATAAATTTAAATCAGAATGACAGAAGTGACTGCCAGACTGGAACTGGGGCTGTAAGTCAGTAGCTCATGAATGCAATTGGCCATGTCTTTCTTTAGCCACAGACATTTCTCAAAACAGACCTCCATCCTCTCTGGCTGGGACAATTTCAGCTTTAAAAGCATGCCCAGTAAAGTGTAAATTTTACACTGGCAGCAACTGAATATTTTATCTGGATTGAGAGCAGTAAGAGGGTAAAAGCACACAGAATAGGTTAAGGTAATTGATTTTGTTTGGTATGGCTTGGTGAAACCAAAAGGACTTCATCTTTCTTCTGTTGATGCACCTGGCCCAGCAACCTCTGCCCCTCTGGTATCTCATTGTCAAGTCCCGCTTGTAGCTCTGGTTTCTGTCACTGCTTCCTTTCTCCTCAAGCAAGGACGGCATCTCACGTTCTGAAGCAGATGGAGCAGTCAAGAGGGGCCCTCTTTCAATCCTTCCCTCAGACTTCGTTAGAGGTAGTTCATCTGGGTTGACTTCCAAATGGCCTAAGGTAGGCAGGTAACTCATAATAAAAGGAATAGGATCAGTATCACTACTTCTTTGTCAGCTTTTCAGTAATTCTAACTACTGAAAACAGGCAAAGCCCTACTTGTTCTAAGATGTGATCTGGTTGGAAGTTATTCTTTTTTTTTTTTTTTTGGTACAGTGCTTTTTTAAAATATTGTGCTTGTGCCAGTCTCCTAATAGTAACCCAAATAATTCACCTGTGTTCATTTTATATAGCAGAAGACCATTTATTTTCATGTTCTATGACACTAAAATTTATCCATCCTATTGTTTATTTTTCTTTTTTAATTTTGGTTGGAAGTGGTTCCAAGGCAAGTTCTGGATTAAGAGCATGATCTATGGAGCCAAACAGATCTAGTTTTAAGTTCTAAATCTACTGGAAGGTATTGAGCAAGTTCTTTAATATCTCCAAGCTTCAGCATATTCACTGGGAAAATGGGGATATTAATACCTTCCTCAGTGATTTCTTGTGTGGGATTAATGGTGTAATGTGTGCAATCCTATAACTCTGATAAGTAGAAATGATTATTCTTTGATAAGTAGAAACCATTAATATCATTACTTGCAGTGTAACCTTGTTCAGTTTTTTTTTTTTTTTTCTGTGCAAAGAAAACATAACTATGCATTATCATCTTAGCCAAGCATTATCAAGAATGACCAATAGGGAGTTCCCTTTGTGGCTCAGCAGTTAACGAACCCTACTAGGATCCATGAGTATGTGGGTTTGAACCCTAGCCTTGCTCAGTGGCATCCAGCATTTCCATGAACTGTGGTGTAGGTCACAGAGGTAGCTCATATCCTGCATTGCTATGGTGTAGGCCAGCAACTGTAGCTCTGATTCCTAGCCTGGGAACCTCGGGTGCAGCCCTAAAAAGCCAAAAAAAAAAAAAAAAAATTATAGTTTTGGCCTGATTCACAGCAACTCACTCATAATTTCTGGTCTCTAGCATCTTTTTTATGGACTCTTGACCATGCCTGGTCTATGGAAATAGAGTTCCCAGTTTTTTCTTCACTACATACTTCAATGGTGTTTAATCTGTTAGAAGCTAAAACTTTTTCCAAGTGTAACTCATATGTGTAACTCTAATATACAAAACCGTCAAAAGAAGTGTTACTCTAGTTTCACAAAAGTGGAGTCCAAGCCTTACCCTACAGGCCTCTGAGCAACATCTGGAGGAACCCGTACTTCCGTCAGTCCCTTTAAAAAACCACTGGTGAGCTTGGCTCAGTGTCCAGCTTCACTGCAGAACCAGCTCTCTCTTCTTGTCTAGCTCTTCTTCTGAAAGCAGATTGCTCCAATCCAAACTCTGCTGGCCCAGCCTACTGCTCACTTAGTTTGAGGGTAAGTCAGAGTCATCCTGAGATGTAGCCCCTATTAGAATCATGGAAGATGCAGATGAAGTATTCATATTTTAGCATGCATCCCAAAGGAAGTGAATGGCTCCCTCATTTGAGAATCGCAGGCATAAAGAATAAGATGGTCACAGACTTCCTAATTCCCAAACTGAAGGGAACAAACCTTACCTATGGAACATGAACATTTTCAGATGGCTGTTTTAAAGAAAACTCAAAGTGGAAAAGGAGTTGTCTAGATTCCAATAAATTAGTTTTTTGAGAACTGTTTTCTACACATTCCATTAGCTTACTTTTCATCTCCAAATACCACTAATCATTTTTATTATTGTTTACACCTCAGTATTATTCAATGATGAGTGTATTTTAAAAGGAGAAAGATTTGAGTGAAAAGCTTCTCACTGGTCCCTTCTGCCATTTCAGTTTAAATAGTCATCTCCCTGGAGTGTCCTTCCTTGACCATTGAACTCATAGTAGCCAACACATCATTTGCTTTCCTATCAAATGGTTTATTTTCCATATATCACTTATTTCTATATATTTTCATGTTTATTTATTTATGAACTTAATTGCTTAGTTGCTTCTTAGTCATTTCCATTTCTAGACTTTACACCATCGTGAGCATAGGGACTTTGTCTTCCCTCAAATGCCTGGCCATTTGGGCTCCTAATAAATATCTATTGAATGTAGAATGAATAAATGAACTATTTTAAATGAGCCTTCACTTTTAAATATCATGCAGAGAATTCTTTGGGGTAAGAAGGGAAAAATTCTCCCAGCAACAATGTACCCCGAAGCTGAAGTTACTAACTTTTCAAATTTCCATTTCTCTCCTCTCGTGTTGGTTGTTTTAGACCCAGAGTTATCTTCCCAAGCATAGTTTTTCTGAAAAGTCTAAATGTTTTGGCCAGGGCCTTTGCCATTTGGGTTAATATGATATGATTGGAAAATTTATAACTGGGTCAGCAAGACATAGAAAGATGAGGAAGAAGGGAAACAGTATCATTCCTTTGTTTTCAGAGTTCAAGATTTTGTGTGATGATTTTTTTCGCCTTTTAATTGTAAATTGTCATCTCTATTCTCTAGAATGGGGAAAATCATGCAAATGTTATGCTTCATTTTCCTTCTAATAACTCAAAATAATTATTCACTGGCAGAAACACCAGCTTAGCAGTGCATGAAATAATACAGCATCAGCTCTCATTGCATATGTAGAAGGTCCAATTTAGGCAAAAGTTATTTCTAGCAATGCATGAGTCTGAATCCTCAATGGCTGAGTTTTGGATACTCTTAAACTTATTAATGATAAGAATCATTTTCCTGTCTTTTTGAGCAGATCTGGGAGTTAGCATTATAGGAATTGCTGTAAGTGGATGAATGATACTGATTTGTGTATGCGCTTAGTGTCTGTGAAGAAGAATTGCAAATGGTTTGCAGAGTAAATGTTTTGAGTAGATGACATTGTTGCCTACGTGCATACCTTCATTACATGGGGAAAAATTCTCTTTAGAAGGATAATTGTTCCTAAGTATCCCAATGCATATGGCAATTTGGGGGAAACATTATAAATTATTGTTGATACACAGAGTGTGTAACATGTGTGGTGTGATTAATATTCAACAACAAATTGATAAAAATTACCCGATTTAAAATATGAAAAAAATGGTTTAGAAAAGTGTGGTTTTGTAACGTTAATGTTCTGCTAAATGTCAATAAGTGTTAGCTGCAAAGGGTCAAATCAGTTTAAGGAACTCTGGGTTAAACGGTGTTAAAAAGGCCACTTGACTGTAGGACTTCATGCAAAATTAAATATGCTAATAGACACTGTGAATATTCATGCTAACTATAAAGTTTGCATGATTTACCAATTTTACACCAATTTCGTTCTTCAAACAACAGTGTCTTTTTTTTCCTACATTTTATGATACTTTAAATTCTTGAGGACCTTGCTGATCCTTGACAGACTCTCTCTCCCAGGACTAGCTAATTCCTAAGGATAGAAAGCTTTCCACCTGTCTTAATCTGTTTAGCTACTATAGCAAAATACCAAAAACCAGGTGACTTACAAACACTAGAAATGTATTTTTACAGCCCATTCATGAAGAATCCCCCCCCAAATTCTACCTCTTACTTCCATAGTACTAGGAGTTATGATTTCAACATACAGTCATCCCTCAGTACCTATGGGGGGATTGGTTCTAGAACACACTGTGGGTACCAAAATCCTTAGGTGCTCAAGTCCCTAGTGAGCCCTCCTATCCATGGATTTCATAGCCACAATTTCAACCAACCCCCAAAAGTCTTACCTCCTAATTCCATAATACTGAGTGTTATGATTTTGACCTATAGTCGCCCTTGGCATCCATGGGGAATTGATTCCAGGATCCACCATGGGTACCCAAATTCCCAGATGCTCAAGCCCCTGGTGAGCCCTCTAATCCATGGATTTCTTATCCACAGGTTCAACTGATCTTGGATAATAAACACAACACATAATCCACAGTTGGTTGAATCTCTGAATTTGGAACCCGTGGCTATGTAGGGCTGACTATATTAATTTGGGGTGGGGAGTGTACAGACATTCAAACCACAATACCTGATAACAAGCCTTTCATATGCAACCCAACCAATCCACGGCCCCAACCACATCCTTTTTCTAACTCTCACACGCCAGGGTAATATTTCCTCTACACAAAATCACCCCAGGGATGGGTACTGGACAACTAGGAACCAGCCCTATAGTCTGGAGCCCACTGAAATTATTCCACTGTCCCATCTTGATGCCACAATACTGCTTACCCTGCTTCACACCTTGTTTCTGTGGAAAACATAACAAAGGTGCAGGGTCATGCATGCTCCTCACTCCCCCATCTCTTGGTCAAACCAGGTGCTTTCCCACATAGCCCTGTGGGGCCCGGCAAGCCCTCTTCTCTTGGAAACTGTAAGAAAAACTCCCTTCAATGTGTCAGTCTCTCTATGTCCTCACTCAGTCACCTTATAAATTAAAATCCCACAGATACAATTGAGAAAAACAGTTTAGTAAACGGTTTGGTCAACACTGCTAGAGTAGAAGGGAGCATAAACTTTGAAGTCAATGTTGGAATCAAAGCAAGCTCTGTTTCCTGCTACCTAAAATAACAGGGGACAATGTCTCTGTCTATTTCCTCATTCATAAAATGGAGGCAATAGTAATAATCCCTCAGAAGGTTCTTGGAAGTTTAATAAGACAGGGTACGTAAAACCAGTTCCTGGTAGCAGGTAGGAGTTCCAGTGTTTACGTATGTATATGTGTTCAATCTGTAAATAGAGGAATGCCCACACCTAAGAATGAGGAAAGTTTTATATCAGCCAGTTATTATCCTCGGGATATAAAGAAATCTTATTTATTTGCCTGTAAATGAAATCAACCAGTAAAGACAGTTTTAAGATTGCTCTTTGTATCTTTGGTCTTGCTTCACCTTAATTTAGTAGCAAAATGAAAATAGAAGTCAAGTCTTCCGAAGATCAATTTCACCTTTTGTACCTTCCATCTACCAGGCTAGTCCCTAAACTTGTTTGTCCAACAAAAGAATGAAAGGAGGATTCAAAAAATGTAGTCAGTTAAGTGATTCAAAGTATTTTATTTTAAAATGTTTCTCTTGAACTCTACAAGTTATAAAGTTATGTTCCTCTTAAGATATCTTTCAACTAATGTATTTGTAACTTTTGGGTAAGTTAGGAAGCCAAGCTATTCTCCTGTCTGTATGCAACTAACAACAGTTGATCAAAAATTAGGAGTTCCCATTGTGGCTCAGCGGAAACTAATCTGACTAGTAACCGTAAGGACCTAGATTCGATCCCTGACCTCACTCAATAGGTTAAGGATCCAGCACTGCCATGAGCTGTAAGGTTGCAGACATGGCTTAGATCCCACGTTGTTGTGGCTGTGGTGTAGGTCAGCAGCTATAGCTCCCATTCGACCCCTAGCCTGTGAACCTCCATATCGCTTGGGTGCGGCCTTAAAAAAAAAAAAGGAGTTCCCACAGTGGCACAGTGGGTTAAGACCCTGGTGCTGCTGCAGCTGTGGCATAGGTCACAGCTCTGGCTCAGATTTTGTCCCTGACCTAGGAATTTCCATGTGCCATGAGTGTGGCTGAAAAGGAAAAAAAAAAACAAATTAGCTCGACTTCCAACAGGTGAAGAATCTAAACATTAAACATATAAAATATCATACTGTCATAAATCACATAATGCTATTCTTAGGTAGTACACCTAATAATTACCCAGGCAATATATCTGCTTTTCCGGATATGGGTTTTATCTTTCAATCCTGCATTCCAAATCAGTCATGAGGAAGAGGTGTTTTCCAGTGGAGATATGAGCCCTTTTGTTGTATTTTTCTTTTTCGATAGCTTCTTGATGACGCTTTATAGACAACCGTGCATTAGATCTCTTTACGGACTCTTTCTGATGCTTCCAGGAATTGCCCTCCAGGGACACTATGACATTTCACTGGGACATTCGAGTCATAAGTTTTACATCTGTGCCGAGGGGATCGGCCTCACGTAAGAGTCAACTTCTTATTCAGTCATTGATAATAGATTTAATTACATTGCCATTTCCAAGCCTGATTGCCGAGATAAAACTCATGCCGTTACAGCATTATCTTTATTAAAATGTTAAAAGCAATGATGAGTAAAGCCAAGGACCTGGCATTTATAAGGCATGAATTATGGAGGTAACATATGTTTATTTCGTTGTTCCACAGATGTTCTAGCCCGTAAACAATCCTACACGTTTTTATTTCAGTATACATTGTGAACCCCTTCCAGTCAGGCTTTCAGGGGGAAGCATCTGCATAGGTACAAACTTTTAAGCTTGGGATATTGCTTTTCTGCCAGACAAATGTTTAGGTCACATCTATCGGATGATTCCCCTTGAGAAATGTGAGGGGAAAAGTTGTCCCCGGCCGCGCAGGGTGAGAAAATCAGCCCTGTTCTATTTGTGGCACTGGCAGATCTGTATTAATAGGGAGCACAGCACACCTACCTCAGGCAGTGTTTCGAGGATGAATTCAAGCATCTTCGCCTGCTGCTTTGTGTTATCTAGCACGTCTTCCCAGAATACTCCCAGGAGCAGAGTGGCCCTTGTTACCGAAGTTAACTAACTAACTGTCTTGGTCCTGTGCAGCTCCGAAAGAGACATAAAAGTACAAAGTCGAATTTCAGAATATCGGCCTAATCAAGATGAATAGGAAGCTTATTTGGGCCAGAAAAAAAGTCTGAAGCTTCCAATGTAGACAAATCCAGGAGAGCGAGTGAAATGACCCGCATAATAATCATCAGTGTTTATGATCAGAAACTTTTAGATTTTCTCCTTGTTAGTCATGTGAAGAGAGACACCACTTTAAAATGAGTTAATTGCACCGATTAGAGCATGGAGTAGAATTAGAATCAGAGCCATGCAGAATGACAGCATCTGGAAATTGAAGAAACCTTAGAGTTTCTGCAAGAATATGCTCTTTTTTCTCTTGGAAAGGTCAGAGAGCCTCCAGGAGCCGGTAGTGGAGAAATGAAAGCCCTGATCCTCTTACAGGACCAGACAAGGCAATAAACAAAACAATGAACAGGTACCGTGGGCACAAAAGTAGAGAACCTAGACCTTTTCACTTTTCCACTGATTAATTAAACACATGCACGCGTACACATAAGCATGGACACACCTCTACAGAGAAATTTAGTGCAGGCCCCTGTGATGATCTCTCAATACCATAATTTAGTTATTTGTGATTTAGAAACGACAACCACTAAACCTCAGAACTCAAGTGAGTGTTTCAAATAAATTGTATTTTTGGTCTTCTCTACAAAATAACTTACACTTTTCATGCCATCACATACTAATTTATTTATTACTTATTTCTTTATCCTATTTTTTAAAGTAATCTAGGTAAACACCCCTAGGTTTGTGATCCTAGAGTTAGTAACATTAATTTAGGAAGCAGTTGTCAGGAATTTAAAAGCAGGAGCACAGGGAACTCTACCCAGTATTC
Source organism: Catagonus wagneri (assembly GCA_004024745.2). NCBI lineage: Eukaryota > Metazoa > Chordata > Mammalia > Artiodactyla > Tayassuidae > Catagonus > Catagonus wagneri. The sequence goes on from PVHT021183707.1 coordinate 6,563,187, forward strand.
TGTGACGGTCTATATGGAAAAGAATGGATGTGTGTATATGTATAACTGAATCACTTTGTTGTACAGCAGAAATTATCACAATGTCGTAAATCGACTGTACTTCAATAAAACTCAAAAGAATGAGAAGAAAAAGATTGAATTACTGCCTTATGCACCTGAAACTAATGTAATCTTATTAAGGCAATTATACTTCAATTTTTTAAATGTAAATGATAATAACTGATTAGTGGATAAATAAAATTTAGTACGTCCATTTCAGAAAGCAGAAGGATCCCCCATAAATGATGGGAAGGATTAGTCAGCTAAGGTCAGTAAATGGAAAAAGGGGGCAGGGAGGATTTCAAAGAACTTAAGGCAACAAGTTAATAAATAGATTGACTGTGTTTCTCTGCCCCATCCTCTCCTCAACCCCCTGAATATAAAACGAAATTTCCCTTTCACCATAGTATATATCTACGGTTGGTTTTTTTTTTTTTTTTTTTTTCCTTTTTTCTTTTTATGGCCGCGGGTTTTTGGCCACACCCGCGGCATGTGGAGGTTCCCAGGCTAGGGGTCTAATCGGAGCTGTGGCCACTAGCCTGCGCCGCAGCCACAGCAACGCAGGATCTGAGCCGCGTCTGCAACCTACACCACAGCTCACGGCAACGCCGGACCGTTAACCCACTGAGCAAGGGCAGGGATCGAACCCGCAACCTCATGGTTCCTAGTCGGATTCGTTAACCACTGCACCACTACGGGAACTCCTCCTATGGTTGGTTTTCATTTGACTAGAGAATGTGTGAGCATTTTGCACTTAGAGCCATCATTGTGAGACTTTTCGAAGTAGCGAGAATTTCTCCCGCGATTTCTGGAATGGCTCTCAGCCACGTGGGGGATGCTGTACTGTCTCCTTTTGTGCATTCAGGACACCTCTTCGGGTCTGAGTGTGCAGTTTCTTTGTCATTGCTAT
>PVHT021183707.1:6565135-6597409 GCA_004024745.2 Catagonus wagneri
GGTTGGTTTTCATTTGACTAGAGAATGTGTGAGCATTTTGCACTTAGAGCCATCATTGTGAGACTTTTCGAAGTAGCGAGAATTTCTCCCGCGATTTCTGGAATGGCTCTCAGCCACGTGGGGGATGCTGTACTGTCTCCTTTTGTGCATTCAGGACACCTCTTCGGGTCTGAGTGTGCAGTTTCTTTGTCATTGCTATGCATGGGTGGCCTGTGCCTCACTCAGAGCACAGTTATAAAATCTGGATTGTGGAAGGGTCCAGTGACCATATCAGAAATCAGAGCCACAGAAAACCTCGTTGGTAATTTATCGTCAGAACTTCCCTCTCTGATGTCTCTCTAAGCTTCTAAAAAGCCAAACTTCAGAGTCAGTCCAGTCCATGGTTTGATTTCCCATGGATTGGATTGGCTCTGAAGGTTTGTACATTTTCCTCCAGAAATTTCCAGTCAGACACACCAGAGGACATTTGTTTTTGTTGTTAACTGGGAGTAGTTTTCCAATGCTTTCTATGATCCCATTCTTCTGTTGGATATTAGGCTACTCTGACTACCCTCTGAAGAGAGGAAACTGCTTTGGTACTTCCTTTAACTTCCGCTGTTTCATAAAGAAACAAAATATTATACTTTGATACATATTTGAGAAGATATTGAAATAACAATAGACTCTTTAACTGGTAAATTATAATGGAATCGTTTAGAAATTATATATTATATCTACATTGATACCAAATTAACACATCATGATTAAAGGTCTTCTAATGAATACCAAATGAATTAGTAATGATGGTCTTTATGCAGAACCCTTTAAATTATACAACAGTGTAGTTTTAGCAAATAGTTCAACATAAGAATGAGAAATTGACGTTACGTTGTATTTGTAGTACAAAGACTGCAAACTTTTTAAAAACTTTTTACTGAAGTATAGCTATGTTAGTTTCTAGTGTACAGCAAAGTGATTCAGTTATAGATATATTTTTATATTCTTTTTTATTACAGTTTATTACAGGATAGTGAATATAGTTCCCTGTACTGTACAGTAGGACTTTGTTGTTTATCTATGTCATATATAATAGTTTGTATCTGCTAAACCCAAACTCCTAATTTGTCCCTCCCCATCACCTATCCCCTTTGGTAACTATAAATTTGTTTTCTATGTCTATGAGTCTTTTTCTCTTTTGTAAATAAGTTCATTTGTATCGTATTTTAGATTTCACATATAAAGGATATCATATAGTTTTGTCTTTCTTTCCAACTTAGTATGATAATTTCTAGGTCCAGCCATGTTGCCACAAATGGCATTATTTCATTCTTTTTATGGCTGAGTAATATTCGAGTGTGTGTGTGTGTGTGTGTGTGTGTGTGTGTGTGTGAACTTGCTGCTTAGACAAGTTCATCTTCTTTATCCACTCATCTTTCACTGGACGTTTAGGTTGCTTTCATGCCTTGGCTATTGTAAATACTACTGCTATGAATGTTGAAGTCCATAGAGCTTTTCGAATTATGAGCTTTCTTGGAATATATGCCCAGCAGTGGAACTGCTGGATTATATGGTAAATATTTTTAGTTTTGAAGGAAACTCCATTCTGTTATGTATAGTGACTGCACCAGTTTATAGTCCCACCAACAGGAGGGAGGAGGGTTCTCTTTTCTGCACACCCTCTCCAGTATTTGTTTTTTGTAGACTTTTTAATGGTGGATGTTCTGACTGGTGTGAAGTGATAGCTCATTTTAGTTTCGATTTGCATTTTGCTAATAATTAGCAGGTGTTGAGCATCTCTTCATGTACCTACTGGCCATCTGATATCTTCTTTGGATAAATATCTATTTACGTCCTCTGCCCCTATGTTTTGTTTTGTTTTTGCTTTTTTCTAGGGTCACACACCCAGCATATGGAAGTTCCCAGGCTAGAGGTCTAATCAGAGCTACAGCTACTGGCCTATGCCACAGCCACAGCAACACGGAATCCGAGCCCAAGTCTGCAACCTAAACCACAGCTCAACGCCAGATCCTTAACCCACTGAGCAAGGCCAGGGATCAAACCCACATCCTCATGGATCCTAATTGGGTTCATTAACTGCTGAATTACAAAGGGAACTCCCTGATTTTTTGATTGAGTTGTTTGGTTTCTTTTTGATACTGAGTTGTATATTTAGAAGATTGAGCCCTTAACACTCATGTCATTTGCAAATATTTTCACTCAGTCCACAGGTTGTCTTTTCATTTTGTTTATGGCTTCCTTTCGTGTGCAAAAACTTGTAAGTTTGATTAGGTCCCATTTGTTTATTTTTGCTTTTATTTCTGTTGCCTTGGGAGACTGACTCAAGAAAACATTAACATGATTTACATCAGAGAATGTTTTGTGTATGTTCTGTTCTAGAAATTGTCTGGTGTCATGTCTTGTATTTAATTGATTTACATATGGCTGCCCAGCCTTCCCAACACCACTTGCTCAAGAGATTATCTTTCTCCATTGTATATTCCTGCATCCTTTGTTGAAGATTAATTGATTGTAGGTGTGTGGGTTTACTTTTGAGCTCCCTGTTCTGTTCTGTTGATCCCTATGCCTGTGTTCATGCCAATACCATGCTGTTTTGGTGACTGTAGCATTGTAGTATTGTCTGAAGTCTATGGGGTTATGCCTTCAGCTTTGTTCTTTTTCCTCGGGATTGCTTTGGCAATTCTTGCCTTTTATGGTTTCAAATTTTAGCATTTCTTGTTCTAATTCTGTGAAAAATATCATGGGTAATTTTATAGGGATTGTATTAAATCTGTAGATTACTTTCGGTAGTATAGCCATTCTTTACAATATTAATTCTTTTAAATCCAAGGTCATGGGCTATCTTTCAGTTTATTTAAATCACCTTCAATTTCTTTATCAATGTTTCACAGTTCTCAGCATATAAGTCTTTCACCTCCTTGGTGAGGTTTATTTCTAGGTGTTATTTTTGGAGCAATTTTAAAAGGAATTTTTTTTTAACTTTCCCTTTCTATTTCATTGGTGTAAAGAAATGTAACAGATTTCTGTATGTTAATCTTGTATCCTGTTACCTTGCTGAATTTGCTTATCAGTTCTAGTAGCATTTATGTGAAGTCTTTAGGATTTTCTATGGATAGTATCATGTCCCTGCATATAATGACATTTTTACCTTTTCCCTTCCAATTTGGCTACCACAAATTTTTATTTATGATCTTTTCAGGATTCTATTTTTGTTTAAGAAGTTTTCAATGCCTGATTTACTTTTATAGAACAATGAAAACCAGGGTATTATTAATTAAATAAGCAAATTCCAATAAATAGTTTGTGGGGAGATGACAATTCCCAAAGTGCACATAAACCTTTTATATTCTGCTATTATGAAAAATGCATTTTGAAGTCAACTTGATTTATCATTTATTTTTATTTTTTTTAATTACTTAATTTTATTACATTTATAAATGTACAAAAATCATCACAACCAAATTTAGATGCACTGAGGGTTTGGGATGGAAATGTTATCATTTATTTTTAAAGCATTTAATAGGAGTGTTTTTTTATTATATTCCCTATCAGTACAGTAAAGTCCTCCTTCTGAAGGAAACATGCAGCAACCAAAACAAATGACCACACTAGTTAAATGGTTGGAAAACACTGCCCTGGGATCAAACAAACTTTTCTTCAGATTCTAGGAAAGTAATTCATTCTCTGTGTGACCTGTTCAGATTACTTAACTTCTCAGTGCCTCAGTTTCCTCATCTCTAATAAAGGAGCCAAAAATACTTGCCTCATAGACAAGTCCTTGGCTCCTAGACAAGTCCATAAGCAAATATGGTGATTTGTGAAGAATGTTTTTGGACTTCATCCAGCCGAAAAACACTAGTGGATATTCCCCATGGAGTCACACCTGTCTTTAATGATTTTGGAGGGGAAAAAGTATTTTTAAATAAATGAAAGTGTCTTCCCTGTCAATCCAGAGATTATAACCTTATTTTTTGTCTACCCAGGAAGGGAGCATATACACAACCACTTGGAAATTATTCATCCACACACATAGGCACATGGATACATATTGCATGGAACAAAGAAGAGGGAGAAGCGAAAGACATAGGAATATGTGTGTAGGTTATGAATTTGTACAAGGCTCTGGGCTGAGGATGGCCATCCTTTTCTCATCTGAATCCTGGGAGGTAAACAGATTTGCTATCCTGAGGAAACCAAGAAGCAAAATTGACACCTGTTGCCCAAGGGAATTAATAAAGGCTACTTGGGAGTGAAGGTCAACTTTGATTTAAGTGGAAGAGTCTTAGAACCTGAAATATTTCACCTCCACAAGATGACCTCCTAAACTGAAAATGAGAAGATCACAAAAAAAAAAAAAATACAGCGTTAATGGAGCAGATGCTATGAAGTTTTCACAAAATTAGTCATTATTTGCTCCCCAGTGACTGTGGTGAGAAAATCAATACTATTTAAATGTCTGTAGGGGGACAGGCTAAAGAAAACTTAAATCTCATCACAGCTAGAAAACCACTTGATTCTTCCTTCTCTGAGGCAGTTTATCTTCCAAGGTCAAGGTTAGAGAACCTTGCTTGGCAACACAGCTTCCCCAGCAGAGCCAACAAATGCGTCTAGGTACTTCAGTCCAGCCCCTTTCACTAACATTAAAATCTATTCAATGTATTTTATTCAGTGTGTTTCAAAATTTTCATCCAGACACAGTCAATAAATGCAGAATTGTCTTACACAGAAATTATACTTGTTTGCATAGCATATCCATTCTAAAATATGACTAAATGAGGTTTCCAGCGGCGTCTGCACTGGAAATAGTTTTGAATTCATTTGCTGCTCTTTTGGTCTTCCTCTTCAATATCTTCAGGAAGATAATCTTCATTCTAATCACTCGTAAAAACATAAGCTCAGAGCCCTGTGTTGCTCTGAATCTGAGCAACTGGACCTTATTCCTAAATTTAGGATTTTCTCAGCTCAACTGGACCTTATACCTAATTTAGGATTGCCTCACCTCTTCCTCATCTCTGAGCTGAACTGTAAGAAGTCCATTGCTCCAAACTGCTTATAATGATTTCCCTACTTTCCTGATGGGGTATTTGGGAATTCTTTTGGAATATGAATTCCTATCTCTAATCTCTAAAACCAAAGTGTGTTTTCTATTCAAACCCAAGAGCAGCACGATCTTTTTGTTGGCTTATGTAGACAATCCCATGAAGCCACAGTAATAAAAGTGGTTGAATCAGCTAAGTCATCCTAGAATTGGCTCATTTGTATATGAAAAACATGTATGCCTCTTTTGTCTGTTGCTTTGTCCACCACTTCTCAAATACAACTTAATAGATTTCTAAAATTTTTTTCAGTTGCCTGTCAGCCAATATAATCATCTTTTCATAAATGTATTCATAAGATCATTTTCTTCAAGTCTCTTTTCCTTTTTTTTTTTTTTGTATGCCCCCACTCCACTTTCCTCCTTTTCTTATATCATCTTTCCTTTCCTCTCACTTCATGTGCTGATCCCTTCTCCACCCCTTCCCAGGTAACTCATGTCATAACCAAGGATTTATTCCTTCCTTAATTTCCCCCATGGTTATCAGTGATATCATGATGACAAAATTTCATTAAGCACCTGATTGCATGTCTCTAAAAAGCTCTGCAATTTCTCATCTGTCTTCATCCTCAGAGGGTCAGCCTTAGTCCACCTCTTCCTCATCTCTAGGCTGTTTCCACAGCAGCCTCACTCCAGACTCACTCATCCTTCCGGCACACAGCAGGCATGCAGGGAGCTCTTTCAACCAAATGGATCAGGTCCTTGCTAGCTTAAAATCTTTTAAAAAGCAGACCTAATTTGGGTCTATAAAAGGGTGAAGCTGCTGTGGAAAACAGGATAGCAATTTCTCAAAAAATTAAACCGTGAATTACCATATCTTCCAGAAACTCCAATTCTGAGTATCTCTCCAAAGGAAAGGAAAGCATTATCTTGAAGAGACAGCTGTTCTCCCATGTTCATAGCAGCGTTACTCACAATGTCCAAAAGGTGGAAGCAAGGCAAGTGTCCATCAACATAAGTGAATTCTGAAGACACTGTGCTAAGTGAAATAAGCCCATCACAAAAGGACAAATACTGTGTGATTCCATTTACATGAGAGTAGTCAAAATCAGAGATAAAGTATAATGGTGGTTGCCAGGGACTGTGGAAAGAAGGGATGGAAAGTTTGTATTTAATGAATACAGAGTCTTAGTTTTGCAAGATGAAAAAAGTTTTAGAGATGGATGGTGGTGATGGTTGCACAACAATGTACTGTACTTGATGCCACCAAACCGTACACTTAAAAATGGTTAAAATGGCAAATTTTATTATATATATGTATACATATACATATAAATATACACACATGTGTATATATATGTATATATATACACTCACACATATATATATACACACAATAAAATAAATCCATTGGCTACTCTTTGCGCCATTCCTCCAAGCCTTACTCGTGATGTCTCTTCTGCCTAGAAAGTGCCACTTTGCCAACCTACCTCTGACCTTTCCCTGACAGTCCAAAGCAGAATATGTTGCTGTCTCCTCAGAGACCCGGTGGTTCTTTGTTCTTTCGGGCCCTACATCATCGCTATGGTCAAACCTCTGAGAGGGTTATGCTGGCATCTCCCCCGAGGGAGGACGAAGCTGAAGCAGAGCAGTCTACCTGGCACAGAGCCGATGCTTCATAAACATTTAACTAATGAATGAATTTCGGTCTTGTACCATGTAGAGCACTTGGTAAGCATCACTCTCTGTCCAATTTACCATTTTTCCATCAAAGGAAAGGTTTTGCAAAAAGCAACTGTCAGAAGATAAATGGAGCAGGACTTTGAAATATTGGGATTTAATGTTTTCCTTTAAAGTTGAATTGGGTTGGTGTAAGCACTTCCGTTCCTAACAATATATGGACATTTTCTTTTGGTGGACTTTGATCAGTGAAGTATTGAGTGAGTAGCCCAGTGTCTTTGAACATTTTCAGTTAAAAAAATGGGCCTTCTGAGATCCCACAGAATATTCTAAGTTCTCTTAACATTGGGGCCACTTATCAAGAACCCGTCTTACAAATGGGGCTATTGATACTTCAAAAATCTGATAGATTTGTTCTAAGTAACATAAAAAGAAGTCAGTAGGTATATGATTGGGAGATCTAATATCTCCTTCTTCAGCCCATTATGTTTTACACACGTCAAACCTCCCACAATGATGTTCTGTATTAAGATTGTCCTTAATCCTTAAGGTTTTCCTTAACCCCAGTCAATAAGGGTTTTTTGAGCACCTATTTTGTCTCCAGGTCTGTACTTGACCCTAGGGAGAAGAGGGAGGGGCACATAAAATATGTAAAAGGCTCAGTCCATGTTCTCAAAGATTTATTATCTGAATGTCACAACCCCTATCAAAAGCCTCTATGAAAAGCATCTGTGAATAAACTCTGGGCTTTTGAGATCCCAGACAAACATTAACACGAATCTATGTACACAACACAATCTATAAACAAACTAAACCACGGTAGAGAAAATCAAGTTAGGGTAGATTAGGATACCATCTGCTTGGCAAGTTAATTAAGTTAACATTAGTCTACAATCAATGAGGGGTTGCGTTTTAGCTCTACCTTGCCCCATTAAACCATGTATCCCTTTGTAAATAAGAAAATAAAAAATGAAATTCACATTATCTCTGGAACATTAGCTATCTAGGGGCCATGTTAGCGAACAGCTATGTGGCCTAATTGGGGAGAGAGGTGGGGAGAGTCTGTGCAATATTGCAATATTTCTATTTTTTGTATTTTGCAATGATTCTGTCCCAACCAAACAAGCTCACCAATTTTTATACTTTATCCACTTTCTGTGGTCTGTTACCATTTTCTCCTATATCCACAGGTACCAGGAAACAGTGTGTGTGATTTAATTAATATAAAGTGTTTTAAATTTTTTTCTAATAGGGTATAGTTCAATCTGTTGGAAATATTCATTTGTCACTCTTTCAATAATGACATTTAACATTTATTATGATGTAAATAGTTATATATCTATCACTTGGTAACAATAACAGTCCTTAATAGCCATAGTAATATATTGGTCACGTATTTTGTGCTGGACCTTGTACTAATCTCTTGACATGCGTTGCCACATTCTCTTCTTGGAAAAAACCCTTTGAAGTGGGTTTTGCCCCAATCTCCACCTTACAGCTAAGGAAACTGAGGCTTGGAGGGATTAAGTAACTTGCCCCTGTCTTCTCCCTTCTGGTTCATCCTGGAACTCACGGCTGATGCAGAGACATGCTGCTGGAAACACCATGTAACAATAAGCCATGCAAGCGAGAGCGTTCCCTCCATGAAAAATTAGGGGGTAGGGGTTTGCAGTGAAAATTTGATTAACCAGTTTTATTAAAAAGGACATGTACACACATAATAATGTAACATAATTAATGGTCTCATTAAAATATTTACTCACAAATTAGAGAAGGACCACAGGGAAGTAGGGGGATGTTGGAGACTGAAGAAAGGACAGGGCAAGCCTACACTTTGTTATTTTTCTAGCCCTACCTCATTCTCCTTCACTAAAATCCAGGTGGAAGAATTTGAACAGAGGCTTCACGTCCCTTCCCAGCTCCCTTACAACCACCACCCTCCTTTGAACCACCGGCTCCTCCCCAAGCACTTTGCCAGTAGGAGAGTAATTTGAATTAGTCTTGCTTCTTTTGAAATTATAAGGCATCCCAAAGAAGGGTTAAAACTTGCTGGTAATTCACACCTGATTATATATGGCTAAGGTGAGTTTGCTTAGTAGCTGAGATTGGCAGGGCGGATTAGAGCAAAAGTGGGAATGGAAGAGTAATGTGGGTCTTCTAAGGCAAAGGGTTGGGATGATGCCAGGCAGACATGGAGATTCTTTTTTTTTTTTTTAATTTTTTGTAGATGATTTACAATGTTCTGTCAATTTCTGCTGTACAGCAAAGTGGCAGTTATTTATATATATATATATATATATATATATATATATATATACACACACACACATTCTTTTTGTCATATTATCCTCCATCATGTTCTAGCACAAGTGATTGGATATAGTTCCCTGTGCTATACAGCAGGACCTCATTGCTTATCCATCCTAAATGTACTAGTTCCCATCCACTAACCCCAAACTCCCAATCCATCTGACTCCCTCGCCCCTCCCTCTTGGAAACCACAAGTGTGTTCTCTATGTCCATGAGTCTGTTTCTGTTTTGTAGATAGGTTCATTTGTGCCATATTTTAGATCCCACATAGAAGTGATATCATATGGTATTCGTCTTCCTCTTTCTGACTTCCTTCACTAGTGTGAGAATATCTAGTTCCAACCATGTTGCTGCAAATGGCATTATTTTGTTCTTTTTTATAGCTGAGTGATATTCCATTGTGTATATGTACCACATCTTCTTAATCCATTCATCTGTTGATGGGCATTTAGGTTGTTTCCATGTCTTGCCTATTGTGAATAATGCTACATCAAACATAGGTGTGTGTATATCTTTTTGAATGAGTTTTGGCTGGATACATGCCCAGGAGTGGGATTGCTAGATAATATAAAAGTTCTATGTTTAGTTTTCTGAGGCACCTGCATACTATTTTCCATAGTGGCTGCACCAATTTACATTCCCACCAACAGTGAAGGAGGGTTCCCTTTTCTCCACACCCTCTCCAGCATTTGTTATCTGTAGACTTATTTATGACAGCCATTCTGACCCATGCGAGGTGGTACCTCACTGTGGTTTTGACTTGCATTTTGAGATTCTTGGTATGGTGACACCAGGCACCAGAAAACAGGACCTAGAGTAAGGGAAAAACATAGATGGAGATAAGGTAAGTCAGATCTCTTTTCACTTTTGCGCTAAGTGTAGGTTCCATGACACAAGGGGGAGAGACACCCTCACCATGTAAACTAGAGAAAGGAACAGTGTTTCATTAACATTTACATGTGACATGGAAACTAAACCCTGTAAACAGAAGCTTCTGACTCTCTCAAGCCTCCTTTGGGAACTACATAATAATGATCTGTCATCTGGGGGTAGGATCCATTTTTACTTTGTTGCCTGAAGTATTATTACTTACTGTATTCACTTACTTTTTTATGATATAATTAAACTTTTCGTTGAGATTGTTGTAGAGTCATATGCAGTTGTAAGAAATAGTACAGAGAGATCCCATGTGTCCTTTACTCAGTTTCCCCCAATAGTAACATCTTGCAAGACTACAGGAAAATATCCCAGCCAGGATACTGACAGTTCCATCACCACAGAATCTCTCACAGTGCCCTTTATAGCCACACCTGCTTCCCTCCATCTCCTCCTTAACCACAGATAACTATTCATCTGATCTCCATCTCTATAATGTTGTCATTTCAAATAATCTTATATAAATGACATCACAGAGTACATAACTTTTTGTGATTGATTTTTTTCACTACCCTATTCTCTTTAGATTCTTGCAGGTTGTTACATATATTAATAATTTATCCCTTTTTATTACTGAGTAGTATCCCATACCTAGTACCCCAGTTTGTTGAACCATTCACCACAGAAGAACATCTAGGTGGCTTCCAGTTTGGAACTATTATGAATTAAGCTGCTATAAACATTTCTTTTTGTTTATCTTTTTTTTTTTTTTTTTGTCCTTTTGAGGAAACCTCCTGCAGTATATGGAGGTTTCCAGGCTAGGGGTCGAATCGGAGCTGCAGCTGCCGGCCTACACCGCACCCACAGCAGCATGAGATCTGAGCCTCATCTGAGGCCTACACCACAGCTCAGGGCAACACTGGATCCTTAACCCACTGAGAGAAGCCTAGGATCGAACCTGTGTCCTCATGGATGCTAGTCAGATTCGTTTGTGCTGTGCCACGACGGGAACTCCTGTACACATTTCTGTACAGGTTTTTGAGCAATCATCTTTCTCTATGATAAAGGCCAAGAAATACAATTGCAGGGTTGTAGGGTATTTACATGTTTAGTTTTTTAAAGAAACAGCCCAACTTTTCTAGATCGGCTGTGCCATTTTACGTTCCAACCAGCAGTTCAAAGTGATCCAACTTCTTTGCATCCTTGCCAACATTTGGTTTTGTCATTACCTTTTTATTTCAATCATTCTGCTGGCTGTGTAATATTATCCCCTTGCGGTTTGAATTTGCATTTTCCTGCTGTTAATGGTGTTACACATCTTTTCATATTCTTACACCACATCTGTGTATCCTCTTTCATGTAATATCTCTTCATGCTTTTGCCATTTTAAAGTTGGATTTTTGAGTTGATTTTTTTTTTACTGTTGAGTTTTGAGAGTTCTTTAGATATTCTTGATACTAGTTCTTTGTCACATATATGGTTTTCAAAGATTTTCTCCCAGACTGTATAGCTTCTGTTCTCATCCTAACAGGATCTCCTAAAGAAGAGAAGTTTTTAGTTTGATAAAGTCCATCATGTGAGTTTTTTTCTTTTATGGATTATACTTTTGGTGTTAGGTCTACAAGTTCTTTGCCTAACCCTAGTTCCTGAAGATTTTCTACTATACTTTTCTTTGAAATTTTATAGTTTTATGTATTACGTTTAAGCCTGTGATCTATTTTGAGTCAATTTGTGTACAAGGTGTGAGGCTTAGGATAAGATTATTTTTCCTTTGCCTGTGGTTGTCAATTACTCTTAATAAAATTTGTCAAAAAAGATATATCCTTCCTCCATTAAGTAGTGTTGCATTTCTGTCAAAAATTAAACAGATTTGTGTGGATCTGTTTTGGGAGTTCACTGTTCCAGTCCATTGAGCCATATGTTTGTTCTTCCATTACTATCATGTAGTCTTGATTTCTGTAGCTCTGTAATAAGTCTTATAATCAGTTAGACTTACTCCTCCCACTGAATTCTTTTAGAATTGTTTTAGATATTAAACTTCCTTTACTTTTCTCCATAAATTTTAGAATAATATTATGAAAAAAAACAATTTTTTCTAGGGATTGCATTAAACTTGTAATGGGGAGATTTGACATCTTTACTGTGTTGAGTCATCCAAACCTTGCTGATAGTATGTCTCTCCTTTTGTTTAGATCGCCTTAGAATTCTTTCATCATCATTGTGCAGATCTCAGCATATAACTCCTAACTACATCTAAGTATTTTGAGCTTTTTTGCTTTTTTTTTGGCAATTGCAAATAGTATTGTACTTTTTATTTTGATGCCCATGAGTTTATTGTCAGTATATATGAATACAATTGATTTTTATATGTTTAGCTCATATTTTGCAACCTTACTGAACTCACTAGCTCTAGGAGTTTTTTTTGAATAGATTCCTTAATTTTCTATGTAGATAATGATGTCATCTGCAAATAGGATATTTTTATCTATCCCATTCTGGTATGTTGGTCTTTTATTTCTTTTTGTTGTCTTAATAAACTGGCTATGATTTCCAACACTATGTTGACTGAGAGTGGAGAGCAGATACCTTTGTCTTGCACTGATCTTTGGGGGAAAGCATTTAGCCTTTAACAATTCAGTGTGGTGTTCGCTGTCGGTCTTTTGCAGTTTCTTTGTCAAGTCAGGAACTTACCTTCTTCATACCCCTGTTTTTCCAAGAGCTTTGTTCACAAATGATTGGCACATGCTTTTCCTTCATCATCTGGTATTATTTTACTTTTCTTCATATGCTTGCTAATATGGTAGATTACACTGACTGAGTTTCAAATATTAAACCTGATTTGTGTCCCTAGAATGAACTCTACTTGATCTTTGTGTACAGTTGATATACATATCTGAATTCTACTTGCTAATATTTTATCAAGGATTTCTATATTCATAAGTGGTTTTCTCTTTTATGAACTGTCTTTCTCTGATTTTTGTATCATGGTGATACTAGTTTCAAGACTAACATCGGGAAATGTTCCCTCTTATTCTTCCTTTTGTGGAAGAGACTGTGTAGAAGGGGTGTTAATTCTTTCGGTTTTGATTTCAGGGTTGCACATTCTCCAGCCAAACAATCTGGACCTGGAGATTTCTCTTTTGAGTGTTTTAAAAATATGAATTTGTTTCCCTAATTGTTATAGGGCTATTCAAACTATTTCATGTGGGTGAATTGTGGTAGTTTATGTTTTTGAGGAAATGGTCCATTCCCCCTGCATTGTCAAATATATGTAGGTAAAGTCGTTAATAGTGTCTCTTTATTGCCTTTCATGTCTTCAGGGTCTATACTGATGTCCCCTGTTTCATTTCTGATATTAGTAAATTGCATACTCTTTTTATTTTCTTTATAAGCCTTGCTAGGTATTTGTGATTTTATTGATTTCTATAAAGCTCTATTTTTGTATTTCTAATTGTAATATTTTCTGCTCTTATCCTTATTATTTCCTTCCTTTTGCTTGTCCTTGGTTTCTTTTGCTCTTTTATGTCTAGGTTCTTGGGGTGATAATTTAGATTTTGATTTGAGACTTTTCTTCTTTGCTAATATGTGCATTTGGTGCTATAAATTTCCCTCTCAACATTCCTTTAGCCGTGTCCCACAAATTTTCATATGTTGTATATTATCATTCAATTCAATATTTTTTTTATTTCTGCTAAGACTTCCTTATGACCTATGGATTTTTGAGAAGTGGACTGCTTAGTTCCAGCATGTTTAGGTATTTTCTCATCTTCCTGAAATTGATTGTAGTTTGATGGCATTGTGATTAGAGAACACACTCTGCGTCATTTTAATTCTCTTAAATTTATTGAGGTTTGTTTTACCCACAAGATAGGGATTATTTTGGTATATGTTCCATGGGTACTGGAAAAAACTTTGTATTTTGCTGTGTTGAGTAGAATGTTCTATAAATGTCTATTAAGTCCTGTTGATGGATGACGTTGCTGAGTTCTTCTGTACACTTGCTGTTTTTCTGTCTAGTTATTCTGTCAGAGTCTTCTTATGTTTGTTTTATATATAAAGAACAGGGATTCCAGCAGGAGGAATTTCTTAAAAGTACACCTACTCCATCTACCTAGAAGGAGAGGTCAGTGTTGGCTTATATAAATTTTTTATATTTTACTTAGGAGTCAATTTTTATACCTCCTGCAACAGTAAAATCCAGAAGAAAAACGTCCTCAGGTTTTTTCATTTTGGAAGGGAATCACCATTTCTTTACTCTTGAGTCCTGTGGGATGTTTTGTTTTGTATTGTTTTGTTGCTTTTCACTCAGTTCTTTATCAAATCCTGCAGATATTCATGTCAGGTGTGTGTGCGTGTGTGTGTGTGTGTGTGTATGTGATAAATAATTTGAACCCATCCTGAATCTCTACCACAAACTGATTTTGCGATGATTGGGGGTCCTTGAAAGCCTAGTATTTGTTGCTCTTCTGATCAAATCACAAAAGCTACCGAAAATCACTTGGTGGAACGTCAGGTCCAGAAACAGTTATCATATTCGCCCACTCATTCTCTACCCCATCCGAGCTTCCTTTAAGGAAAAGAGGAGGCTCTAGAACTTGAAGGAATTTAACCTTGGGAAGCACAAGTTCTAATCCTGGGCTCTGGAAAAAATGCATACACAGCACACGATCATTCCCTACACTCCAAGCCCTTAAAGCCTTGTGCCATGATGGACAGACAAGGGATGTGCTTTGTAGTCCAGACAGTGGAGGTTTTGGATGTTTGGTTTTCAGTTCATAGAACTGGCCAGAAGGAATTCACTTCCTAACTTCAGGTGCTCCTGCCTCAAGTTTCAAGGACTTCAACATTAGGTTAAAATGAGCCCTTTTCTTTTCTTTCTTTTTCCTGTGTCAGTAACCTAGATGTAGTTATTTCTTGATGCTATAGAACTTTACAAAACATGAAAGGCAGCATCTAGGCGTATCTCATACTAACATCCAGAAATTCCTCAGGGAGAGCCCAATTCTGAGAAGCAAAATACCCACCAATTTTTCTCTGACACCACCACCCATTTCACAGGCGCCTTTGTTTTCGTTCGTAGTTCCCCCGAGCAGCACAGCGGTAAGCAGAGGAGTCCTTCCCCCCCCCTCCCCCGCCCCAATCCTTCCTGCATCTCCACCTACTGAGAAGGACAGCATGGAAACCATTTGGCAAAACGCATGGGCCAGACACTGTCTGTTTTGCAGGACCTGCTTCACAATCACCAAGATGAAAGAGAATAAGCAGCCACTTTGTCTTAAATCAATCCCCGTCCCTGCTGTAACCCATTTCAGTAAATGTTATTAGAAATACAGGGCTTTCCTGGTTATCATCTTCTGGCAAAATTAAACCCTGAGTACAAAAAATGAGATCGTGTAAATAAACTGGGAAAAACCAATAAACTCTGGTCCAGGTCCCCTCTATGCCTAACGAGAAAGGATTACTCGCAGAGTTTTAAGAGATCAGATGAAAAGGCAAAAAAATTCCACAAAATATTTGGGACTAGGCCTGGGAGTTGGGAGTTCTCATAACTGCCTAAGCCAGAAGATATGGTATGCCTCTGCATAATCCTGTGTAGCAGAGACGAAGCAGATATTTCCAAATAAGCGAATCCCCAGGCTTGCGTGGAGAATTTACAGCAAACTGAGGGACTTGGGTGAAAAGGAGAGGGAGCTGTGGAAAGGGCAGGATATACAGTATTAATGTGGAATTCTTCTGAATGTCTTTGAAATCCACTCTTCTCCACCCAAATGAAGTCTGACAGTATGAAATAGCACTTGGGGAAGAAAGACAGAGAACAGTGCTGAAAATAAGCACCTCCTAAGAGATCAGATATGATCTTTAATATTGAGAGCCCTCAAGTTTAGCAGAAGTTTGAAGGAGTCAAGCCCTCTTCCAAGGATACTACTTAATATAATCTATAGCTTTCTGAATCAATATTTGACAGGCAAGAAAATAAAATGAGAAATAACTAGCTTTCCACAGCATTTCCCTTTGGTTTTGTGTGTTACATAAGGCTCCAGGGGAAAGAGCCCTTGCAAAAATAAATAACTAAAATAAAAATAAATAAGCCCAGAACAACTTGGAAATATTACCTAAGTCGTGAACTGGTCCAAACTGGAATTCCTAGGAGGTGTCTGTGCTGTCTCAAACAGACAAATCAAAAATTCATGTGCTTTGCAATAGGCAGCCAAATTGTGCATCCTGCCTCCAGAAGATAAGCCTTGATGGTTGTGCAATGCTGTCTAGCAGGTAAAAGGAAAACCACTGACCCCACTGAGCCACGTGCAATACTACTTGAACATGGAAATACCAGATGGATTGAAAGTGACAGTCCTAATAAGCAACTTCCAGAATCTGCATGAACCTAATTGCAGAAAATCCTTGGTGCAGCTGCTTCCATTTGCCTCCTCAAATCCTTAAGCCAAACAGCCCAGCTCAGAAAGCTTCAGCCTGCTCTTGCACTTCCCGAGCCAGCTTTAATATACTGTTGGATTTATCTGAGCCAGGGCTCCAGTTAGGAATTATTCAGGGAGATTTCCCAATATTTCACAGGGAGGGATGTCACTTTAAGGATATCGGTTGTGTTGGGGTCTAATTGCTTACATTTTTAAATACTTCTTTCACCCCGATTTCTTAAAAGGAAGGGAAGAAGATTTTTCAATTAATGAAATCATGATCAAATGTCTTGAACCCTAAAGTGGCTATATGGTTGGGTCAGCCTAGAACATTCTTTCAATGGACAAATGTGTAGCTTTTTCAGAATTTGGTACTCTGCTTGACTTTATTTTCTGTTGTTTCGCCTGCGTGTTGATTTCCCTTTTGTGAATACTTTCAGGTACCGGAAGAATCAGGAAGCATTTGCATTGAGATGGAAGGGACCAGGTATCCCTCGGTCCTTTTGAGTAAAGTTTCAATTTTCATCGTGCCTGCTTGCTTGTGATGCTCTACCCTAGAAAAATCCCCAGCCTGCTCCAGGGGGGAGCCTTCATTGCAGAGAATACTCTCCGAGGCTCTCCAGACATTCTTTGGCAGAGTTCCTTTAAGATTAACCCTATGTCCTGCCAAACCACTATTTCAGCTTTGGAGCAGCAGTGGGACAGTGACCACAGCAGTCCCCCTGCAGAAAATCTCCATGATGTCTTAACACGTCCGTAGAATTAGGTGTCTATCTTAACTCGCCATCACCACACACACTGCTAAGTTAGGAGGTGGGAGGTATACCAGTGACCTTGCATGGGTCTTGCCAGTGGACTCACTTTGTGCTAGTTCTACAAATAAGGTCTAACATCTGAATAGGCACTGCTACTGACCAGGGGAGAAAGGGGCTTCTGAAGCCGTCTGCCCTTGTGCATGCTTTATACTAGCAGATGCTTTCTGGAAAAGAAATTATACTTATCTGAACCATAATTGCCTTTCCTATTAATTTGTTAGGTCTTTCTTGGTTGAGGCTTGATTTTAGTGATGGTATTCTGGATGTAAATTTTATCAGGATATTTTTTTTCTTGTTCACAGACCTCTAAGTGCTCTTCTCATGAATGAAAATTAGTCATTTTCACTGATGAAAAGTCATCCTTTAATACTTGATTCAGAAAGGCAGTGGCTCCTAGCCCCTTATGCAACTATCTGTCTAGTAGAAGGAGCTCTTTGCAATGTTTCTTTAGGGATGTGGTGCCGAACAACATGAGAATGAGGACAGAGAGAAATCAAATATCAAAACCTTTTTGCCTTTCCTTTTCCCTTGACAAAAGTTTCTTTTCCCTGCAGTGATCATCTGTCCATTTGTTCACTTATTCATTCATTCACTTACCGAACACGTATCAGCACAGATACTATGCTGGGCTGTGTCACTGGGGTTGCAGCCGTAAACACCAGCATGTGAAGCCTCCCTCGTAGAGGTTTGTATTCTAATAGCAGTAACGGACAGGAAGCAAATGCATAAATAATACGTGGTCACGTAATGATGAGCGTCATATAGGAAGTACAGCAATAAGGGCCACGGGGCCCGGTGGTGGTGCCATCACTGTAAGTTATGGTCAGGGAAGTGACGTCTGACAGAGATCTGAGTAAAACAGGAGGGAGCCATCCACCCAGCTGGGGGATGAGGCTTCTAGAAAGAGGGACTAGCGCTCACCCAGAGCTTGAAGAGAGAATGAGCATGAGACATTTGCAGAACACAAAGGCAGGAGCTCTTAGGGGAGATGGATAAGGGGCTGGAGGGGCTAGAGTGGCAGCAGCAGAACACAGGGGTCTGAACACGTGGAGGACAACCCTGGCCCGTGGGGGAGCTTAGATTCTATTCCGCCTGAGATGGGAAGCCAAGGAGTTTGAACCAGCATGTTCTATGAACCGTTTTACATTTCTAAAGAAATATCACTCTGTTGGCTGGAGACCAGACTGTAAAGGAGAAAAGTTAAAAACAAGAACAGAGTCTGATCATCAAGGAAAGGAAGTCAGCATTTAAAGCCCCCTGTGGCCTGGGGTTCTTTGTCTCAGGACTGGTGTGTGGAGTAGCAATCAAAACAGACCCTGAACTGGGATGCTGGTCCTGCCATGAGACTTGGGAGAAGGGATTTCAGCCTATCTGTGCCTCACTTCCCTTATCTATGAAAAACGAATAATAAATATCACCTACTTCAAGGGCTGTTGGAAGAACATATGAGAAAATATAAGTAAACCACTGATCACAATCTAGAGTATGCAATAGGAACCATAGAAAGGCTTGCTATTATTACTGTCTTTATTGAGGCTGAAGATGTGCAGTTTTTCTTTTCAGACGGATTGAAAGATTTTGGAAAGCAGGACCCATGTCTTTTTCTCCTGCCTAGTTTTCATAGAGCCAATGAGAGATCGCAAGAGTTAGGCCTTCAGTACACAGATACCTGTTGAACTGAATGACCCTAACTTCAAAACAAAGGGATATCAAACGGGTATATTCCTGAAGGACCATGGGAATCAGGAAAAGTTACCCTCATTTTTTTCTCCCTGGTTATTCATTTTTTTTGTAAACTAACAAGCTCCTTGCTCCAGGGTATAAATAAAGCAAGCAGATTAGGAATTTTTTTGTGGTTGAACAGCATGCCTCCTCTTCACTCTCTATTCCTATGGTAGGAACTCGGTAAATATTTGTGCTTCTGATGACAATGTCTATAGCAACGGGATTTGGAATGCATGGCACTAAGTGCCAAGAGTCCCAAACCAGGGTAATAGAAAATGATTTCTCTACTGCCAGTGCACATCTAACAGGAGACCTTGTTTCTTCTGAAACGCCCAGTGTAGACACCACTGGGAACTCTTAACAGAATCAGTTAAAGACATTTTGATTTCTGCAGTTTGGCAGATACTACCCTCCTGTTAAACCACGATTGTCTCTCTAGTTTCTGTTTTGAATTTCCTTTGGCACCAGAAGATAGAAAGATTAGCTATGAGTCTTTGTGGGTGGTCAAGTTAACACTCTGGCCTCCATCCCAAGCTTAAAGGAAATAATCGGCTGATGATTTTAGCCCACTCCTTTCTAAGAAGCTGCCTGTTGTCTAAAGTTGAAGTCTACACGTTGAGTGACTGATCTGATACAATAAAAAGGGCGTGAAGGTGGTTGATTTCTGCAGATACATCAGGACACCCACTCTTTCATTTACTGTTCTTTCTGTGTGTGACACAATGATAATAATCAGTGTCCATTAAAAGATTCAAGTTAAGCGTTAATAATGCACCAAACTCCATGTACCTTAACAGTTCACAGGGCACTGGAGATTTTTGTCACTTTTTTTTCTCTCATGAATTGGGATGACATACCTAAGAAATTATATCACCCTATAGATTCTAGTGATCCAGGGGTGATGAATGTCACAGCCAGATCATCCTTGCAGCCAGACCTACCCATCCTGCTTTGTCAAACGAGAAACACTTATTTGGCCCCGAAGAGTTCCCTTTTCTGCTTTCGCCTTTGAAACTGTTTTAAAGGAAGGTGAAGTCAATCCCTCAAAATAAATATTTTTGTCCGATTGAATGAAATCCTCTTTCTTCATTTAATATAAAGCGGGAGAAAGAACAAAAAGCATGGGACACCAAAAATAGAAGTAATACAGAAACCTCAGTTTATCCTAGGGTTTCAAGATTGTTTTAGCAGAGCTACCCAGACATAATAGAAAGTTCCAATTATAGTAAAATAGCCAAGATGATGGTACCCAAAGATATGTTGCAAATCTAAATTGTGAAGCATTTACCTTCCTTAAAAATTTTTCATTTTTAAAAATACATGCACTCAGCTTCGACTTTGCTACAGCCCCTGCCACCTTCTAAATTAGCTCTAAACCAGGGGCAAAAGTCACGCTTATAAGCAAAACCTCACTTCCTTCCCTAAACAAAGCCTCGATTCTTTCTCTCTACAGCAGATTTCCCACTTTCCATCACCTACTCAAACACCCTAAAGCCATCCACTCCTGATGGCTGCCATCCTGACAGCCTCATTCATATTCTTTGCCAAGTACACAGAACCCCTGAGGGTTTGAGAAGATGTTATTCCCTAGATCCTCAGGGGAGGTGCACAAATATGAAGTTCTTGATTCTAAGTGTTCTGGAATGATAGGTAAACCTCAGTGTGGAGGAGTGGGAAGGGAGATGTTTACAGAGAGCAGTGGCCCTGGACAGTATCTGTGGTCTGATCCACCCATGGAATTGGTTTTCCATCATTGGTCAAGGACACAGTGGACCTACTGGTGGGTGAAGATACCTGGATAAAATGTGCCTTTTGTTTTGAATCAATAGTTATTGAGGAACATCCGCATGTTTGTTATCATCCAGATGAGGTAGGAGATAAAGAAAAATGAAAGAAAGTGTCTTACTCTTCTGCATCTGGCATAAAGAACATAAGCACGGGAAGCAACAGGACAAGGAAGAGAGGATGACCAAGTACTGGAAACTTCATGGTCCAGAGAGCTTCCTGAGGGCAGTTCCTTGAGCTTCAGCTGAGAGGTCAAGCCCAAGATGAGTCCCAGGAGAAAGTGGGATGGACTTGTGGATTTGCAAAGGAGCTGTTGTGGTTGGGAGCCCTTGGAGGCTCATAGGAGCTGCACGGGCAAAAGAAAAGACGCTTTGGGGGTCCTTTGCCAAAGAAAACATAATAGCCAGAGATGGTTATATGTCTTAAACGGAGAACTAACAAGTCAAAACCCTGAGTGATAATTCTGAAACTGCCATTGTGTCACCATTTGGTATGATTCAAATTATTGCTCCCAAGTCAGTTTTACCCTCTGTTTCCTCATCAGCTAAATCAGATAACCTCTGGATGCCTGGCAAAGCACAGCTAATTAACATTTATTTACAGAGACTAACAGACGGTGTCACATGACTGTATCATAGCAAAGAGGACCCAAATGCTTCGCCTGTGGCATTCTGAGTGAAAAAGAGATCTGAAAATAAAAAACAATAGGAGTTCCCACTGTGACACAGTGGGTTACAGCTGTGGGTTGCAGCTGCAGTGTAGGTCATAGCTGCAGCTCAGATTCAATCTCTGGCCTGGGAACTTCTGTACTCTGTGGGTGCAGCCATTAAAAAGAAAAAAAAAAGAAAATCCAAAAAACAAATCAAAATCCCCCAGATATAGTAAGGACTACTGAGGACTGAGGGTACTGAACAAGTGAAACCCCCCTGGATTCTGTGCAGGGACACGAAACTCTACAACAGCATCTGGTCGTGCTTTCTAAACACTGAGCTGAGTTCTCTCAATTGGTCCCACGTAGGTAAGGAAGCTGGCACATGCTATCTTTCATGAACTGGTGTAGGATGTGTACTTAAACCAGTCATCTACATGCAATGACATCTTTAAAGTTCTTTAACTAGAGTCACATCATTTATTGTCTTCGTTGTTTCAACTAAAGGTCATTCATTGGAGCTGAAGTTTCTTATACTGCTCTCGTTCACAAACATTCAATAGTAGTTGAACATTTATATTTAATAGGGGAAAAATGAACCTGATTCAAACTGGGAAAAAAAAAAGAGAAATGAAGTGACCTTGAAGAAAGCAAAGAGGAGCCTCTGAATTCAAAGAAACCTTTTTTGAGCCCAGTTCCCCACTGTGCCTCACTAATACACTATCATTACCACTGTTCTCTTCACTTTAAACAAAGAAGAAGAAAAAAGTACAGAGAGAATGCGTGACCACTCAAGGTCCACGATGCTGGCCAAGCAAGGTCAGAAGGATGTCTGGGGTCAAAACAGGAGACTAGACTAGACTCCTGCTTTCGCCACTTAGTAGCTGTGTGATCTCTGAGGTCACTCAGCCGGTCTCTCCTCCGCAAGTGGAGATGTCAGATTTCATCGATCCTAAGATTACAGTCTTGTCTCTCGTCGAACATCTCTAAAAGGGGGAAACATAGCAACAATCTATGTTCGAGGACCGTTTAGCAGGTGGTGCTTTTCCTTACTTAGTGGTAAGTGAAATATCAGCATGTGTTAACATCCCCGGAGCTTAGATTTGATAAGAGACGTAATAACCCACTCTGATGAGAACCTGTGGGAGGGTAAGAAATATGGGAAAAGGGCATGCAGGCAGATCATTAGCCTGGGAAAGTCACGCCAACCAAGGAAACTCCCTCGGTGACTGGAATTTGCCTGGTGGATGGAATATTAACTTAAAAAAAATCCTCACACTGTGGCCTAATACGCACTTTTGGAACACGTGACTGTTAAATCTGACACCCTTGAAATACCCGGCCACAAGTAAGGAATAGGTATTGCCCCCTCAGTACAAACAAAACCATCAGAAGCTTCACGGAATATTTCTGAAGAGTCTGTTATTTAAACCTGAATTCCATATTAGCTTGTCATCTTGATATTTTTGACAAGTGCATGTAAGGATTTTGACACTAAGGAAGTTTCCAATATACTTTTACTATGTAAAAAAAAAAAAAAAAGCGAAATACATAAATGTGTTTCTAAATTGCTACTGTTTATTTTAAGAAATAAAACATTCATCATCTTAAAATTCTGTGCTTCTCTACACTGATTGCTATGTGCTAAGGGTGAGGGTAGCAGCATATTATAGTCAATTCGGCTGCACAGATAAACTGCAGCTGTTTTTAGTTCGGTTTCTGCAGCGTCCGTAGTGGAATTCAGAATTTACTGAGAGCTGGCTTTTCTCATTTTATTAGCAAGGGAATTGCTGGCTTATTTACCCTCGGGGGTCCTGTGTAAATTATGTCCATAGATCTGGAGAGAGAAGAAGGTAGAAAAGAAATATTTGGCACCATTAAAGGAAGGGGGAGAAATTCACCTTTGCTGAGTATGGTTTTCTCCTTTGACCCCTCTGAAGCTGGGCAGGGGACAATCTCCTCTGGGTCCTGTATGAACTGTTAGCTTTGCCACACCGTATTCATCTCAGAAACATCCCTCTTAGATGAAACTCTTCATTCACCCAGATCAAATAAGCCCAGGCTTGGAAGCCTGCGTTTTACGTGGAACCTCTCCATGCGTCTACACCCTGCCCACGCTTCCACTCTTGGAGAGAACCCTGCTTCTATACATCACGCTGGCTCATTGTGGACCGCTAAAAGTACCAGGGGAAGTGCGCAGACACATTTGTGAATTAATGAAGGTGTGGCTGAACTCGTGTTTTCCCATGAAACAAGACCAAGTAGCATAATATCTAACCTTGATTGAGAGTTGCCCCGATGACAGAGATCTCATTCAAGCCTCACCATCACTGGGTCTTAGGCAAGTGTTATTGGGAGCATTCTTAATTCAGTGGCTGAAGCTTGGTACAGCTTGAGGAGGATGGCACTTAGATGCAGGCTGAGTAGAAAGTAACTGGCGGAAGGAGGAAGAGGGGGAACCAGCTTAAGCAGGGCTCTATGAGCCTGGAGCCCACACTTTAGCCAACCGACTCCTCTTGGCCTTCCTGGTATGAGAATGCTGGGCCTACAGGAGGAAAGGAGTGTCTAGGAAGCAAAACGGGAAGGCTGTCAAGCCTTCTCAATCCTGACCTCAGTCAGTTCAGCTGGTATACTAGGAAATAGGATATTTTGACATGTGACTCTCTCCTGGAGTTTGGGCCGACACTCTGAGCCCGTGATTTCCCTCTGAAGTCTGGCTCTCCCCTCCGTCAAGTGCAGGGAAACCACCAGCACCTGCTAATGCCGATCGTCTCATGAAATCAGCCTGGTTTTTGGAAGCAACTGGGATTGGCAGAATTAAAAAATAGGGGAAGGGTGGGCATGACCTCCCTGGGTGCCAAAAGGCTGCCCTAACTCCCACCAAGAGCTTTGAGGCTTCTCCAAAAGCCATCCCACGATGCAATTATGTGGGAGAGGTCTGCGCTGAGGAATTAGGTGCTTAATGTGCTAGAAAATCCTTTGTAAACCAGCATGTCCTCTACCAGCTTCCTAGCTCGCCACGCCCGGGATGTGCCAGTATCCTGTGTAAATATGGCACTGCTGTATTCATTCCCGCCGGAAAGGTAACAGACCATATCATAAACATCCACTGTGTCCCTGCAACCCATCCAGCAATCCAGACACTCCATCGCACCTAGCATCTCTTTCATGTCCGTAGTAGACCAGGTAGCCTCTCAGTGACAAAACCCAGCCCAGTGTTACCATCACTCAGAAAAAGATGCTTCACCTAGCCGTAGCTTCCTTTTTTTTTCATTTTACTGGAGTTTAATTGATTTACAATGTTGTGTTAGTTTCACACCATGGCATCTTTTTCTTTCTCTCTAATCTGATTGAAACTGTGAGCAGTAGTGAGACTATGATTCTTTGTCCTAGGCCCAGTGCTATACCTAGAAATGGCCATAAGACAAATACTGGGCTTTCTCTAGCCCACAGTTCACACAGACACATGCATGCATTATCTGTGTGTGACTGAAATTGTGATAAAGAAAAATATAGCAGAAAGCAGAATAGTGTGTTTCCACCTTGGGGGTCTGCCACTGTGTGACCTCAGAAAAGTTACTTAACCTCTCTGGGTTCTGGTCTCCTCGTGAATATTGAGAGAGGATTATACTTAAGAATGTGATGGGCTCTTTTAGTATGATTCTTTCATTCCAAACACTACAAGAATAGGAATGCTCTCTTATTATCTTGAGCTACAATGTATTAACTGAGACTCAATAAAATTCTTAATTAAATACTAAGTGGTGATGCACTGAATCTGAAAGAAGCTGAATGCTGGCATCCAGGCTGGCATGGATGTTTACCTAGTAGACATCAGAGTAGAGAGAGCACACCACAAAACAATAAGGGATGAACAGACAGAAGAGAAGAAGCCACTTTTAAGGACCATCCTGTTGGTGACCCAAGCTCCAAAGGTTCAGAAAAGCTTGGCTGAGAAGCTGGCATCAAAGAAAGTCAGTTTCTCCGTGGGTTGAGGAAGCACCTCGCTGGGCACCTGAGATGAACCCAAGGGAGCTTTCCAAGGGACAAAAATTCACCAGGAGATCTATCCAAAAAGAGTCAGGAAAGGGATAACTAAGAGTGAAGTTTGGGGAAAAAATAAGCAGAATTCCAGGAAGTCAATCAGGAAATGAGACAGGAGTTTCCATTGTGGCTCAGCAGGTTAAGATCCCAACATAGTCTCCACAAGGATGCAGGAGACTTGATCCCTGACCTCGCTCAGTGGGTTAAGGATCCAGCATTGCCATGAACTGCAGTGTAGGTCACAGATGTGGCTTAGATCTGTCGTTGCTCTGACTGTGGTGTAGACCAGCAGCTACAGCTCAGATTTGACCCCCTAGCTTGGGAACTTCCAGATGCCACGGGCGCAGCACTAAAAAAAATAAATAAATAAACAAATGAACAAATAAATATGGAGATCTGAGGCCCCATGTCAATGCCCATCTGAGAGCAGCCTGGCTTGAATGTGGGAGAGGCGGGACCAAGAGCAAACCAGGAACAGAATTTCGCAAAACAGGATTTGCTCAAGTGTCAGGATAGGACTTAGGAAAGGTGTTTTTTTTTGTTGTTGTTTGTTTGTTTTTTTGGCTATTTTGGAACAGGTTCTTTGTGTCTGGGAAGCAGAGCCTCTACTGATCTCTGGAGTCAGTTGTCTTTTAAAGGGGCAGGCTCACGAAGCCCTATTAAAATAGAGACCTATGAATACTTTGAATAAATATACTCCAGAAAATTAAGAAAACCTAATATTAGGCTAAATTAAAAAAAAATCAGACCGTGAATGAGTACATTAAATTTTTTTTTTTTTTTTGTCTTTTTGCCTTTATGTGGAGCCGCACCCGCGGCACGTGGAGGTTCCCAGGCTAGGGGTCTAACAGGAGCTGTAGCCGCCAGCCTGTGCCACAGCCACAGCAACACGGGATCCGAGCCGCGTCTGCGACCTACACCACAGCTCACGGCAACGCCGGATCCTTAACCCACTGAGCGAGGCCAGGGATCGAACCCGCAACCTCGTGGTTCCTAGTCGGATTCGTTAACCTCTGCGCCACGACGGGAACTCTGAGTACATTAAATTTTTAATGAGTGAAGTGATCCATGCCAGTCTGTCTCTGGACAGCCGTGGTGCTGCTATGTCAGATGTGTCCTCCTTATTACTATTTAGGAGAACTCTATAGACGCTTTGGAACTTCACAAGTCAACGCGTAATATGACTTCTTAGTGGTAGAAAAGGAAAAGAAAAATCATCTTGGCAAATGTACCCCCATGAAAGCCAAGTGCTGAAAAAGAAAGAATGCTTGCAGTGTTCTTGTCAGGTCCCATTTCCCTCAAGAAAGCTGTCCTATAGGTGCCCCATTGCAGATTTTTCCATTGGCACAAACCACCTCTCAGATGCTGAGCTAGGCCAGACCCCAAGGCCAGTCCCGGCTTCAAAGTCGAGTAAGAACGAGCTGGACCCAGCTGAGTGAGTAGCTTTCATTTGGCTGAGAAGCTGGCATCAAAGAAAGTCAGCAGACACCCAGTTCAAGAGACACCCATGAGATGGGGGAGTGGGAGAGGCCCTCTGCTGCCCTGGGGACTCCAGAGTGGTAAGAGGTGGTCTCCACAGGAGAAGGGAAGCAAGGAGTTCGCCAGTGTAGACAAGTCCCAAACCTCTGGCTGGTTAGTGCAGCTAAGAAGGAAAAGCAGGAGAGGGCCCCTCCCACAACAGCTCAGGAAGACTGCAGCCCCGTTGGGGACTTCATGGCTCCATTTTCTCCTTCATAATTGGGTCTTCTAAACACTCAGTGGTAGGCCAGGCAATGGGCTACCGAAGACTGGAGCCCACGTCACATTTTGAAAGATGAACGTGACAGGGAGTTCCCATTGTGGCTCAGCAGGTTAAGAACCTGACTGATATCCATGAACATGCAAGTTCTATCCCCGGCCTCGATCAGCATGTTAAGGATCTGGTGTTGCCTTGAGCTGTGGCATCGTCCAGCAGCTGTGGCTCCAGTTCATCTCCTAGCCTGGGCACTTCCATATGCCCACAGGTGCCGCCCTAAAAAATAAAAATAAAACATTAAAAAAATATATTAAATGGCATGACAACAATGGACTGTCCCCAGACAACTCTACAAGCATCTGTGTAAAGACCCAAAGAGAAACCTGAAATTCCTACCAGGTTTTGCAGGGGTGGGAGAGAGAGGGAAGAACTAGCACAAAAGCCCCTTTCATATTTGACGCTTTGTCCAGTGTCCACTGAACTCAACAAAGGCTTCCACCAAATATTATAGAATGCCCAGACCATGACATCACATCATGGCAAAAAGTCCAGGCTGCTGGGTCCAGGTAGGTCAGCTTTCCAGAACATACTGGAATGGCTTAGATTTTGTGTTAAGCGCTAGAGACCATAAAGCCAAATATCCCTATTTTCCAGTGCTTAAGAGCTTGTCCTGAAGCATTCGCCCAGCCAATGATTCTAGGGAAGCAAAACCCACGCTGGGTTTTAAGCTGCCAGGATGAAATGACATGCAGAGGGAAAATGAGGGCACGGCGCTAAAGGCAAGGGTGAGAGAACGGGGCGTGTGTAATATGGGAACAACGGCCGGGAAGCGGGAGCATGACAACAGGAGATGCAACCACCAAGAGAAATAAAGGGCAGCCAGACAATATTTCACAAATATGTTAGGAGCAAGACAAAGGAGAATGGAGACCTGCTAATTAGTGGGGAGGGGAAACAAATAGCAGATGCATCAGAAAACTTGAGCTCTTAATACCTGTTATGCTCCAGGCTTCACAAAAATGGTTAGCTATCATCAGATGCTGAATATAAACCACAGGAATGAGCACACGGAGGGGAAAGGGAAATTTAAATGGAAACCAAACGGGTCTGTAACTACTTGGTCAAGCTAGAAGGTTTCCGATCAGGATCTGACAAGAGCCACTGTGCTATGGCACCGAAACTAGCTTCCGAAATGCAAGTTCTTATAAAAAATATTCTGTCCAAGCTGTGGGGACGTTTCCGGTGGCTGGGTCTGAGGCAACTGCAGGGTCAGCATTGAGCAAGCGGAGGTAAGAAGTGGCTGGAAAGGGGAAGAGGAACACAGGTATCCCCTCTGTGTGACGGTCAAGGTGAGTCAAGGAGACGGAGTCATCTGCTCAGACCAAGTGCGGAGAAGAGGGAAACTCAACCAGCAAGGGCACAGGGATGGGGCCCGGCAAGAGCCACATCCTGAAACACACCTTCCATTTCTGCAGAAGGTGGCAGGCACTTGACCAAAGGAGGCAGAGGTTGGAGCTTGGGGTGGACCTGGGGAGCTGCAGATGGAGAGGATAACAGGACGGCAAAGGCCTGGTGCCTTTAGTTTGGGGATGACTAATAGCTAAAAGAGGAGTTCCCTGATGTCTCAGCAAGTTGAGGACCTGACATGGTCACAGCTGTTGGTCTGGTTGCTGCTGCAGCTCAGATTCACGCCGGCCCAGGAACTTCCACATGCCTCGGATGTGGCCAAAAAAAAAAAAAAAAAGCTGAAAGAACTGGCATCTCTGCCTTGTGTCATGCACTGTGCTAAATAGTTTGTATGCTTTTAAAAATTGTAGTATTCTCAATAACCCTGATAGGCTGGATACTCTAATTATCTATGTTTTATAAACTCTTTAATTTCCCTGGGCTTCAGCTCCTTCCTGTAAAAGACCTCAAGGTGTGGGGCTAGGTTGCCGTGAGAAAGGAAAGTGGCTCCATTGATCCGCTTCTGTGTTCACCCTAAGCTGCATAATCTATGCAACCTCTTTGATTCATTAGCTAAAGGAAAATATGCAAAATTTACTTTATTAAATGAATTTGTTATCTACATGTGACTCCCAGGGTTCTGCTGAGGTGCTCACACCACTTTTCTCTAAGTCATAAACAGATGTGTTACTTTAATAAATGGAAACTATGAGCCTCTGTATACTTATTGCACCTCCCTCTAATGAAGGAGAAATGAACAGGGTACCTGGGTAGTGATGGCCCACACTTGGCAGCAGCCAGTGAAAGAGAATGGCCCCAGCCTAGCGAGGGGCTCACAAAGTGGCAGCATCTTACTGAGGTCACTTTTATCTGAAACCAGATTACCAAAATGAGCCAGTCCCGCACAATTGCTGCACCCTTGGCAGATACTGCTAAATCATCCCAGAGAACTCTCTCTTTAGGCTCATCTAGGGCCCCCAGAGTTATTCTCCTTTCCAGAAGAGTCTGTTTTCTGTTTGTCAAAATACTCCCAAGTACTCTATGGTTAATTTTTCTCAGTATCAAGGTGTCTAGGGCATCACATTAACTGTCAGTAGAATGCTTGGTGAACAGGGACCCAGGAAATAGCACTCCCTGGCTTTTTCTTTCCTCTTTTTTTTCATTCATTCATTCATTCATTCATTCATTCATTCAAGAAATATTGGGAAATGTTGCACTCAAACAGGCAAAATGGATTACCATACCACTTCTCAATCTCTGACATGCTGATTTAAATTATATGCCTATATAAATTGGATACAGTATATAACAATTCCTAAACATTGGATCTTCAGTTGGAACATCTCCCCATAAAACATGTAAATCCTACAGGGAACTCCATGGTCCATATTTTTGAAAGGTCAATAGCATATTCCTTTTGGGGAACCAGAGGTAATACGTTTCTTCCTTATATGACATTAGCACGATGGATGGACCTGGATTAAATTTAGGACAGAGTCAGACAAACAGAAAAGATGCTCCATGTAGAGGTCTATACTGAAGAGTCAAAACTCTTTCAATATGGACTCTAGGCTCATGGGAAGTCAGACCAGTCCCCCTCCACACTGAGTCAGGGAGGAGCTGGCAGTCAACCATGACCTAGCAGATAAATCCTCATAGATTCCCATTGTCCAATCCCCCCTTATATATGCACCATCGAGTCATTTCAGGCCTTTGAGTTGTAATGCAATTAATTAGGTTACAGCCCTCTTTAGTAACTGTCAAGAATTGACTGCTCGTATATCTTTGAGTGGATAATTGGGGACATTTCTGATACATTATATGTGTTTAAATTATTTCTCAGAGTGGGTTAGTCTGTGCATGGCCACATGCATCCATGGTACTTCAACTTGTATTGACTGAACCATCAGAAGCTGACTTGTCCCCAGACTTCGGAGGCATATGACATAGTGCTGTATACACTTAACTGTATGTTGCTGGAGAACTGGTGAAACTTTAACTTAGTATAAACACCAGTATAAAAGACCCCTTTAGCCTCTACTATCAAAGCTGCCATTTCCCAGAGCCAAAATAAGAAGTTATTCCTTGTGGAAGGATGGGACATCATGCACCCCCCTTCAACCTCCTTTCCATGCTTATTTACTTAACAAGTATTTATTGAACTCAATTCTTCAATGGCACAAGGGCTGAAGCCATCAAAGCAGACACAGTGCACAGTCTGCCTTCACAATTCTCATGGTCCAAATGCAGGCTGGATGATGAAGGGGTGCATGCATTTTATATGTATATAAAGTCAGAGCCTCCAACATAGCAGTGCAGGAGTCACCTACAATTTCCCTTTAGTAAGTGAAAGACAATATTTCAACCTGGTTGGATCCTCAAAACAACAGGCGCATCTAAAACCTATGAATGGCACCATCCAGTGTCTGGGATTAAGTTCCTTGGCCAACAACGTTACTACAACCCCGATCTTTGTAAATAAACTGTATGTGGTAATGATTAAGGCAGATTTAGTTTCAATTTTGCACAACTAAAAGTTGTATGCAGAGCTAGGTACTCTGTGTGTTCTTATTTAACCCCAAAGGCTCTCCATGAAGGAAGTCTTCTACAGTTAGTTCTTCTAGCTGTCTATAGCTATACAGCTTAAAGGAAAAAGAAATTTGGAAAGATCAAAGTAAAATAAAATGGAAGGATAAGAAAGAACTAGAGTGGCAAAGTATATATGGACTCGAGAGATATTTTGCTTATGAGCTAAATAGGTTTTGCTTGTGAGCTAAACAGGTTTCTTAGAGGGCAAAGTTCATCGTAGAAGTTTGAAAGAACAGGTTTCTTCTAGGGGTATGTGCAGGTATGTGTGCCTCTCTTTGTGTACGTATGTATATAAATCTAAAATAAAACGTTCTTCTCCTCGGAGATTCAGAGATTTCGAGGCTGTGGTCAGTTCCAGTTAGAATGAACACAGGATGGGCAGACTCTTAAATAGATGCCGAGTTATTAATATCATAGGCTTGCGGCCCAGGGACTGCGTGCGGCATCTCTATACTTTGACCACAGGGTACTGTCAAGGGCATTTAAGGCAATCCATGACCTTAAGTTGCTTCAGAAGGAGATTTTACTTTCAGAAACAATGATTTAGGAGACAGTCTTTGGAAATGGTAGAATTTCTCTCCCCGAAAGTTTCAGGAATGGGTAAGTAGCTTTTTAAAGAGATTTCAGACACCCTCTTCTGTTTTCTATCACAACAATATTTAAATGATGCTTCCCACCCTCTCTCAAGAGGTGAGCATATCCTTTTGAGCTAATATATTAACAGGATAATTTCAAAACTTTGGTTGAAGCTTTAGAGTTTTGATTTAGGACAGGCCTTATATTTCTGAGGGGAGGGGCAATAATTACCATTTACTTAGAGCCTCGAAGAATCTAACACACCAGCGGATGTTCAGTCCTTGTGTGTATAGGTATGTTTGTGTGAATACGTGCGTAACGTTTCTATAAGGTCATTGTCCTGGTCCTGATAATGAAGTGTTCTGAAACGGCTGTATTTCTACGTTGCTCAGCTCTTAACAGAAAAAGCTTTTAAAAATTTGCCTAATGGACTTGTTAGATTCTTCTTTTTTTTTTTTGTCTTTTGTAGTTTTAGGGCCACACCCGCAGCATGTGGAGGTTCCCGGGCTAGGGGTCTTATCGGAGCTACAGCTGCTGGCCTACACCATAGCCACAGCAACACGGGATCCGACTTGTTAGATTCCTTTTTTTTTTTT
>PVHT021183707.1:6601950-6638688 GCA_004024745.2 Catagonus wagneri
TCTCTCTCTCTCTCTCTCTCTCTCTCTCTCTCTCTCTCTCTCTCTCTTTTCCATTGTCACCAAGCAAATGCCCCAAAAAGGGGTAAGTTAATTCAAACTCTCTGGGAGTAGATGATGATAAGATAGAAGACAAGAATAAAAGGTACACCTTGCCTAGAGGGCAAAAAGAAGAACAGGTGTGAAGGCTTATAAAGGTGATCCTGGAACAGCAGACCCTTGGTCTTTCTCACTGTTGTGTGGGCAGCTAGTGGACATTGATCTTTAATATTAACATGGCAGGGAGTTCCCATCATGGCTCAGCGGAAACAAATCTGACTAGTATCCATGAGGATGCAGGTTCCATCCCTGGCCTTTCTCAGTGGGTTATGGATCCACTGTTGCCGTGAGCTGTGATGTAGGTCACAGACATGGCTCAGATCCCACATGGCTGTGTCTGCAGTGCAGGCTGGCAGCTACAGCTCCGATTTGGCCCCTAGCCTGCGAACCTCCAGATGTCGTGCGTGCAGACCTAAAAAGACAAAAAATAAATAAAAAATAATAATATTAAGGTGGTAGGTTTCCAGTGAATCAAACTATCTAAATAAGAAGAGCAAAGTCTCAGGTTTAGAGAACTGACTCTTGACCTTAAGAAATTAACATGCTAATCGACAACCCCCTTAAATAGCAGGAGATTTTGGAAATGAAGAAAGAATCCCATAGCATGCATGCCACTCAGGCATCTGTCTGCAGTGCTGGCCTGGGTCAATGCTGGATTGATGTTCATGACACACTGGTTGTCATCCATCCCCTTTATGTGCTGAGTGATGATAA
The DNA here is from genome assembly GCA_004024745.2 of Catagonus wagneri. Taxonomy (NCBI): domain Eukaryota; kingdom Metazoa; phylum Chordata; class Mammalia; order Artiodactyla; family Tayassuidae; genus Catagonus; species Catagonus wagneri. The sequence goes on from PVHT021183707.1 coordinate 6,602,761, forward strand.
TTACCATGGCGTCATACTCCCAAAAAGACTCACAAGACAATCTTTATTTAAGATCCTTTATCATCAAACAAGTGAAACAGGAATGCAGGTAGTTCACTCATGATTCATGGGTATAGGAGGGACTTTAAGAGGAGAGTATATTTTGATCTTAAATGGAAGATTTTATCCTTAAAAACTTTATCATGATTATTATTAATTTTATTTTGACACTTGTATTTACACAGGAGTGTCTGTCATAGTACAGCCATGGACAGTAATTGAATGAAGAATTGATTTTTATTGCAGCTAATAAAAAGCAAGTCATTATTAATACAAATTGCTCATAATTAAAATTGTCTGGAGACTGTCTTATCAGTCTGAGTGGGCTAGGAAGAAGCTAAGATGTACAGTAGCACTTCCTTGTCTGCGAGTTAAACTTGTCTGCTCATTAATGGCACATAAATTAGCATTCCAGCAAATTTAGTCCATTTCACCCTTCTGGACAGAGCCTAACACCGTTGATGAATAATACTTAGTAGACATGTCATTTATTTGTGCCCTGAACCATTCAGAGGGGCATGTAGAGAGGGCTGGTGTGTTCTTTGTAGTGAGTGGAGGGTCTGCCAGTCTTCCACGTCAGGGCTTGGTTCATAAACTATCAGGCAGCTGTCTTGCTCATTTTGTATAGCTGTCTTGACGGCTAGCAATCTATTTGTTAGCCATATTTTGGAGACCCCTTAAATTCAAGAACTTGCCTTCCAGCCATCCTTCTCCTCTGGCTCCTTGGTGGACAGCTAATGCAAATGAAATCTGCCCCTGTCTCAGCTGGAACTCTAAAGAATTCCATGCAAGGACAGTAAAAGCTCTCCACCCAGAGTGGTCTTCATTGGCCCTGAACCAGACACCAAGGCAGTGCCAACATCTCCAAGCTATGGCTGAGCTGATATCTAAGGATGATTCTGCATTGTCAACACAAGGTCCAGGAAGCTGAACAACTCCTGGAGTTGCTTATCTGCCTTGATGGGAGAAGAGAAGGATGTTTATTCTTTCCCTACTTAGCACCCTCCCCGCACACAAACTCACACCCCAAAACACACATAGAATCCAGGGGAGCTCTTTCCTTGAATGTTGAAGGGCCCTCTCTGCCAAGCAAGTTGAGAATGCAGATGGGGAGGGGACCGCTCTCCATGGCTACACAGCCAACACATTGCAGTACCTGGTTACCTACAAAGTTGTTTGAAAACAGCGAGTGCTGAGATGAGCTGGGTGTATTGGATGAGGAAAGGTTTCTGAAACAGCAAATGCAGCATGCTATTCACTAATTCTTATTAAAAACTATTTTCGGTGTTGGATTCGTACTGTTCTTTTATCCCAGATGCAGACTAGAATGGTCTCTTTAATGTCATGCCTTCAAATTACAGAGGAGTGAACCAGAGGGTGGACCTACACCTGCAGTTGATGACGGCTCAGAGCATTTATAATGCAAAATAGCTAATTAGGATGACGGTCAAGTGGTAGTTTTCTGCTGATATTAGCACAGAAAATCGTGGTTGTGTCTCTATGTGCTTTTACCCTGTACAGTATCATCAGACTAAAAACTAACAGTTAATTTCAACACCATTGAAAATAACTTTCAAAAGTAAACTAGATTTATCTTTTAAAAAATAAATCTGTTAATCTACAAAGGCAGAAGATAGATTAGGAGTTTCTTTGGGATGGGAGTGGGGCTGGGGGTGTGGGGGACTGGAAGGAACAGTAAGTAACAGTTAATAAAAATGGGGTTTCTCCTGGGGGGATGAAAATGTTCAAAAATTAAATTATGGTGATGGTTGTACAACTCTGATAATACACTAAAAATCTAAAATACGCTTTAAATGAGTAACGTGTGGTGTGTGAATTATATCTCAAGCTATTTTAAAATGCTCTGTCTAAAGCAAACACACAAAGAAAAACAACATTTGATATTGGCATTCACCTCTGATCATAAATCATCTCGGTGTAGGAGTTCCTGTTAGTGTAGGAGTGATCTGTCAGTGGTTAACAACCCGACATAGCGTCCGTGAGGATGGGGGTTCAATAACTGGCCTCACTCAGTGAGTTAAGGATCCGGCATTGCCCCAAACTGCAGCCTAGGTCACAGATCTGGCTCAGATTCAGCATTGCTATGGCTGTGGAGTAGGCTGGCAGCTGCAGCTCTGATTTGACCCCTAGCCCAGGAACTTCCATATACCACAAGTACAGCCCTAAAACGGAAAAGAAAAAAAATAATCTCAGTATAGACTGGTGTTCCTCTAAACCAGTCTCTCAAAGTAGACCATAGGGACCATAAATATCAGAATCAACTGGGGAAGATTTTTAAGATACAGATTGCTGTAAATCAACTATACTTCAATTTAAAAAAATTATTTGGATCCAAATTAAATTGAATTTTCCTTTCTAAAAAAAAAAAACACAGAGTGCTTGACCTTACTCTGGACCAACTGGGCTAAGTTTCAGGAATCTGCATTCCACCAGTGTCTCCCAGGTGATTTTGTTTAACAACACTGTGATTAAGAATTCACTCTCTAAAATGGGGAGTTCCCGTCGTGGCGCAGTGGTTAACGAATCGGACTAGGAACCATGAGGTTGCGGGTTCGATCCCTGCCCTTGCTCAGTGGGTTAACGATCCGGCGTTGCCGTGAGCTGTGGTGTAGGTTGCAGACGCGGCTCGGATCCTGCGTTGCTGTGGCTGCGGCGCAGGCCAGTGGCCACAGCTCCAATTAGACCCCTAGCCTGGGAGCCTCCACATGCCGTGGGTGCGGCCATAAAACCCACGGCCATAAAATGACAAAAAGGCAAAAAAAAAAAAAAAAAGAAAAAAAGAATTCACTCTCTAAAACGAAATGGAATAATTGACCAAAGTCTTATAGTGTCTTTATGAAGATAAAATAACCAACACAAACAATCCTATGAAAGGACGATGCTGTTTACCAGGCTCTGATAGCTGAGCACAGGCTCCAGATCCTGGCATCAGATTCTGTTCTGAACCACTCTTCCTGGTACTGCTTTTTGACACCTTTGGACTCTGACACCAACCACTCCTTAATCGCCCCCACTCAGCTAGCCCTGCCCAGTCCACAGGGTACAAGGCGAGGCCTGCTCTTCACACAGGGTTGAGGAGTGAATTCTGCAGGAATGGGGGGCTGGTGATGAACTCCCTTGAGTTCAGGTTCTTTCTCACTTTTTGTCATAAATTTTGAATCAGAAAATGTTAATAACCCATAGGAAAATTTCATTTTAGACATAGTTCAGTTGGAAATTCTTCATTTTTAGAAAGAAAATGAGGTATCAACTGTGATGATCGTTAGCACCCTTTGGTCAGGAGGCCCCCGGCAGGTCACGGTGCCCCAACATGGCATTGCAGTTGCATTGATGGCTGCATATGTTCTTCCTCTGGAAGAATTCGGGAAATCAGAGAGCTGGCTGAGTGTCCGAAGATCCCTGCATGAAGATGGCTATGAGTGAAGAAGGTACATGGCAGTTTAAGTTTTAAATTTTCTGAATTTGCCTATTAGCCAGTGCACTAAATGGTACTCAAATTCCTTTAAAGGCAGGCAAATCTTTTCAATCCTCACCATCACCACTGTGACTTAGAAGTGCTGAAACAGACAAGGTCTTCTCAAAAAAGTCCAGTTGATGCTACTCTGTAACTCCTTGGCCATACATTTGGAAAGTTTTTAGAAATCATTTGTTTAATGATTTAATTAAAATTTAAGCCACATTTCTGTTTGAAAAAATAGAAGCATATGTCAGAAGTTATTGCCTATGTTTTCTTCTAGGCGTTCTATGGTTTCAGGTCTTATATGTAAGTCTAAACCATTTTCAGTTTATTTTTGTATATAGTGTAAGAAAGGGATCTAGTTTGATCCCTTTGCATATTATCTGTCCAGTTTTCCCAAAATCATTTCCAGAAGTGACTGCATTTTATCCTTTATATATTCTTATCTCTTTGTTATTGATTAATTGACCATATGAGTATGGGTTTATTTCTGGATGCTCTATTCTGTTCCATTGATCTACATATATGTTTTTATGCCAGTACCATACTGTTTTGATTACTATAGTTTTGCAGTATAGTTTTAAGCCTGAGAGCATACCTCCTGCTTTTTTCTTTCTCAAGATTTCTTTGGCTATTTGAGGGCTTATGCATTTCCATAGTAATTTTAGGATTATTTTTTCTTTCTGTAAAAAATGTCACTAGTATTTTGATAGGGATTGCACTGAATCCATAGGCTTTGAGTAGTATGAGCATTTGAACAATGTTGATTCTTTCAATTCATGAGTGTGGTATATCTTTCCATTTACTTGTGTCATTTTTAATTTCTTTCCTCAATGCCTTATACAGAGATACACCTGTATACAAAGATATGCCTCAGAGCACATATCTTTTACCTCCTTGGTTAAATTTTTTCCTAAATATTTTATCCTATGTGATGCAATTAGGAATGGGATTGTTTTCCTCTTTTCTTTTTGCTATAGTTCATTTTTAGTGCATAGAAGTGCAGCAGATTTCTGTATGTTAATTTTGTATCCTATAATTTTACTGAATTCATTTATTAATTCTAATAGTTTTTTGTGGCATTTTGGGAGTTTTCTATATTTAATAGCATATCATCTGCAAATGGTGACAGCTTTACTTCTTTTCCAACTTGGATACCCTTTATTTCTTTTTCTTGCCTAACTGCTAAGGCTAAGACTTCTAATACAGTGTTGAATAGAAGCAGTAAGAGTGGGCATCCTTGTCTTGTTCCTGATCTTAGAGGAAGAGCTTAAAGTTTTTCACCACTGAGAATGATGTCAGCTGCATACTTGTGATATATGGCCTTTATTATATTGAGGCATATGCCCTCCATACCTGAGGCAAAGACAACAAAAGCAAAAATAAGCAAATGAGGCTACATCAATTAAAAAGCTTTTGCGTAATGAAGAAAAGCACCAATAAAACTAAAAAGCAAGCTACTGAATGGAAGAAGGCATTTGCATTGGTATATACAATAAGTAGTTAGTATCCAAAACAAAATGAAATCATACAACTCAATAGCAAAAAACAAACCACCTGATTAGAAACTGAGCAGAGGACCTGAATAGATATTTTTCCAAAGATACACAGATAGCCAACAGGAATATGAAAGGGTGTTCAACATTATTAATCATCAGGGAAATGCAAGTCAGTATAACAATGAGCTATCACCTCATACCTGTCAGAATAGCTATTATCAAAAAAACAAGACAATAAGAATTGGCAAGGATGTTGGAAAAGGAAACGATTGTGCTATGTTGTTGGGAATATAAATTGGTGCAACCACTGTGGAAAATATTATGGAAATTCCTCAAAAAACTAAAAATAGAGATACCATACTATCCAGCAATTCTGCTTCTGAGTATTTATTTGAAGAAAATGAACACTATTCTGAAAAGATATATGTACCCCTGTGCTCATTGAAGCACTATCTGCAGTAGCCAAGATATGGAAGCAACTTGTGTGCATCAGTAGATGTGTGACTAAAGAAGATGTGGTATATATATATTTATATATACAGTGGAATGTTGCTCAGTCATAAAAAGAGAATGAAATTTTGCCATTTCTGACAACATGGATGAATATTGTACCGAGTGAAATAAGTCACATAGAGAAAAAATACCGTATGATTTCACTTGTATGTGGAACCTAAAAAAAAAAAAAAAAGACTCAGATACAAAGAAAAAATGGGTGGTTGCCAGGGTGAAGAGAATGGAGGGAAGGATGAAATAAGTGAACAGGATTAAGTACAAAGTTCAAATTTAAGGGAATAAGTCAGGAGGATGTATAGAACACATAGTAGAGTCAATACTATTGGAACCACTTTATATGGTGATGGTAGGTAGTTGGTCTTATTTCAGTGATCATTTCGTAATGCATAAAAATATTGCATCACCATGCTGTACCCCTGAAACTTAAATTATATTGTATGTAAATTGTAATTTAATTAAACAAGAAGGAAAAGAAAAGTAAACATACAGCAAAGACAGAGAATCTTATTCTTAGGACGGTGATTGACAGGGAGGAACAGATTGACTTGGCATATATGTAGAACTCATTAATCTTCTTCAAGTACATTCTGGGGAAACATGGAGTTCTTTCAACAAGCTGTTAGCAAAACAGAACTTTCATTTGCACAGTTGGAATTCTAAGTTTAAGTGGAAATCACAAGTTAAGAGAGAGAGGCTTACTCTCCTGTGATAAAGTTTTCTGTGATTATACAACCTGATATTATAAGCAGCACAACAGGAGTTAAACAATAGAACTCTGGTGTTTCAGTTGTTGCAGTCCTAATATCTAGATAAGATACTTAATAACTAAATAGGGTCCCTCTTAGCTACCACTTGTTAAGTGTTGATCCTTGTCTGTTAAGAAATATCTTATCTCCTCTAGGTACCAGGTATTTGTATTTCAAAAAGAAATCATTTCCTCCCTGGAGAGCTGGGAGCTTTATGAGCTATCTTGGCATATCACTGGGAGATTAGATGCTACAATGATACGAGAGGAAAAAAGATAAAGCGGAGCTTTCCTTTTCTTGAAGAAAGAAATCGGTCAAAATAAAACATAAATTTAGAGCAGCCACCCCAAAGTAGACGCCCTCTAAATATTGGCGGGAGATTTGGGCTGACGGGAGTTTTCATAAAGTTAGCATTTCTGGCTTTGTTCTTTCTCTGAATGCTGTCTCTGCAGATTTAAATCCATCTTATTTCAGAAGGCTGGATTTGTGACTGAGAAGAAATAGTGCAGATGGCTAAATTATCTTTACTTGTTTGAAACCATGACAACTTACCATACTATAGCTTTGAACACCTGAAGTTCATTAGAGAGAGTATGTTTGAATGTGAGAGTATGATTTACAGTATGGGCTTAAATACAGAGATGTATTTTGATTTCAGGTTGTTGTTTATTATTTTAGCTAAAACTATTGATCAAACAAACTTTGTTTCATCTTCTAATGAAGACTGTTTGCAGGAGCAGTGAATGGGATGGGGCATTCTCTCCAGTACATAGAGTATATAAATTTTTCAAGGACTCGAACAAAATTTTCTTATAATCATGACGTAAACCTATACTGATTATTACGGGGAAGTAGAGAGGTACACTAACAGTTTTTAAGTACCCTCGAAGGATCATTAATTTTTTGACAATAATACCCCCTGAGCTTTATTACGTGTCCTTCAAGAGCTGAAACTAGGTCTCGTTAATCTCTTCATCTCAGAGTAATTTATAAAGGAAAAAGTACAGTGTAGTGAAGTCACTTTGAATCTTAAATTCACAGCTGACTAGCTCTGTGACCTTGAGAAAATGACTTAATGACTCTGATACAGAGGGAGGGTTCACAGATGAGGGAGAAATAGGATCAGAAAGAATGGGACAAAGACTATGCCCGGACAGAATACATCTTGGAGGAAATCAGTGATTGGTTAGGATTTAGGTCTTAGGTATTTTTAATCTGAGATCCTGGTGGGTGATCCAGGAAAAGAGGCATGAGTAGTGGGTGGGAAATTGGGGTCCAGGAGAAAACCAGAGTATGCAGATGTATACTTGGGTGTCACTGACATACAGTACTTGGGTTTGTGAAAGCGAATGAGATCGTCCCTTTCCTTCCTTTCAAGTATAAATTTTAAAAAAGTATGACTCTAAGGACATCACTGGGACACTGAAAGATCAATGGCAATGAAAGAAACCAAGAAGGGACAACCTGAAAATAGAAAATCAAGATACTACCATTTCACAGAGTGTTTGAATAGGGGAAAGTAGACCACAAGATCAAATGCTTTAGAGTGATCAAAAAAGATCAGGACTGGAGAAATAAAAGGTAAGAGGTTCGGAGTAAATGTAACAAGAAAAACCAGGCACTAAGTATAGACACACTTTGAAGAAATTTAGGGGGAAAGGAGAGGTAAAAAATGGCACAGTGATTTGAAGCAATCCAGAGAATTTCTTTTAAAGTTGGGAGACCAGAGTTTGTTTGTTGATGGGGCAAAAAGCTCAGAGAGAAAAAGAAATTGATTGAGAGAGTTTCCAATACAGTAAAGAGGAAATAAGGTGAGGGACACAGAGTTAGGTTAACCCTGGAAAAGAGAGAATCTTCGTCTGAGCCAGAAGGAGAAAAGATAAAGGGGAGATACAGATACATTTTATGACTTTCGGTAAACTGAAAATATAGACCTTATGCTTCAACTCAATTTCTCTTTCCTCACATATCTGTTGTTCTGTGCCTGTTTCTCCCCACCGCCCCGCGCTTATCAGATATCAAGTAAACTCCTATCTTTGAGAAGAAAAGACTGAATTCATTTTTAAAGAAACCGTTAACTTTAGGCCACCGAGGTGTTTCTCAGAAAGAATCAAGAGGTTATCCTGATGCATCATCGTGGTCTGACAGAGTTTATGCACTTGGGAAAATGGACAACTTTATTCTTCCCATTGTAGGACTGAGCATCGTGTAGAATACTTAATACTCGAAGAGACCTTTCAAGGTCTTCTTTATAAACTGTACAGTGTCAAACAAATCGGTGACAATATAGGCACATACAATAAACTAATGCCACAGAACTCCTTACTAAGAAACGTTTAAGGAGAAGGGAAAAAAAAAAGCATGTGTTTTCTGTAAACCAAACCCCATGATATCGACCCTAGGGTGTGTTTGGAGAGATCCGTTTTCCTTACTTTTTAGTCTCTTCCTGTTCATTTTGTTGGTGAGGGAAAGACTCCCACCCTAGGGTTCTCATGGTGACTGTGAATACAGAATGCGTGACACAGGACAGATGAAATCAGCTGCAGTTTATGAGTCACTAGTATACTCATAACCTAGAAGATGATGACACTGCCTCGCAAGGCCACGTGGCAGTTGCATTTGGGAACAGCACAGTAAGGGGCTGTGGCAGCCAGGCTTTGTAGTATCAAAAAGGTGAGGTGCTGCCTGGTTTCCTGGTCCCAGGACATGATTGGCTTGTTTGAATAATCCCATGAGCTGACAGAGGACTGAAATGCACTAGTACTCAAGAATGAGCAGGAGGAGTTCCCGTGGTGGCTCAGTGGTTAACGAATCTGACTAGGAACCATGAGGTTGCGGGTTCGATCCCTGGCCTTGCTCAGTGGGTTAAGGATCCGGCGTTGCCGTGAGCTGTGGTGTAGGCTGCAGATGCAGCTCGGAGCCCGCATTGCTGTGGCTCTGGCGTAGGCCAGCGGCTACAGCTCAGATTAGACTGGGAACCTGGGAACCTCCATATGCCGAGATTGCGGCCCTAGGAAAAAGGTAAAAAGAAAAAAAGAAAAAAAAAAAGAAAAGAATGAGCAGGAATTTCCCCTCATCCTTTTGAGAAGGAGGGTTGCTGGCTAGGGGACCTTATCCACAGAAGCAGAGTGGGGAGGGGAACTCGTGAAAAGGCCATTCGAGGCCCTCCTGACTTTCATTTTGAGCCTTCCTTTTATGCTTTACACCACACCTGCAACATAAGGAAATCCATAGTCCTGTTAGAATGAGATTTTGTTGGAATTCGTGGTAGCTGAGTCATGATGCTGGAGGAGGGAGTGGGGGGCATCAGGTATGCTTTTGGAACCTTATTTGAGTCAATCCTAGGAAAGGTAATTTATGTACTTTCTGAATGCACAGTTCAGGAAAACCACCAAAAAGAACTGGCCATGTAAATACTTCCTGAGGCTTTTGTTCTGTTTTGAAATGGCATCTGCTCTGTCAGCGTATCTTCTCTCTCTAACTGAAGTGCTCCTCACAGAGGAGAATTTAAGGAATCCCTAGCCACTGATTAGATATCAAGCCAGCTTTGTGGCTGGTAACACTCATCGTTTGCTCTAATCGTGACTCCAGAAACAGGATTCCTGGTTTAACTCTTGGCTAAGAGTATCATTCAGAATCCCAGCAGGCAGCACATGCCACAATCAAGCAGGGCCCTTAAAAACAATTTGATGGTAGATGTCATCAGATAGAGAAACCACACCAATCATTTTACAGAGAGAATTTAATGTCAGGATGTGTTTAGATGGGTAGCTGGAAGAGTAAAAGGAAAAAACTAAATAACCACAGAGGATAAATCAGCTGTATGAAGCAGTGTTGAGAGAGGAACTTAGGGCAGCAGTCGGAATTATTAAAACGTAGAAGATTAGAGAAGGGACCTCACGGGGCAGGAACCAGATCTCCAAGCACGGGGGCTCCCTGGCTGATGCTGATGGCTCTTGAGGGGGTGTGATGAGGCTGACTCTGCAAGTTTGGAAAAACAAACCGGATTCTATTTTTGCTGCTACTGAAACAAAATGCCACCGCCAGGGTGAAAAAGAGAAGCTGCCATGATGCTGATAGGAACAAGAGACAAAAACAAGGGAGACAATTTCCTCTTCTTCCTCCAGGCTCGCATCTGCCTCAGCACAGAATAATCGGCCAATAGCTCTGGGCCTCGCTGAGATGCAAACCAGGCCCTGTGCCACAAAGCAGTAGACAGGGGGCCGGGGCTGGGGTGGGGGCAAGTTTTGACAAGAGCTTTAGAAGCAACACAGGAGTATTTAGAATGGTGGGAGGGAAACTAACTGCATTGTGAAAAGTCTCAGGGCTGGCATCAGTGGGGGTCGTCGGCCAGTCCCAACATTTGAGAGGATCATGGCAAGAGCATAAACAGAGACCCACCTACCATGTCCACACAGATGTCTTTTCTCTCTTTCCTTCTTTCTTTCTCTTTCTTTCTTTCTTCCTTCCTTCCTTCCTTCCTTTCCTTTCCTTTCCTTTCTTTTTGTTTTTCTTTTTCTTTTTTGTCATTTTAGGGTGCAGCTGCGGCGTATGGAGGTTTCCAGGCTAGGGGTCGTATCAGAGCTGTAGCCACTGGCTAAGCCACAGCCGCAGCAATGCCAGGGTTGGAGCCACGTCTGCGACCTACACCACAGCCCATGGCAACGCCAGATCCTTAACACACGGAGCGAGGCCAAGGATCAAACCTGCATCCTCATGGATGCTAGTCAGATTCACTTCCACAGAGCCACGACGGGAACTTAATACACAGATTTCATTTTATTTTATTTTATTTTATTGAGGTATAGTTGATTTACAGTGTTGCGTTAGTTTCAGGTGTACAGCAAAGTGATTCAGATATCTATATCTATATATATCTATATCTATATCTATAGATATATATAGATATATATAGATATCTGAGAGGGAGATGTTCTTTTTCATATTCTTTTCCCTTTAGATTATTACAAAATATTGAGTATAGTTCCCTGTGCTATACACAGGCTCCTTGTTGGTTATCTTTTTTATATATATGGTAGTATGTATATGTTCAACCCAAACTCCTAATTTATCCTCCCCCCCTTTCTCCTTTGGTAACCATAAGTTTGACTCCTGTGTCTGTAGGATTGTTTTTATTTAATATATAAGTTCATTTGTGTAATTTTTTTTAGATTCCACTAAAATGGATATCATATATTTGACTTTCTCTGACTTACTTCACTTAGTATGATAATCTCTAGGTCCATCCATGTTGCTACAAAAGGCATCATTTCATTCATTTTTATGGCTGACTAATATTCTGTTTATATGTGTACCACATCTTCTTTATCCAGTCCTCTACTGATGGACATTTAGATGGTTTCCATGTCTTGACTATTGTAAATAGTGCTGCAGTGAACATTGGGGAGCATGTATCTTTTTGAATTATGATTTTCTTTGGATGTATGCCCAGGAGTGGGGTTTTGCTGGATCATACAGTAGCTCATATACATATTTTAAGGTTATATGTTAAGCAAACAAATAAAATATATTCTATCCTCTTGAAAATATCATTTCAAGATAACCTGGAAGCTGGCTTTGAATTTATCATCTTGGAGCTCTCTTGGAAATTTGCGATGCAGGGAAGTCCAGCAGTCCTGGTCTCTCAGCCTTCAGCCTGTGCCCGCACTTTTCTGCCCACCCCCAGCTCTGAGTACCCTCTCACATGAGGAGGTCGCATATGCATGAGTCTGGACAACCCCACCCACATATCCTGGCTCACTTTATTCCCTCATCAACAACTGAACCTTAACCACCCCTTGAAACTATGATTGAAAAAACTGAATATGTGATCAACCCAGATAGAAAGCCAATGGACAGTAACTACACTTTGAGACATTGGTGCAGCAGTAATTGGAGTCCCTAGTACCTGGCTCCTAACTGAGAAGGGGGCAGTGCATGAGCTCCAAGTGTAGGGTACCTTGGAGCTAAGGGACAAGGAGAGGGGACGAGAAGGGTTATGGCCAGTAAGGGCAATGCAAAGCCCTCCAAAGCACAACCCCTAAGGGCGGTACTGGAAGCTTTAGTGCCAGTAGGCAAAGTGGGGTAAGGAAGGAGAGTGGTCACCAGAAAATAAGAGATTCATTGTAGGAGGGGCTTATCTGACAGAGGCTGTGGCCTTCAGGAGAGGGCAGCTGCCATGGCCAACCAACCCTTCGCCTAGTAGGGAGGTGAGCAGAATATAAAAACCCCCATCTCCTCTGTGCTCCTGCCGTTATCTCTCATTGGCTGAACCCAACTGGAAGCCAAAGGGCAAGAGATTCCAGACAATGCAGCCCACCCAGCTCCACCTCCTGGGTACCGAAGGCAGAGAGTGGACCTGGAGGGGCGAGTGGAGGCAATATAGTACAGCTAGTGTTCTAGTCTGTCTAATATTACTTTCTTCCTATATGCGTGGTCCCAACTGTGTATGGTTGGACACCCTACATCTCCCACTCTGTCTGCCCTGATGATTTTCATCCATCATCCATCACCAGCGTCTCCTGATGTCAACCTTGTGTGACCCCAGAGAGCCCAGCCTAGTCACGATATAGGCAGGGGTCAAATTTCCTACCCTAAACAAGCTGCGGAAGAGAAGAGAGATGGATAACAGTTTGATTTTGAGACTGGATGACCTTGAAAGAGCCTCGTGTGCTAAGCACAGAGGAATTACTCAAGGAATAACAATTATCCAGGGAAGGAGGCTGTTCGTGCTAAACGTACACCCCTGCCCTTTGTCCTACTAACAGGAAGGAAGCACAGTTTTCTCTGGGTCTCTTAGTCTCCTTATTAGTTCTGATTTTCATTCATATTTTTGTCTTAACCTTTTTGTTTGGATGACCTCCTTTTTTACAACCTTTCCCAAATCCTTTTGAGAAAAAAGTAGCATGTAAAGGTACCTAATAAATAGTAGCAGGGAGTGAATGGTAATACAGTTCAGTGATTCTCAGTGATCCCGTGGCCACGGATTCATAGCAGCATCATCCTTATAAAAAGATGTGGATTTCTGGTCCAAATTCCAGATGTCTGGGGTTTGGCCCTAAGGTGATTCTCGAGTCACTGATGATGTGGTTTAGAGTAGACAGCATGGTTAAGTCTGAGATCTGAGGAAGGTTTCTTTACCTCTCTGAGCCTTACTTTCTTATTTTTAAAAAGAAAAAGTAACAGCTCCACTTCTGTAGGCTTTCAGTAAATATCAAGAAATGGTACATGTAGAGGGCCTTAGCATCATCTTCATCTGTCACCATTAGGGACCAGTGTTTCATCTTTGCCCTGGGTTTCTATGGGGTTGGTCACTGTGGAAGGCAGCCCTTTGCTTGACTAAATTTACAGGGAGTTTCATAGCTTTGTCGACTGAAAAGAAATGCACAACTTAAAAGTTGAGAATTACATTTCATCTGGGGGACAAAACTGAGGACTTAAGCCTGGGACACAGCATCTCAGAGAGCTCTGAGAGACAGCTCCAGAGAGGTTACCCAGGGGCCAGGATAGATAGGAGATTTTGCAATAAAGACCAAGTAGTTGGAACTTCAAAAGATTATTGTTGAAGAAAACCTGATATCTCAAGGGATTTAGTGCCTTTCTCTGCATGGCAAGATGCAAAGGTCTGGGCTGTGTGAAATCATTCCTTTGATATGCATTTCAGCTACCTGGGGCCAGTATCCATTGCTTTCTCATCCTGAGTCTTGGGGAGGTGGGGTGCAGCCACTGACTGCTGGATGGCCGGTATCCCTTTTCTATCCTGAGTTCCCTCAGGGTTCACCACCAGGGCGGCTACAAGTGTAATGGTTTGATGGCTGCAACAAGGGCAGGCAACATTTTTTTCATTGAGAGCTTTCAAAAAAGGGGGGGGGGGGGGCTCCTCCCATTCTGTGCTACTTTGGGAATTGACTCACCCATTAGGATTTCATTCTTCACAATTGCAACAACAAAAAAGTTGGGGTGGGCATTTCACGCCCACTGTACAGATGGCAAAGGCAAGGCACAGAAAGGCACGCTCCCTGATCCTGGGCTGTGTGAGGCCCAGCTACTGTAACTAAACGGAAAACTCAGGAGCTGCAACTCCTAAGAGAGATTATTTTTGTTATTGCACTGTGCCACTGCTTTTACTCAGCTTGCACTGAGAACGCCTCCCAGTTAGAAATTGCACTACCAGGCATTAGAACTCCAAGCAACGGTCCATCATTGAAAAAGGCTGAGACATAATAGAATACATTCGAAATAGCTCAGCAAATACACATGTTCAGTTACAGAAGCTTTCAAAGTAAATGACTTGGCTACTTGAAGCAGAAAGTAAGAAAATAAGCCCGGCTAAATAAGGGAATCTTTTCTAGATTTTTATTTCTTTTCCCTCAGGTACTCAGAGAAGACTGCCAGGTGTAGTTCGAGCAGATTTTAGGAAAGAGATTATTTCAGTAGAGGTAAAGGGAGAACTTGACTTGTCTGGCTCCCTCTTTTTGTTTCGTTTTAATAATATTTATAATGCAACCCTTTCAAAAAAAAAAAAAAAACTGAGTCTGCAATTGTGCCTCCTATTCCATGCCTCAGTTTTAGTCAGGGTTGGTTTAAGAACCCTGCACTTCTCTTGCTGGAGGCAGTGTTCCTCAATTAGGTGAAGAAAAGCTTCAAGGTGAAGTTTTAATTCTCTATCACAGCCCAAGCTGTTTGGTTGCAAAGTCTGGGAGCCTGCCTGTCAGCACACACAGCATGACACATCGATCCCCAAACCAAAAACCCAAGGAATGGTTGCGTTTAATGTGAGACAAAGGACAGCATGCTTCTGGCTTTTAACACCCACCTTATCCTTATCTCCTGCACGCAGTTCTGGGCTCAAGGCTCGGAAACCGAGATCCCCTCGGGAGTATTTGCTTTGGGGGTAGTTCACAATAGCCATCAAGAGAAATCTCATGGCTTGCCTGTTTTCCAGCAAAACATCTAAGCTGGATTTGCCTTTTGACAGAGCAAAGGGCCTTTTTGAAATTCCTGAACTCTAGAAAACCTACCTCCCCACACAGCGATTCAGGACAAAGAAAGAGGAGCCTGCAGAACGGCAGGAAAGGAAAGGTCGATCCTCTCCGTCAAAATCGGTGGCCGTTGCAAGTGCTAAATTCTTCAGCTAACTTCCTGATGAACAGACAAAGTCTGCACAGGGGGTCCTGGAGTCCTTCCGGGAAAGGGGTCCGCCTGCTTCCACCAATAATTAAAACAGATGAGGCTACCGTGACTGCAGCCACTGCGAGGATCCCGGCCACATTAGGTGGATGGGAAATCGTGGTACCCAGGTCCATGCTCATGAACACCCCTCCCCCAACCACGTACCCATCCTCGGGAATTCAGTGTCTTGCTGCTCTAGCCCTTTCAGTGTCCATTCAGTGCCCACTTAAGTGCCTGCCCCCCTCACCCACCCACCCCCAAAAGACCCACACAGGTAAAGCCTTTCCCAAGCCTTGATCACATCAGATTTCCAGGACTCTTCCTAGGTTAGTAAATCTTACATGCTAATTCAGGCTACTTTGTGAATAAATGTCAGTGGTTTAAAGCACTGCTGCTGCCAATCAGATTTACATCTTGCTAGGATTTATACCTGATGATGCAGGTCAAAAGGGAGGAATAATCAGACCATGAACTTCATTGTAATAGGGCTGGTAAAAATAGCTACCAGTAGCACTTGGGCTAGATAATGCTGTAGGTGCTTTAACGGGCATCAAGTCATCAAACTCGCGTCTACCTTTTGAGGCAAATCTAGTTATTATTCCTGTTTTACAGATGAGGAAACTGAAGCAGAGGGTTGAATAACTTATTGAAAACCACACAGCTAGCAAGTGTCCATGCCTGTATTTGCTGCAATGCCACAGCCCTCACAACGGTATGGTACTGGCACGAAAACAGACACATAGATCAATGAAATAGGATACAGAGCCCAGAAATAAACCCAGGCACTTATGGTCAATTAATGTATGACAAGGAAGGCAAGAATCTACAATGGAGAAAAACAGTCTCTTCAATAAGTGGTGCTGGGAAAACTGGACAGCTATGTGTAAGAGAAAGAAATTAGAACTTTCTCTAACACCATGCACAAAAATAAACCCCAAATGGATTAAAGACCTAAGTGTAAGACTGGATGCTGTCAAACTCCTAGACGAAAACTTAGGCAGAACACTCTTTGACATAAATAGCAGCAATATTTTTTTTTTTTGGCTCTGTCTTCTAAAGTAATGGAAATAAAAATAAAAATAATCAAACACAGGTAAGCACAGTTCCAGAGCCCCGTGCTTAATTGCCATGTGACATGATGGGAAAGAAATTTGGGGACCTGTGGCAACAAATGGATCAAGCAAATGAGGGCAGGCAAAGGCTATATAATCAGAGTTTCCTATGACCAAAGGATCAGCCATCATCTCTCATGGTTTTGCTGAGACTCAAGGGCAGGGAGAGGAGTGGGAAAGCTTTATAAAGGGAAAAAAGGGAGGGCTTCATTCAGAGATGGAGGCTGATGGGAGGCTGTTGGTGTGGAGAAGCTATAGGTGAGCTACCTAGAAGTCATCCTATGTGCTTGGTCCCGTGTTCATATTTTGCTTTCCCTGGTTGGCCCCAAGTTGGAAGCAGAGACAAAAATTAGAAAAGCTGTCAGCTATGGATCAAGTTCTGGTCATTTTAGGCTGGTTGTTACTGGGACTTGTTGTGTAGGTGTTTCCTGGACCATTTACTAGAAAGAGCGGTCTGACTCTTTACAAGTCTGACTTAGGGCTGGCTGGCTTCCCCAACTGCTTACTGAAGAGAGTGGGCTGGGTTCCTGAAACGGCTGCTGCCGAGAGAGGGTCAGAGTTCTATTTTTAAAAATGGTCTGGCCATCATCAGTTTCTCTATTCAGTCTATCAGGCAGAAGAATCTTCAGGAATCATTTCTTTGCCCCCAGCATGAAAGGAGGCCTCCCCCTGCAAAGGAGCCCTCCAGGTAACAGCAGATTCTTTCACTGAAGCAGGTTTGTGAATTAGGTTGAAGTCTTGATTTCTGGCAAGAAAGATGTCTCTTGAGTTCCCTGGAGCTGGTCTTTCCTATAGCACGTAATATTTGCCTGGTGGTGAGGAGCACAGGGGCAGAGACCCTATTGGTCTTATCTCTAAGAAATTTCATGGCTTGGCCAAGGTCTTAGCTGTTAAAGGAGGGGCAAGTGTCCTCTTTCCAATTCCTCTAAATTAAGAAGCAGATCTTGAAATTACCATACAAGTGAGTTCGAGGTTAACCAACCTGGCCAACCTGCTTGCTTGGGGAAACTGAGACCTTTATCAAGAGCTGGTCACACAACACCCTACAGCCTTTCATGATGTTGACAGATGGTTCTGTTTTCAAGAGGCTCAGAGATGTCCCAGAGAAACACAAGAGTAAACAACACAGCTGGCCAGTAAATCTTTCCTGAGCACCAGCCCTGTGTTGATGATGAGAAAGGAACTAGAACAGACTGCCCCCGCCCTCAGAAGGTCCCCCAGTCCTCCGTGTGACCCACCACTTCCCACTGACTAGGGCAGGTGATAAGCAAAGTCAACACCAACCGTTCTGTGAGTTTTGCTGTGAGAAATACGTGAGCCCCTAATGAGATATGGCTCTGGCTGTGATTGTATTGCCTCCTCCTAGCACGAAGTGGGGACCTGAATCAATTATGTGCCCACAACAACCATGGATGTGTGTTCCAAAGACATTCAAAGAGTAGAACGCTGGATGAAAGGGGTAACAGTGTTCCACCTGGGGTGGAATTTTTTTTTTTTTTTCTTGAATAAAAAAGCACATTCTACTAACAAGGTGCTGTGTGCCTTTAGCCTGTATATCAGGATGGAGGACAGCTGCTGTGACCTGCCTCTTTCATCCTGGTTTGGGGTGAGAAGCAGGAGGCTTGAGGCACTACAAAGTCTAGGAATTTGAGCTTCTTGCTTTCAGTGTCCAGGCTCAAACATCTGCTTCGGGTCTGCCTGGCCAGGGGGCCCAGGCCTTCCGCAGTACTGCCCAGCCCTGGGTCCTCAGTGTGCCAGCTGAAGTGGGCATGATGCAAGAGAGCCACCCAGACGAGAGGACAGGTCCAGGCCCGCGGGCAAGGTGGCTGAGTCATCTCTGCGTGTGGGTCGCCCTCTCGTCATCCTCTGGCTCTCCTTCCTGAGGGCTGCCCCGTGACTGCAGGTTAGCCTCCCAGCTCTCTCTCTTCCCCACTAATGGAAGAAAGGGGCAACTCCCGCAAAGGGAGAGGAACGCATCCCGTGTAACGAGTGCCAGCGACAGTGCTGAAGCCGGACTGTAAGGCAGAATACAACAAAGGCTGCTTCCTTCCCAGTTGGCCTCTAGCAGCGTCGGTGAAATGCTGATGGAGGTGGGGAGTATTTGGCCAAGACTGTGAACTTACTCACTCCTCCTGGCAGGGAGCAATTTGGGTCCAGGGAGAAGGTCACAGGAGAGCAGATATGAGAACGATCCTGTCACCTAGGGCACAGCGAGGATAACGGACAGTTCTCCATGGACCTGATTCTAACCTGATTCAGTTGCTTCTTAGCGCAGTGCCTGGGCAAATTCCTTCCTCCTCTGGGCTTCAGTAGACACTAACCTGGCAGGGCTGCCTGGGTAATACAGGTGTGAGACTTTTGTGTAGATCCATGTATAGACATAGAAAGTGTTTTAAAGTAAAATAAAAAGGATTCCATGTTAAAAAAAAAAAAAAAAAGCCTGTTAGTGTAACACGACTAGTATTAAACATTGAAGTGATCGCTGCATAGAAATGAGCAGACGATTAAAAGACTAAGAAAAAATAAGCTGAAAATTTTGCAGGCCCTTCTCACCATGAGCTCTAGAGACAGAGATAAAAGCATTTTCCTTTGGGAAGCTGCATGGGGAGCAGAAAAGGAAGTGTAAGAGATTCTCCACCAACCAGGACTTACACTACTCCAAATATCCCTTTCGATAGCATATGTAAAGTAACTCAGGAATTTGATATTCTATTGGCCAAAAGCGGCTTAATGAATCCAGTAGTCTTTCCAGGACCCTCGAGTAAGTGTCTAGGTTTCTACGTCCAAAGGAAAATATTTTGTCCAAAGTCATCGTTAAGATTCTTAAGCCTGAAGTGCCTGGCTTCCTAATCACTGCAATACACGCATCTCAATGGGTTTTCTGTTTCTCTTTGATACACACACGAAACGAAGCAATCAGCCCACACAACTCCTCAGAGCGTCTCGAAAACTGGAATAGAATGAGAGTGCGCAGGCAAACCTGCAAGATTATGCTTTCTCTTTTTAACGTAAAGATGCCCGTTTCTACCTTAAACTCTTCCTCTGTGATTTATTTCAAAAGCCAGACATGATCCGTGGAGACGCGGGTAGGCAGCCGTGCGCGTGTGCGTGCATGTGTGTTTGTGTATAAAGAAATGCAATTACACATCCCCACTCAGGTCACAGCGATTATTCTTAGATATAAACATCCCACTTAATCTAGTATGGCTCATGATCCTATAACTGGATTAAGTGGATTTCTGCTGATAATCCAGAGAAACCCAGACAAGGCTCACTTCAAAAGAAATGACACCAAGTACACTTCTCTCAACAAGAAAAAGGGTGTTTTAATTAATGAAAAAGATGTCTAATCATATTAGAACTCAGATGATCACCCTCTGCATTATTCTCAGCAGTGAGCTAGGAAATACCACATATACACTCACACACACATACACACACACATGCACGCGTGCGCGCGTGCCACAAATGATGCATTTATGTCTCTTGACTTCTAATTTTCTATCATAAATTTTTACTGGGTTGCTCAGAATACAATAGAATATATGTGCATGTGTGTATACGTGTGTATTTATGGTGTGTGTGTGTATGTATATTTTTCTGTTAAGAAAATGTAACCCTTGGACTAGAAGGCAATGTTTTAAAAAAGAAAAAAATGAAGTTCACTACTTTTAGGATGAGCAAAGTAGCAAATCCACTCGAAGAAGACACATTTTGCAGTGCACTGAGAAGTAACAGCAGCAGATGCCTGCGTTCTGGCAGAAGCAGCCTTTAAATGCAGTGCATATCAAAATAAGGCCATGCCTATGGTTAAAAGCATGGAGCCAAGTGGGATACGTCCGCGTCCGCGGAGGAGGTGTGTGATTTTGGCTATGTTCCTGGAGGAGAGTTAACAATCCAGAGAGAGGTTCAGAGAATAGACTTTGTGTTGAAAAGCCCTCAGGATATAGGACGACACTGATAAC
Source organism: Catagonus wagneri (assembly GCA_004024745.2). Taxonomy (NCBI): domain Eukaryota; kingdom Metazoa; phylum Chordata; class Mammalia; order Artiodactyla; family Tayassuidae; genus Catagonus; species Catagonus wagneri. The sequence goes on from PVHT021183707.1 coordinate 6,623,284, forward strand.
AATCAGGGGGAGAAATTTGACAAGCGCTTTTTAAAAATTATTCCTGTCTAAGGTCCCTGGCACCAATAATCCATTCAAAATAGCTTTAGAAGCACTGGGGCTATATATTCAATGGCGGTGATCTACGAAATTGCCACTGAACACTAAAAACACCCCCGCAGATTCCCGTGCCATGGGTGTTATACAGATTTGCGCGGTGCAGGATAACGTGGCAGTCACCCCCAAATAATCTCCATTCCACTAATCATACCCACCAAAATCTGACACAATAGCTATGCGTTGCCTAAAGATGTTTCTGTTGGCGGGGTTCAGGTAAATATCTTTTTCAAGAGCTTATTCTGATTTGGGTACATTTGGACTGGTTGATACAAGTTTTGGGGAGGAAGTTTTCATGGTCATTGATGAGTTTAAGTCTAGGGCATTTAGGATGATGAGCCCTGTAATTTTTTTTTAATTGCAGTATAGTTGATTTACAATGTTGTATCAGTTTCAGGTGTACAGCAAAGTGACTCAGTTATATATATATATATATATATATATATATATACACACACATATATATATTATATACTTTTTAACGTGTATTATATATTATGTGTATTTTATATATGATAGACTTATATGTATTTATATATGAAGATATATATATAATATATAAAAATATATTCATATATTCCTTTTCAGATTCTTTTCCATTATAGATAACTACAAAATATTGAATATGGTTCCCTGTGCCATACAGTAGGTCCTTGCTGTCTATCTGTTTTATATATAGTAGTGTGTATCTGTTAATCCCACCTCCTAATTGATCCCATATGAACCCTGTATTTGTAAAGACAAACTGACAAAATAACCTGGTTGTAAACATTTGAGTGAATACCTGCCCCTGTGACCCTTCCTGGCCACTCCCTACAGGGTACCGATCCAACTCATTCAGACAATTACATGCCTTCACTTGAGATTACTCTCAAGTGAAGAACACTGTTTGTGGAGTTCTCTTGTGGTGCAGCAGGTTAAGGATCTGGCATTGTCCCAAGTCACTGCTGTGGTTCAGGTTCCATCCCTGGCCCAGGAGCTTCCACATGCCATGGGCATGGCCAAAAAAATAAGAACACTCTTCCTTAGAATTGATTTATAGAGTTCCCGTTGTGACTCAGCAGGTTAAGAATCCAACTAGTATCCATGAGGATGTGGGTTCAATCCCTGGCCTCGCTCAGTAGGTTAAGGATCCAGCATTGCCATAAGCTATGGTATAGGTCGCAGATGCACTCAGATCCCGTGTTGCTGTGGCTGGGATGTAGGCCAGCAGCTGGAGCTCCGATTTGACCCCAGCCCAGGAATTTCCATATGCTGCAGGTGCAACTGTAAAAGGAAAAATTAAAAAACAAATAGAGTGGATTTATATGTGATAGGTAGATTATTTTCCTGACTTTTGTCATAAAAGAACCCTTGACATATGAGTTCCCTGGTGGTTCAGTAGGTTAAGGATCTGGCATTGTCACTGCTGTAGCTCTGGTTACTGCTGTAATGGGGGTTTGATCCCTAGCCCAGGAACTTCCGCATGCCGTGGGCACAGCCAAATTTTTTTTTAAAACTTAAAAAATTAAAAACACTTGAACAATCCTCTCCCAAAAAAGGAAGTAAGAAGAAATGAGTAACAAGTACCTGATAAACATTTATTCTTCCTAATGGTTTCTTGATACTTGATGCTCAAGGGAGCACTTATGAATAAAGATGTGTTGGGGGGAGGTGATGGGGAGGAATCTTGGAAAGACAAGTGTGTTGAATCCTGACTTTACTCAATTACTTGCCTATCAAGAAATACCCGTTACAAGCTTGTCATTGTTTTACTGAAGGTACACCCCACCTGAGGCTATGTGACCGGGAGCTGAGTACTGGGCAACCACGGCACACAGTAATTACCTTAATTGGCTTGACAACTGTCAGAAATATGTTTGGGACAGCAGGAGATTTTATTTCCACGGACTTTTCCAGCAAAAGAGTTAACAAGAGAGAAATGTTGGCTCGCCTCACAGGTGCATTCCACAGCGGACACAGAGGCCAAGCACAGATGAGGCCCTAAGCCTTAACACCTCAATGTCTTCTCTGTACGCATTTTATTCTCTAAGCGTATGGAGCAGTTACTACCTCTCTCATCACCAGGAGTCACTTTCTCATGTGTGAGCCACGGTTCCCTGTGAAAGTCTCACCACTGTTGAGATTTCTCCCAGGAAATATCACTGCCTTCGTTCTTAGAACAGAGAGTGCAGGAGGCCTTCTAGTGCCATGATGGTTTTTGTTTCTATTTTTGTTTTTATCCCAGCAATAAGAAGTTCTCGTAATGTCCATTTTCCCGAACCCCTGATGCATCAGGGGGGTGCAGTTATCAGGCCTGGGTCCTCTAACCTTTATTGTTGAACAAGCTGTGTTCTGTCTTCTGTAAAACCTCTGTCATTCTGCCCGTCCAGGACTAACGTTATCTCATGCGGTGTCAAGTGCAAGCAGGGCGCTTGGATTAATCCCTTCAACAGCCTGCCATTTGCAAAAGGTGTGGCTTTGTTTTAAAGATGACTTTTGGATTTCATTTAACTCTATTACATTTTAATTTGAAGTTCAGTCTCTGTAGAAATAAAAGGCCACAAGTCACAGAGCAAAAAACCCCCAACCAGTAGCCAAGGCCCATGGGTTCCAGTCCTGGTTCTAGCACTAATGAGTCAACAGTTGTGGACATGTGGTTTAATCTTTCTGGCCTCAGATCCCTCATCTGTTAAACAGACTAGAGTCCCCAAGGTCCCTCCCAGCCTAACCGACAACCCAAATCATTCTTGGTTCATCTCTGCCTCTAATCACGACTGCAAGCATCCTTTGCTACATGTTTCTTTCTGAAGAGGAGTTGTCATAATTTCATCTTTCTATTGCAACCTTCCACTTCCTGAACCCCAGGATAACCATTCAGTTTTTCCCAGTACAGAGAGCAATGATAAAAGGAGAGACTAGCCTTTCAGTCCTTCTAATGATGTTTTATTTTTAATTATGAACATATCATCTAATAAATATCCTTAGAGTAGAAATAACATGATATGTTTGGCATATTGAACTTTGAAGACTCGCACCAAAGTTATTACTATTTTATGGTTATGGGAATCACAGTGCTTTGCAAAATTAAATACAGTTTTTACCTTCTAGGGTAGTTCAATAATTTTCCCCAGGCTAAAATTAGGTCATGGTTTTTCGCCTTTCTTAGAAAACTCATCAAAGTTTTCTTAATCTCTCTCTTGAGACTGGTTTGAAGTTAGTATAGTTTTTATAAGCAAAGTATCTGTTTTACATTCCATAATTATTTTCCATGCCATATATTGCCTTGAATTTGATAAGTATGTTTGGGGTGAGAGGGAGCATTTTTTGTAATGATGAGTAAAGTAATTCGGCAATTTGCAGCTTGTATCTCTTGATCAATCCCATTAGACGATGCCATCATTCTGGACGGGGTGAAACGCCATTGCTAAATTGGGTCTTAGCGTCTGCGGAAAGGGTTAACAGGTACACAGGGATAAGCAGGGGCAGTAGAAAGTTTAGATTTCAGCTCATGTAGCAGAAAAACCTGGACTTTGCGTCAGGATTCCAGCTCTCTGGCTCTGTGACCTTAGGCTAATTCAGTGCCCTCTCTGATCCTCAGGTTCTCATCTGTGACACAGAGAGCTAGCGGCAAATAGAGAAGGTGTCTTAGGTTGTATATTGGCTAGGGCCACCATAACAAAATAGCACAGACCAGGTGGCTTCAACCAGAGACTTATTTTCTCACCGTTCTAGAGGCTAGAAGTCCAGGATCGAGGTGTGGGCAGGGCTGGCTTTTTCTGAGGCCTCTCTCCTTGATACGCAGGCAGCTCCCTCCCTCTGTGTCTTCATGGCCATTCCTCTGTGTCCCACATGTCTGGTCTCTCTCTCTCTGAATCCAAATCTCCTCTTCTTATAAGGATGCAAGTGGTGTTGGATTAGAGTCCACTTCAAAGATCTCATTTTAATTCCATCACCTTTTCAAGCCTTATCGCCAAATGCAGTCACGTTCTGGGAGTGAGGACTTCAATGTATGAATTTGGGGGGAATGTAAAATAACAGGGAGGAAACTGATTATGAGATGGCTCTGGGCGGGCAGCAGATTTACTGTGGCGGGAGAGAAGGTCTCAGGGACAAAACCCGTAAAGAAGTGAGGAAGCAGGATTGGGGGATGGGAGAAGCTAGACCACGATAGTGTCGTAATGGACCTGGCCTTTAAGCTCTGGAGCGAGGATGGCCCTGCAGAGTTGCCCTTTAGGGAGGCGTGGGGGCTGGTTCTCTGTTCTCTGATCCTGATCAGATACACCAGGAAAGCAAAGGAGGGGTATATTTTTTCTTTTTTTTGCTTTTTTTTTTTTTTTTTTGCTTTTTGGAGCCATAGCTACGGCATATGGAAGTTCCCGGGCTAGGGGTGGAATCAGAGCAGCATCTGCTGGCCACAGCCACAGCCACTGCCATGCCAGTTCCGTATTGCATCTGTGACCTGTATCACAGTTCACGGCAATTCCAGATCCTTAACCCACAGAGTGAGGCCAGGTATCAAACCCACGTCCTCATGGATCCTAGCCAGGTTCATTTACCACTGAGCCACAACGGGAACTCCATGGGAGGTGTATTGTTGAACCAGGAGACTCCCAGTAGTCGAAGGCCATTCATGTGAACCTTCATTTTGACAGGTGGGGGCTGAATACCTTGGTCCTAAAAGGCTGGTAGTTAGGTAGGTGGTGCCCCAGCTTCCACTGGAGAAATAAATGCCAATTTCACCGTCTTATGGGATTTGATGAGGACAGAGTGGGACAGCGTATATACTGATACTTAGTCCCAGGCAAGTACAAGGGACTCTTTTGGTTTTTACTCCCTCCCGTGGCCCCAGTCTACGCATATCCAAAGACGCTTCCTTAACAACTGGATCCTGACGCACTGGGGGAGTCTGGGCTTCCACACAACTCTACTTAATGCATTTCTACCAAACAGGAACAGGGTCTGGGTGAGCTGGTTTGCAGGTACTTTCCAGTGTTGATTTTTAACTTCCCTCCCCTCTGACCCTTTCTTTTTGTCATTCCAACAGCTCAAATCAACAATACATAAACCGTTTGAACTCCTGATAAATGGAGCTCTTTAGGCAGCCGCTTGCTGCTTGAGTACAAAGCTCTGTAATTTTCAGGGTGGGTTTTTTTTTCCTTATTATTTTTAAATACCCTGCATTTAAAGTTTCACATCCATAGAGCCCCAGAGAAGAGCATGCAGAGCATAATGCACGGTGAGCACTGGAGGAAAACAAAAGAGGAGTGGGTGGCTGCAGACAAAGAGGTTGCCTTGTATCTCTGACACGAGGCTTTTCTTGTTGTTGTTGATCAGTGCAAATGAAAGTCCACTGGGGAGAGCCAGGCTGTAAAATAATACTTTACGGCAGTGAGTCCTTGGGTTGAGGACCAGTCATCCTTAGAGAAAGAAACTAAATGACAGCCCATTGTTCCAGAAAATGTAACCTAGCAATGAATGGATGGGAAGAAATAAAGAATTTTATGTAGAGAAAGGCCATGTGTGGAAGCAAAAGAAAAACACTGTATCCTTCTTGTCTGCAGCTTTTCCTAGCAGAAACCAGGAGAAAATCAATGGGGGTTTGCCCAATCTATTTGTTCTCCCAGAGACAAAAATCTCACCTGTCCTGTCCTTCAGTAGAGCCCGGAGGTGGATGCTATATCCAGGTGTCAACTCACACCCACCATGGAAGGAAGGATAAAGTCACCAAATACTTCAGGCCATGAAATAAAATAGTTCATTCTGACCTCAAGTGAGCCTTCAGAGTGTGTAGTGCAGTGGTAAGCAGAAAATAGATTCACACCCTGCATAATGGCTAGAGGTTGGGAGTTTAAGATCAAGGTGCCAGCAGATCCCAGGCCCTGGTGAGAGCTGTCTTCCTGGTTTAGAGATGACCACCTTCTCACTGTGTCTTCACACAATAGAGAGAAAGAGAAAGAGAGAGGTCCTTGGAGTCTCTTCTTCTCGGGTCACTGAGCCCATCCTGAGCGCTCCACCCTCACGACCTCATCTAATCCTAATTACTTCCCAAAGTCTCTACTTCGAAGTGCCATCACATAGGGGGTTAGGGCGTCAACATCTGAATTTTGAGGGAGCATAATACACAGTCCCATTCAGAACATCCCACCCCTTGCCCTCCAAAATTCAACTTCTTCTCACATATAAAAATACATTCATCCCACTCAAACAACACCCCCTAAGTCTTAAGTCATTCTAGCATCAGCTCCAAAGCCCAAAGCCTCATCTAGATGTAATCTAAAATCAGATGCGGATAAGACTTGAGGCAAAATTTCTCTTGAGCTGTGATCCTGTGAAACTAGATGAGTTAGGTGCTTCCCAGACACATTGGTGGGACGGGCAGCGTGTAGACATGCCCACTACAAATGAGAAAACAGGGGAAAAGGAAGGGGTGATGGGTTCCAAACAAATCAAAACTAGCAAATTCTATCACCTTAAGGCTCCAGAATAATCCCCTTTGGCTTATTGACCCACCTTCCAGGTCCTCTGGGGTAACAGCATCACCATCATGGCTCCAAAGGCAGCCCCATCCTGAGGTCCTGGGCAGGGAAATATTGACACACCCAAACCCAAAAAGGCAGTCTCGCCCTTTGAAACCGAGGAGGAACGAGCCCTGTTCCCTGGACTGGAGTATTAGTTCTGATGACCTCTGAACCATTCCTGCCTTTTTCCTGAAGAATGCAGCACTTGATATTCTTTACAGTCCTGTCTTATAGAACCCAAGTTCCACAGCTCTCCTCCAGGATCTCCTGCTTTCTCTGCCCTTTTAGTTCATACTGGCCGTGTCTCTTTTGGTATGATCCCTTCTTCCCATCTCCTCTTTATTGAGTGATGGTGGAGTTCTCCTTGGCACTTGCTTTCTCATCTTTTGCCATATGAACAGAATGAAAATATTCTAAATCTTCCAGTTCTGGTTCCTCCTTGCTTAATAATTCTTCCATTCACCTCCATCCTTTCACTTTTTGCTGTAAGCATAGGAGGAACCAAGCCACTCCATCAACACTTTCCTTAAGAAATCTCTTCAGCTAAATCCAATTCATCAGTTACAAGTTCTACAGTGGAATACAGCCAAGTTCTTTGTCATGTTATAACAAGGATCTCCTTTCCCCCAGTTTCTGATAACATGTTTCTCATTTCCATTTGAGATTTCTCCGTATTCACCCATAGTGTCCACGTTTCTAGCAAGCACCTCAAAACTCTCAGTCTCTACCCACTTCTCAATTCCAAAGACCCTTCCAGGTGTTAAGTCATTTATTACAACACCATGCTAGTTCTTGGTACCAAAATCTGTCTTAATCAGTTCAGGCTGCTCTAACAAAATACCATAGATGGGGGCGCTTAAGCAGATATTTATTTCTCAAAGTTCTGGAAGCTAGGAAGTCCAAGATCAAGATGTGGGGAAATTCAGTTCAATGGTAAGGGCCTTCTTCCTAGCTTTCAGATGGTCACCTCCTCATTGTGTCCTTTCATGGTGGAGAGAGAGAGTAAGCAAGGTTTCTGCTGTCTCTTCTTATAAGGACACAAGTCACATCTCGAGGGCACCATCCTTAATGACCTCGTCTAACCCTTATCACCCCCCCACCTCCGAATACTGTCACATGATGGGGGGGAGAGGTTAGAGCTTCAACATATGAATTTTGTGGGGGGCGTAATTTATCCCTAGGACACTCTATGCCATAGAAACAAAAGATGGGGGGAGATATGGGCTCTGCTTTCAAAGAGCAGGATGACCAAGCCTTAACCTATTTAGGGAAGTCAAAGAGGACTTCCCTAAAGAAATGATGACTGAGCCAGGATCTGAGAGATGAGCAGAAGCCAATTTAAAAGAGCATTTGAGGCAGTTGGCCAGTGTCAACAGATGCCCTGAGCAGGAAGCAAACATGATGAGTTCAAAGCCTGAAGAAAGTCATTGTAGCCAGACCAGGAAGAGCTCAGGGAAGCATAAGAGGCAGGGTGAGGTTAGAGAAGTTGATGGGGACCAGACCAGTCAGGGCTTTGCTGATCCTGTTGAGAAGCTGTCTTTATACCCAACACAACTGGACTCTATGAAGGAATTTACACAGGGTGGCAGCATGATCTATTTACGTTTAAGAAGTTTGTCCTGCCTCCTATGTAAAGAATAGACTGGAAAGTGACCTGAATCTGAATGGATGCCCGGTAGGTGGGTGGGAGTGATTGCAGTCATCCAAGTAGGAGATGGCCATAGCTTGGACTGGAATGCTAAAGGCTGGGAAAAGAGATGTGTAAACTGATTCAGGAGATGTCGAGGAGTTAATGACAGCAGGATCTGGCAATAGATTAGCTATGGTGGGGGAGAGGGGATGGCAAGGCATAGAAATCTCATTATTCTTGACACCTGACAGAAGACCCTGGCCCAGATGTGTATGCACAGTTCATTTCAGATCTCACACCTCTCAGTCTTCACATGGAGCACCCAGGATCTGCTGCCCATGTTCACAGAAAACACACATTCCCCAAGGTCTTGGCTGGTCTTTGCCTGTTTGCTTTCAGACTTCCTCCTTGCCTTCTCCTTCTTTGCTCTAATTATACAGAGGTTGATCCCTACAGTGTTTTCCTGGCCTACTTCCAGCTGTTTGGCCAATGAGAGGCACAGCTAAGGAGTGAGGGCAGGAAGACAGGAGGTTTGTCTCCATCTCAGGCAGTGTCTCTTGGGGTTCCAGTTACTGTAGGACACATCTGCTTTCTGATGGCCTCAGGAACATGACTTCTCTCTACTGTCCTACCTGACTAGGGTGGTAGCAGTTTTGTAACAGCTACCAACCTCTGGGTTATCTCACCATTCTCTATTTGGATCCTCAGCCCTTTCATTGTCTGTATAAATATTTCCCTGAATTAAGTTCCTTCTGATTACCTCGTTTGATCTTGACTCAGGCCATCCTCAGAGTCACTAAGTCCAGAAATGTCCCCGTGTATCGATGCCTGAAGCTCATTTGTTACCCTCCAATGTGAAATCCAAGGTTGAAATGCAAATCATCCAAGAAGACTTTACAACTTGAATTATACAGTTGACATGTCACCCCCCCACACACACACCACACATCCACTCCCACAGAGAGCAGAATGTATGTATTTGGTACAAGAAAAGAACAGGATGCAGGGGGGAGAGGGCTTTGAAGAGGCCTTAAAAGAATCACAAGGAGAAAGTCAAGGAATGAAGTGGTTAGAAAAAGGCAGTGAAACATACTCAAGATTGACTTGCTTCAAAACGTGCCAAGAGCAAGCCACAGGGTGACACCACTGTTGTAGAGATATGTGAAATAAAGCCCCCCCCCAAGGCTGGGTAAGCTGTATCAAAGGGTTATCACAACTAGACAACTACAAGTAGGATCACAAGAGGATTCTAGCAAAAAGGAGCCTGGAAGACCAAATAGTCTACCCAGCTTTTTGCTTTATTTATGGTTATGTTAAAATGATTTCCACCTGAAATCTATACCAAGCAGGGACAGCCATTGAGTCTCCATTCTGTATTAAATGCCATTTACCAAAAATATTACATCTGTGTAGTCTATATATCACTGGTAAGTACATGACTAATGTATTGGGTCAGGAAGCAAAAGCATGAATCCAAGTTATGTTTGTTCAGGCCTTTTTTATACTCATGAGGGTAATTCTAGTGTAATGCAAAATTGGATTTGCTTGGTTGTAAATAGAGCCTATGTATTAGCGATGTGAATGACCCAGTTTGTGGCTTTTATAAATAACCTGCACAATTTAGCACATCAAACAAGTTGAATTCCACAACCCCTCCACCTCTGCATGTGAATACACGCACACACACCCGCCCACACACAGTCTTACATCCATCTTGAAAATGCTTTTAAATGAAGATTTGCGATTCAAGTTCTGTAAACTACAACCAATATCTTACACACCAAAATGAGAGCCTCAGCTGACTCTCCATGCTTGCTCAGACCCTAGATGTTCCATTTCCAGACCTCCCAAGATTTAGCTAATACTCACAAAGCACAGTAGAAGTAAGGTGGTGGCTGAAGATCAGTCCATGGAGATATACACAGATAGATGACTTCTTCCTTTTCATTCATTCATTCAACAAATAGGTGTTTGAATACCTTCTCAAACCCAAGCACTGTTTCAGTCCCTGAGATAAAGCAGACCCAAATCCCTTTCTTTATGGGTTTGCATTTTTCTTGTTGTTGGAAGCAATCCTCATCAACAAGATAAATAATGAAAACACTGAATATCTCAGATGTTAAGTGTTAAGGGGAAAAATAGATCAAGAAATGGGGGAGGTGTGGGTGTTGCAACAGGACAGATGGGGTCAGTGTCACCGAGAGGTGGCGTGAGGACCCAGGACCTGGCTACAGTAGCCGAATGCTCTGACCTTAGCCTTGACTTTATTCCTTCATGAGTGACGCAGTCTCAAGGTTAAATCCCGCAGAGCACACCTAAGCTGTGCGCTCTAGTTCCAGCATTTACCAGAGGTTTCCAAACCTACCGACGGGACCGATTCAACTCTGCTATTCATTGCCTAGCCTTCCCTTAGGAATTTCCCCAGTGGAGAGGTTATTAGCAGGGCAGGATTTGAGAATTGCTAGATCTCCAGCTCTTACAGTTCTAAAATAGCACTCACACAACACTCTCACCCTCTGGCATCACTTTTCTCTCCCCTCTCTTCTAAGCTCCTTGTGAGGTAGGGAAGGAGAGCAGATTCCTAATATAAAACTGTGAATTGTGACTTCTGCAGCTGGACCTGGGTTTCTAATGCAGTAAAAAGCATAAAAAGAAGAAGTTCTGTGCCGTTAGAGATGAATAATAATAGTAACAATAATAATAGTCACTTTCATTGATCACTAATTTTTTTTACTGGAAGTGCTATCCTTTGGCACTTTTCTAAAGGTTCACATGGATCATCTTATTTACTCTTCACAATAATTTCATTGGGGCTGTGTGTAATTATCCACTTCTTACATTTGAGGAAGCTGAAGCATGAAGAAGTTATTGACTTGCAGTTAGCAATGGCAGATCTAAGACCCACACTAGGTTTTCTGGTTCCAGAGTATTCATTTTATAGACCACGCATTATTGTCCCTGGACTACCAGAATGTGGCTCCTTGAAAGGTCCTCATTGGTTAAGTTACCCACAAAAGCTTTGGTCCCTCAAGCTTCCCATGGCATCCTTCCTTTCCCTTCCTTCTCTTCCCTTCCCTTCCCCTTGATTCTTTTCCCTTCATTTCCAGGTCAGGTGTTGACTTCAAGGCCTTGCCCTCTGCTGCCACATTGCTTCCAGCCCAGGACCCTCTCCACCTCAGACCCTCCTTAGAACTATAGCTACTTCTCTAAGCAGCATAGAACCTCTGGGAAATCTAAGGCTTTTTCTAAACACTAACAACAAAGATAAAGAGACCGAATGTAGAGACTTCTTCCCAGGGCCCTTCCTCCTCCTCCTCATCCCTTAGTCTCTCTTAAATCCTGTTGAGAAGAAGTTACTCCCATAGTGGTATAGGGGAGGAAGATGCATTATTTCTTCTCCTGCCTTCCTAGGTTCTCCAGTTGAGGGCCTGTAATTGCACCAACCAAAACAGGTGGACAAAAGAGAAAGAACTAAAGAGGTTTAATGTGTGCAGTGCTCAGTGATGAGTAATCAAAGGGGGTCTCTGCACCTAACTTAGTCAATGAGGAGGTGGGGGCGTGTAAGGGGGAGAAAGGGTACTTAGAAAGGGGTAAATGCCTTTCTGGAAATTAAATGGCCCCTTCGGAGACCAGACGGGAGGTGCGATAGTTTGTGGCAGTGCCTGGTGTGGTGCCAGGAGAGATTCGAGTTGCCCAGGGAGGGGATTTATGACAGCTGAGTCCAGTGGGCAGGCTCTGCTTTTAGGCAGATAAGGGATTTGAGGAACTCCAGTGCCTTCAGCTCGAAAGTCCTTCTTATGCCAAAGTGGCGTATTTGGGGGTGGCGGGTCCTGACCCCCTTTACCATGTAAATGTTCAGGGAGAAGCTTGTATCCAGTAACCCAGGTATGGGGCCAAGGTGTGTTTCCAGTTGAGGGAGAAGAGCTGGATGGGGAGACCCTTGGCCATGGGGAAGGAGAAGGACTTTACCTTCTGGCCTTTAATCCCTTGTTCTTTGTCCCCCCCGCCCCCCCAGTCCTGATTCCAGGGTATCCAGCCTGAAAAGATCTTGAGTGAGAGATGAGGTGTCCAGATTTGTGAAAAGGAAAGAGATCTGAGATGCTAAGAAATTGTAAGAAATTGCTGATAGCAGGGGTGAGGCCCCCTTCCTAGATCACCCCCCAAAGGCAAGATTCACTGAGACCATAGCCACCTTCTATGAAGGAACATTCTCAGCACCCCTCTCAAGGACCTCCCAAGCCAGAGAAACCTAATAATTAATTGCCTTGAAAATAATTAAGCTTCTCAGTTCTTGAGGTTTATAGGAGGTGAGTTGAAATTGTTCATTTCAGGGAGTTTCTACTACGGCTCAGTGGGTTAAGAACCTGACCAGTATCCATGAGGATGTGGGTTTGATCCCTGGCCTTGCTCAGTGGGTTAAGGATCTGGCATTGCCCTGAGCAAAGGTCACAGACAAGGCTCAAATCTGGTGTTTCAGTGGCTGTAGTGTAGGCCTGCTACTGCAGCTCGGATTCGACCCCTAGCCTGGGAATTTCCATATGCCGCAGGTGCAGCCCTTAAAAAAAAAGAAGAAAGAAAAAAGAAATTGTTGACTTCAGTGGAAATGTATCAGAATTACACTGTTCTGTAGACAAGAGGGTTGCCCAAGGTTTGGGGCTGAATGCTAGGGATCTCTGGTGTTTTTTCCTTAAAAGGTGCTAGTAGAAATATCCCGTGATATTAGGCTCATTTATTTGAATTTTTGTTTTAAAGAGGAAATTTTCTCTCTGCCATCCTTTCCCCCCTACCCTTTGCCTCCCATATTTCCATGTGAGATATGAACCACTTCCAAACAAGTTAAACTTGAAGCCCTACTTAGTTTCTCAGGCTCATTACCAAGGATTTAAAACCTCTCTATTCATTCAACAACAATGGTTTCCATGGCAATTACTGCAACACATGACATTCCCTGCAGCTCTGCTTAAAAATGCACCCGCAGAAATGGCTCCACATCAACACAGTCCTCAGCAAAGGCTAAGCTAGGGGGCTTTCCTTCTCCCTGGTTGCTGTCTCTAAGAAATTAATCATAATAATTTTAAAAATTCAATCAATCATTTTGATTTCTTTGTGCGGTATCAATTTTTTCCTCCTTTTTATTTCAACCCATCACACCGGTGAAGATATAATTTCTTGTAGCAAATCATTTGAATTACATTTCTATGAAAGTGGCCAGGGATAAAGACAACGTACTGACCATAATTTCTGTCACCCCGTTACCCCTTGCATCTGTTTCTGACTCTGTAGTCATTTCCCTTAGCCCTTACCCTGTCTAAGAGAAACATAAATTCTGAAAGAATAGGTAGAGTGCCAAAGTAGAAGCCCAGACAGAGCAGAGAAACACCCTCTGCACAGTCTGTCTGCTCGTCTACCTCCCACCAAAAAAGCAAACAGCAGGTGCACTTAAAAAACATCCTCAAGAGATAACTAGTCAAGTGAATACACAAGTCAGTGAGGCTCGTTTTTATTGCACACAAGCAGTGTGCAGGTACCCTAGCAAGAGCTTTGCATTAATCATTTCATCATGATCCTATGGGTTCAGTATTTTCACCACTGTGCAAATTAAGAAATGGATGCTCAAAGGAGATAAAGAAATTTGCTTGAAACCGTGCAGCCAGATGCATCAGAATTGGGATTTTTTTTTTTCACCCAAATAGCCCGGACTCCAGAGCCAATGCTCTTGAATTAATTTATAAAGAAACTTATTTTCTGACCCAGGCTTGGGAGAGGAGTTGGGGGAGGTGGACAGTCAAGAGGTCCAGGCTATTATCTGAGTTCTTGGACAGTTCCCTGTACGCTGGCTGGGACAATTCTAAACAAGTTTCTGCAGCCGTATTCCTTCCTTTGCCTGGGAAATGTTAATAGCGCTGTTGACCTGCTTCCCTGGGTTATGTAACAAGAGACTGTGAAATAAACAATCGGTGAGAGTTTTGAAATGTTAAGCAGTAGCGAGGATGATCTTAAACCCACAGGTAGAGACAAAAGCAAAGGGAAGACAGAGGGAAACATATACAACAAGAATGCTTTCACATGAATGGCGAGAGGGGCTTGCCCCAAAGAGAATGAATGGTGTAACCCAGTTACCCGCATTCTGTCAAGCCCTAGGCAGATGTGCTGCATGAGAAGTGCAGCTCCTGGATCAAGCTTCTCTAAGACCTGGCTCTAGAGGTGGAAAAGGCCCCCACGAGGAATCTATCTGGGTCACTCCTGGCTGTTTCTGGTCCAGGAAATACGTAAGACCCTGGAAGAGTGTATTCACGTATGTTCATTTCCCCACAGGGAAGAATTTGGGGCATCAAGGTTTCCTTTTAACAAGCATGGCAGTGATGCAGGTATCAGCTCTCTTCCGTTGGGAGCCTGTTTGTGTACTCATTAAATGAGAGCCACATGAGCTTCATATTCAGGTAATAGCTCTGCTTACCTAATTTCCCACTGACTTGACTTAGGCTCAGTCCTTAGTGATGGATGATAGCGTTAATTAAGGGTCAGCAATTAGGGAGGCACTTGAGGTTACCGTGTTTGACTTTATGTTTTAGTTAGCAGAAATTAAACATGGTTTTACCTTTGCATCATGTTCTCCTTTGCCTGCACTTTAGAAGCTACCTAAAAGAGAACTTTGAATACAATCCAGAACCATGTCCCAACACATACTCACCAATGCATTTGTATGAAAAGCATTTATTCTGTACCTGAGGCTATAAAACAGAATGCTGCATAGTTGGTACCCTCAAGGAGCTCAGAGTCTAGGAATAACCATACAAGACTTCAACCAAAATCGTTTAAAAAGAAGGCCCCAGGGGAGTTCCCTGGTGGCTCAGTGGGTTAGGCATCGGGCATTGTCATTGCTGTGGCTCAAGTCACTACTATGAGGCTTGTTCAATCCCTGGACTGGGAACTGCTGCATGTTGCAGGTGTGGCCAATAAAAGAAGGCCCCAGGGAAAATATGAACGATAACCTATAGGGACGTGGTCAAGCTGAGACCCAAGAAATGGGGATTTTTTTCTTTTACAGCTTCCTATTCATTTATACAGAAAATAGGTAGGAAAATGTTTCTCACTTTCCAATGATTGTGCCACATTCTTTAAGGACCTTCTGTGACAGTATGAAATAAAGCACTTGGGAATTTTAGCTTTCAGAAAAAA
>PVHT021183707.1:6638788-6688090 GCA_004024745.2 Catagonus wagneri
GAGTTCCCGTCGTGGTTCAGTGGTTAACGAATCCGACTAAGAACCATGAGGTTGCGGGTTCGATCCCTGGCCTTGCTCAGTGGGTTAAGGATCCTGCATTGCCGTGAGCTGTGGTGTAGGTCGCAGACACGGCTCAGATCCCGCTTTGCTGTGGCTGTGGCAAAGGCCGGCGGCTGCAGCTCCTGTTAGACCCCTAGCCTGGGAACCTCCATATGCTGCGGGTGCGGCCCAAATAAGGCAAAAAGACAAAAAAAAAACTTCCAGGTTGATTGTTATTGCCCATAACTTACATAAGTGGATTATAGCTGAATTCTATGTTAAGTCCAAAAGACTTGAGGTTTTCCAAGGCTATTATTTTGGAGTATTTTTTTTTTTTTGCCTTTTATCATTTTAGGGCCGCACCCATGGCATGTGGAGGTTCCCAGGCTAGCGGTCTAATCGGAGCTGTAGCCGCTGGCCTACACCACAGCCACAGCAACGCAGGATCCGAGCCGCGTCTGCGACCCACACCACAGCTCACGGCAACGCCGGATCCTTAACCCACTGAGCAAGGCCAGGGATCGAACCCGCAACCTCATGGTTCCTAGTCAGATTCGTTAACCTCTGCGCCACAACGGGAACTCCCTGGAGTATATTTTAAAATGCTCCTGGAAATTGATTTACCTCCTTGGAAATAAATAACTCTCTAGAATATATTTCTTCCACATATCCCTACTCAAAACTTCTGGTTTTCTTAGATTATACAAATTATAGCCAAAGAACGTATATGGCATTCTGGCTAGCAGAGATATATGCATTTAAATATATGTATTTTAAAAAAAGGACCTCAGCCTTTTTTACCTTATATTCTCACCATGTATACAGGTGACAGAAAGGAAATTACCATTCACTTATTAACATATTCATTTTTAATCAATATTTTTTGATCATGAAAATATATGTATGCATAAATATACATATTTAAACATTGGTCACACCTACTACTAAAAGTAGAGAGGACCATTGCAAAGAGAAAACATGGTCATTTAAGAAAAGATGATCTGAATGATATATGAAGGAGTAAAATTTCTAGATAGATTTGTTCTAAACTAAATAACAGAGACAAATAGATTTGAGAACTAAAATAAGCATTCCCTCTACTGCTCGAATCAGTTTTAATGGAAGAGAAACTGAAGGGAAAAAAAGGGGAGGGGGAGGGAGTTTAAAGCCAGAGAATCATGTAATACTTCCAACAAACAGATGAGGAAAATTGCAGTGACTTTAAAATTCAGTAAAATTCATTTGAATCCCAAGTTGCCATTTATAGATCAATTAAATTTCGGCAGATCTCAAAGACTGGGTTCCCTGGGGATGCTGCCTCTAAAACAGAGGTTGGTATGCAGGAGAGTTATCTGGGCTGTCCTTGGGATCTGCACAAGGGCAAGGAAGGGGAGGCAAGAGATAGAAGTAGGGTTGGGCCAAGGTCTGGGTGTGTGTATCAGTCAGGTTCAGCAGAAGAAACAAAAATCACTCTAGAAACTGGAAGCATAGAGGAACTTGCTGCAAAGAAAATTTAAAATCTTTGGAAAGGTTGAAGAGGTAGGTTCTTAGGCTGGATATCCTGAGATGCCTTCCAGAACACCATGGAAACAGCCACTAGAGGGCTGCAACTTTTAACAGCTTTGGCAGCTGCAGCAAAACCTGGACATCAGAAGAATGTTAACCAGAAACTGCCTCGGGAAAACACTGTCCTTGTCACCCAGCAGAGACAAACAGAAGCTTCAGGAAGATTGCTTGTACCTCACTTGCTCTTTCCTAATCTAGCATGGATATACTAAACTGGCAGAATCTAAATTATGTCTGAGAAAAAGTATTTAGCTTTCCAGCCTTTTATAGATAAAGAGGAAAAAGGAGAAGTTCCCTGGTGGCCTAGCAGCTAAGGATCCAGCAGTGCCACTGCTGTGGCTCGGGTCACTGCTGTGGTGCAGATTTCATCCCTGGCCCAAGATCTTCCTCATGCCACAGGCATGGCCAAAAATAAAATAAAATTACAAAATAATGCCATTTGCAGCAACAAGGGTGGAACTGGAGATTTTCACACTAAGTGAGGTAAGTCAGAAACAGCAAGACAAATACCCTATGATATCACTTATACGTGGAATCTAAAATATGGCGCAAATGAACCTATCTACAGAACAGAAACAAACTCATGGACATGGAGAACAGACTTGTGGTTGCTAAGGGGGAGGGGGACGGAGAGGGATGGACTGGGAGTTTGGAGTTAGTAGATGGAATCTAGTGCATTTTGGAGTAAAGAAGCAATGAGGTCCTGCTGTATAGCACTGGGAAATATATCTAATCACTTGTGATGAAACATGATGGAATATATTATGAGAAAAAGAATATGTATATATGTATATATAAAACTGGGTCACTTTGCTGTGCAGCAGAAATTGACAGAACATTGTAAATCAACTGAAATAAAATTGTGTAAATAAATAAATTCCTTCCTACTGAAATGAACTGGAGGAAGATAAAAGGAAAAAGGAATGGCAGGTGAGAAACCAACCTAGTTCTTAGTGCAATGAGGTATCATAACAAGAAAGGTGGCTGACCTGAGGCCTGGGATCTTGCATTATAGAGAATAGTGAGTCTCTTAGGGTGGTCAGGGGGAGGACGGGGTCCTCAGGGTCCGACACGGAGTCAGACCAGCTCCTAGGTCAGTGAATGATCTGGTGAGTCCTGAAACACCCTTGTTAAGACTTGGTTCTAAATTTTGCATCCAGGAAGCACGATGGAGACAATTGCTAGCTTGGGACTAGTGAAGAGAAAATAAGAGAGAAAACAGATAAATCTCAACTCAAAATGAACTTAACAACCTAAATTTCTTCTAAGAATGTTAGCAACAAAATCATCAATTTGAGGGCAAATTCACTCTAGGTAAATTAATTTTTACCTAGTGTTTTAAATGTTCAAAGAGATAAATGAAAGAATAATATTAGTTTTAAAAGCAGAGTAACTTGTGAAAGAAAAGCTGGCCAAACATAGGTGGCTGTGAAAGAGATCCACTTAAAATCTAGGACATAAAAATATTATTGTGGCACAGCAGGTTAAGGATCTGGCACTGTCACTGCAGCGGCTTGGATCACTGCTGTGGTGCAGATTCAATCCCAATTCATGGGAGCTTCTTCCTACTCAGGGAGCAGCCAAAAAAAAAAAAAAAAAGTTACTAATTTTTAAACTAATAGATGCCATAAATATAAAATTAGCATTAGTTGAGGGAAGAATTAGTAAATTGGAAGAGCATACTGAGAAATTCACCTGGGACCCTGAGAGTGATTTTTTTTAACGTGGACAAGAAATTAGGAAGTGTGGAAGATAGCTTGAGACGCTTGCAGATATATGGAGTTCCAGAAAAAGATAAGACAAGAAATAATGGAAAAGCAATATTTGGAGACTTCTGAGATTTTTGCAAAAGGAAAAAAAGATGTTTTGCATAGATTGAAAGTGTACTGTATTAAGCAGCTCAAATAAAAATAAACCCACACTAGGATGAGTTGTAATTAAGTAAAAGCACATCAAAGATAATGTTAAAATCTTAAAATTTCAAGAAAATAATTTAAAAGAAACAATTACAGTACCATCAGAATTCCCAACAGTAATAATGTAATGTTTCAGAGTTAAATGTCCTGTTAATTTGGCATCAAGAATTATACGCCTAAATTGACTAGAGTTTTTCAAAAGTAACAGCAAAACAAAGTATTTAGACACTCATACACGTAGGGTTTACCACCCACAGACCTATACCAAAACTATTATTGAAGAATCTACTTTCGCAAAAATAAAAAGTAAAGATATTCAGTGGGCATGAAACAAAAGAATAAAATGTCAGTAAGACGCTGATGAAAATCTTGGTAGATTTTATTTAGTGTTAACAGTAATAAAATAATAATATAATAGGAGTTCCTGTCGTGCTCAGTGGTTAATGAACCTGACTAGGAACCGTGAGGTTGCGGGTTCGATCCCTGGCCTCACTCAGTGGGTTAAGGATCCGGCGTTGCCGTGAACTGTAGTGTAGGTTGCAGACGCGGCTCAGATCCTGCGTTGCTGTGGATCTGGCGTAGGCTGGCGGCTATAGCTCCGATTAGGCCCCTAGCCTGGGAACCTCCATATGACGTGAGTGCAGCTCTAGAAAAGGCAAAAAGACAAGACAATAATAATAATAATATAATAAATCCAGTCACCCACGTAATATATTTTTCTCCCAAATCCAGGCATCTTTAGCAATTGAAATGTTGACATAAAAAATGCAGGTAGTTGGGCTTTTATCCCATGAATTCAAGAGCAGGTGAGAGGGGCAAGGAGTAACAATAATGGTTGACCATGAGTTGTATGTGGAGTTACAAGGAAAGTGAAGACGGGTAAATAGTGGAAAAAATGTTGGGATCCTTAGGAGGTCTCAGTGAGGTCAAGGAAATGTCGCAGTTGGGATGCTGGTAGGGTGAGATATAAGACTGTGTTGAAGAGTGGATCCTGGCAATAGATATCAGAGGCATTGTTCTGATGGGGTGATAGTGGGTATGAGTCATGGGGTGAGGCAGAGGAAAAGAAATTAGAAATGAGATTCAGGAAGTAAGAGAATTCTACCATTCCTCGGAATGAGATGGGAATGGGAATGAAGGGAAAAGCAGAGGGTCAGGAATCCATCTGTAGTGAATGAAGAGAGTGACATGTGACCTGTAAACGGCAGGAATAAGGAGCAGGAGGAGGTGGAATCGCCTTATGGAGTCGAGTGTCTTGAAAGAACTTGAGTGTGGCCATGAGGAGCAGCTCTTAAAAGTATGAGAGCCTTTTTTATACCTAAATAAAGACAGCATGTAGGGTGTGTTCCTGAAAAAGCATCTGGGCCAATGAACCACAACGCAGGAGGAGTCTTTTAAGAGTTCCTTCTTGTGAGCCTTAAATGAGGTATAAAGGGAATCCAGAAATTCATTTTTTATTGTTAAGGGCAGTTTAGTGTCTATTGAGATCCCTTGTATTTTTCTGTATGTCACTAGATAAAATCTTAGAACTAAATTTCAGGATTCTTGGGAGGTCTTTTATGCCTTCCCTATCTTCATTGCCTTGCAATTCTTTGAGCGTCCAAGAGTTTTATGTAACTATAAACTTTCCTTTCGGGAAATAATCTGTACCAAAGAAGTTTGGAATTCTCTTTATCAAGGAATGTACAGACCAACGAAATAGAAGGAAATAGATCATTATGAGTACATGCACTTGCATTTTTATGGCTTGTATTGACTATATACTGATTATAAATAAAACATGCAAACATCTTGCAGTATACCGATAAAATCTATCTGTAATACAAATTTAAATCTGTAAATCAGGCTCATATTAAACAAGGAATAGAACATTTTAATTGATAAAGTATTTTAGATTTCACGTGATTAAAAACAGTTGAGTAAAAACATTTATTGCGCCCCTTGCACTTTTAGGGTAATGTTCTCAGTGCCACGGTTGATACAAAAAGTATAAGAAAATGTCCCTACTCTCCAGAATTTCAGTTTATATATTTTATATACAGAGAATATTTTATAAAAACCCATTCCATATTAAATATCAAATTGAAGTATTGCTCAGATTATTTTAAAACTTAGGATGTTCAGAGCAGAAAAGGATCGATGTGGTCTGATCCGGTCAAAGAGAACCTCAGAGAGATTGGAAAGTTTAAAATGGCTAGGATACAAATTTGGAAGCAGAAATGCAGAAGACACATTTCGCAGCATCAACTTATGTAGGTAAAGGGTGTTTGCCTGGGGACCATGGGGTAATAAGGTTATGTGGTAAAAGGCTTTGAATGTCAAAGACACTTGGGCAGGTAAACTGTGTTATGGAGGCCGCAAAGTAGGACAACTGATGATAAACTACAAGAAGGATTGTATAGGAGAGACACTGGGGGCGTGAAACACCGTTGGTGATGTGGTACAGTACTAGGCATGAAGAGGTAATAGGTCTGCTCCAGGGGTAAGGGGGAAGTGAGGAATAATTCTCTGAATAAGAAAGTTATTATCATCAACAAACACACGTTGTTACTAATGACTAGCAGTGAGATGACAACAAAGAATAAATCAGAGGCTCCAAAGGGTCTAACAAGATTCAGTTTAATTAAGGAAATGATGGTATTGCCCATGAAAATAGTGGAAAATGGGAAAGAAAGCTGTTTCAGCTCATACCAAGTATTCTTGTATTTGTGAAGAATATTTACAAGCGATCCAGAAACTAGTAGCTGGCAGTGTGTACATTAATGTTTTATCTCAAGCAAATGGCATCTTATTTGTTGTTGTTTTTATTAGAAATGCTAAGTACATCTAATAATTTAAAAAAAAAAAACTGTTTTAATGGTGAAGAATAAATAGGAGCATAATTGATCACCAGTCCAGACATACAGTGTTTCATTGAGCCAGTTCCTCCTAATAATGGCAAGAAAGTATGAATAAACAAATGCAGGCATACACATCACTCCTTAGATCATTCTCGATGGGCATTCGACACTGAGTAAAGAGAATTTTTAAGGTCCAAATCAAGGGAGAATTCATAGGAAATCCAAGCTTTCTGTTTAGATTATACTTCTCTTCTTATTTTGCTCTGTTAACGAACGTTATTGGCCTTAGTTAATTGGTGTTTCATATAGATGAAAGTACTGACAAAACTTTGTTTTGTGTTGGAGACTCATTCTTGTGGAAATGTAAAGGAATTTTAATTTGCACAGAATCTGATCCAGACAGGTTTTTCTTTTGTTGAGTGTGTTTTATGAACCATGTCAAGAATTTTTTTTTTTTTCCAATGCAGGATCCATTCTCCCACCAGGCAAAAGGGTTGCTCTCTCATTATGTAATTTATCTGTATGACCTAACATCAAGTAGCTACAATCTGTTCCAAGAATTGAAAGCCTAGCTTTCCTCTGCCTACTAAGGTCATGTGTTTAATTTTTGAGGGCAATACACCCAATTAAAACAGGTCCAAAGCAGGATAGGCAGAAAAGGGTGGAAGTTATATTAATGAGAAGTGGAATGAAAATGTTCTACTGGTTTCTGCCAGGAGTGGTAGACACCCTAAAATTCAACAACTCAAAAAACATCTTTCAAGATAGGATCTGGGAGTCCTGTGACCCAAATCTGGACAAATTCTCTCCAGATTTGGAGGAGGAAGGCATATCAAAGCAAATTTTAAATCAAATCAAAGAGGGCATTTTATCAGTCTCATGGACTAGTAAAAAAGTTCTTCATTTTGAATCCTTTGCAAAAATTGCCAAGGACAACAATTTTGGGCATCTGCCTGCTTCTTCATCTGGCTAGGCCTTTAGCTCCAGGGTTTCTCTGTTCCTCACATGGACAGAATTCCAAAGGCCCTCACTCACCCCAGTGGGGAGATAGGGACCAAATCAGGTGTCTTATAGCTTCAGACTGTAAGAGAGGTTAAGGTCTTGGAAGGGTCAGATGGCTAGTTAAGGTCTTGGAAGGGTCAGATGGCTAGTTCTAGCTAACCGAAAGTATCCTACCCTTTGCCCCTTTCTTTAAAGTCCGTGGCTAACTTGGCAAGAGAGACTAACCAGACTGATTTTTAGGTTCTTTTCTTGAGCAATTTGCTTGATGACCACAAGTATTAGCTTTCCCAGGCCTGTGTTTTGACGTTTTCTGTGCTCATGAAGGAAGAAATCACTCCCAGAAAAAGATGCTCTTAGTTAACTAGTCATTGTCTTATTAATGTTGAATTCATAATGGATAGCTAAGGGAGGTAGTATGTCTCAAAACAAGCACACGCTCTCAACTATCTGAGTTTATGTTCTGTGTCCACTGCATATGAATGTGTGACCTTGGGCAAACTGTTGCAACACCGCAGGCCGGGGCTCCTCATCTGGACAATGTAAATAAAAAATAATGCCTTCGCCTCGGGGTTCTGAAAGTGAGATGAGCTCATACGTAAAACACATTTAGCCCAGCAGTTCTCTCCTGCTTGGTGCTCGCTTGAAGTCAGCTGTTAGGATGTGGTTACTCACTGAGCCTACTTTGACTCACACTGAAAACTTGATAGTACGCCAATAATGCTCTACTTTCGGGCAGCTGCCTTAGTTTTCCTGGGATGTCTTGCATATGCCACCATTGTGCCTTTTCCCATGCTATTTCCCTCATCCAGATGAACCATGGACCATCCTGCCTTTGAATTATAAGCCAGCGCAAAATTCTGGATGCTTTCTCTGTCTCTCCCAGTTCTAACCACTCTGGTCCTTTCTCTCGTTCCTCATCCGCCTAACAGTTTCTTACGTGATGTCTGCTACATTATCCAGAATAGCTGACCTAAAGCAAAGAAGCCAACACTGGCATTATTCTTGGCCTGTGGAGTTTTGTGTCGTAAAAATATATAGTGCTGCTTAGGCATGTGTTTTCATTTTAGAAACCAAACAGGAAGAGGCTGTTCCATCCCCAAAGGGCTTTACAAACCCACTCCCATTACCATAGCACAAAGGAAAACACCAGTCACACCAGGGAAGGCAACCATCAAAGCAAAGGTCTCGGATCCCAGCAGAGAGAAACTCAGAGGCAGAGCGCTGTCCTTGGGGCAGGTGCGTAACCAAAAGCTAAAACAGGGGCCCTGAGGCAAGAGGAAAAGTGCCTTGGGCAAAAGTGAATGACGAGACTATCACAGGACACTCAGGAGAATATCTAGGCTTGACTAGATCTATCTGCAGAGCCTCCATGACCAGGGGTTATTTATTTATTTATTTATTCTCACCAGAGAGGAACTGAATGTGGAGAAATCACTTGGTCAGCTCTTCAGGAATAAATATCTGTATGTTGTTCTTACTGTGAAATCGGATTCAGCTGTTCTCAACAAATCAGTTTATCAACTTTCAAGAGGTATACAATTTTCATACATCAGAGACATAATCCAATGTGAGTGTGTATCTGGGGTTTGCCCTACAAGACTATTTCAAGTGGAATATTGATTTACAAAGTGGGCAGAGTGCACTCGAGTATGCTCCAAGCACAAAATACAGTTATCTTAACCAGGGATTTCTCTGGATGTTCTTTCATTATATTTGCACCTTTCTCTAGATTAACTTAGATTGCTCGTGATTCTTGCATGTGGTTGATCCTTCCCTACATCCAGATACTCTTTAGGCATTGACATTCTTACGTTAATTCTTCCTATCAAAACTAAGAAGAATTTCATTCAACAATGATCACACCAATAATCAATATTGCCTGTGTTGTTAAGGTTAATAACGGTTACATTCATGAATTATTTATCTTATGCATATCTTGCCTTTTCATATACGTTATAATCTCCAGGTCTGGGACCTAGGAATTATATTTGCATTTTCGAAAACTTCAAAGATACCTGCTTGTTCTCTTCACATAGTAGAAAATACATTTTAATTTACTATATAACTGAAGAAACTAATGTATGAAAGAACAAACAAATGCTGTAAGAGAATGATAAGTTTCTTCTGCTGGTTATGAGTTCTTGGAATTTTGAACTGGACACCTAAGAAAATTCAAGTCCCAACAAAATGCTTCAGGAGAGCACCATGGATTTGGGGTTTGAGGTTCAGGAAAGCTGAAAAATATGTGATTTAAACTCAGGGAGAAACATACATGTCAGAGCTATTTTATTCATTGTCTTTCAGTGTTCTCCATGTCATTCATTGCCTTTCTCCATAGGGAATGGAAGTCTTGTTTTGGCTTGGTCTACAAAGATCCTCAAGGAGCAGTATAGGTTGTTAAGTGGTTCCTTAAAATAAATATTTCATTGTGCTGCATTTATTGGCCTTAGAACCTCTGGCTGTTGCATAGTTTTGGGATTAGGATAAAAAGAAGACCTGTAACCTCAAATAATCTCCTTCCCCCAACCTTGAAGAGGCAGCATCTATAAGAGAAGGAAAACATGGGTAGCTTCTTAACAGAGGCAGTGCTGCCCCAGAATAAGAAGAATATTCACCTTTTGATGCTATATTGTTTCCTTTAATACCGTTTTTAAAATCTCCTCTGGGAAACATTAACTATCTGATGCTATAGAATACTTAAAATTTCCGGCGATCTAGGAGAAGAAACGAAATTGTTTTTGAGTGGGAGCTGCATAGTGAAAAAAATCTGTCCCAAACACAATGAGGTATTGGTGGAATGGCTTATATATAGAATGCTGGTGGAAGGAAAAAACAGATTTGAATTACGAGAACAGATAGCAAAGAATGTGAGATATGGATTGACATCTGGGGATTCAAGAATGTGTTGGAAAAGGTTACCAGAAATTATGTCCTCCTGCTACACAGCAGTAACAGTCAGCACAGAATAAAAGTGTGTTTATTTATTTATTTATTTATCTTTTTAGGGTACCCACAGCATATGGAAGTTCCCAGGCTAGGGGTTGAATCAGAGCTGCAGCTGCCCGCCTATACCACAGTCACAGCAACACAGGATCCAGGCCGTGTCTGCAACCTACACCACAGTTCACAGCAACACCAGATCCTTATGCCAGGGATCAAACCCATGTCCGCATGGATACTAGTCAGATTCGTTTCCTCTGCACCACAGCGGGAACTCCAAAAAACTGTATTTAAATAAAATTTTTCCCTTAAAACACGGCATCACAAAATATGTTTTCATGTGAACTTTAAAAAAAGAATCGGTTGGCCAGGTCAAGGCATTTGAGAAGCTTATCGTCACTCTTGGGAACATTCTTATGTGGAGGGAAGAGAGAGGACGAATCTGTCCCTTCTTGGGATTCATCCTTGTACTTTGCAAAGATTCATGTATTTAGTTTTGCTGTTATTCCCTTAATCATGCTGGTATCTGGAACCGTTCAGTGAAAAGAAGACCCCAGCCCTTTTCCTTCCATGGACTCACTCAGGACAGACGCGAGGCAATCCATTTTCTAATCTTCAGAGCTCATCACCTGTTCTCCAGTGTAAACAATTTGCATTTCGTCCACTTCATCGTGAAGACCACTTGGCTGACCATTCTGACCCCTTCACTAACCAACTGTGACTTTGAGCAAGCGTCTTCACTTCTCTCGGCTTCAGTTTCTTCATATTTAAAATAAAGTGATTGGAGTTCCCGTCGTGGCGCAGTGGTTAACGAATCCGACTAGGAACCATGAGGTTGCAGGTTCGATCCCTGCCCTTGCTCGGTGGGTTAACGATCCGGCGTTGCCGTGAGCTGTGGTGTAGGTTGCAGACGCGGCTCGGATCCTGCGTTGCTGTGGCTGCGGCGCAGGCCAGTGGCCACAGCTCCGATTAGACCCCTAGCCTGGGAACCTCCACATGCCGCGGGTGCGGCCATAAAATGACAAAAGGCAAAAAAAAATAATAAAATAAAATAAAGTGATTGAGGAGTTCCCACTGTGGTGCAGTGGGATTGGCTGCATCTCTGTAGCACCAGGGTGCAGGTTCAATCCCCAGGCTGGCACAGTAGGTTAAAGGATTCAGCCTTGCCACAGCTGCAGCATAGGTCAAAATTGCAGCTTGGATATGATCTCTGGCTGGGAAATTCCATATGCTGAGGAACATCCAAAAAAGAAAAATATAAATAAATTAAAACAAAGTGATTGAACCTAAAAGTCTCCGAAGCCCCTGACCACTCTGTAACTCTGATGTTAATGGATTCACACATGGCACAGATCATAATGCATGCAAGGAAATGGAATCTAGATCATTGCATTTCCCAGTTTCCAGCTTTCTCCTCTCACAGTTCTGTCTCCTGAGAGAGAGAAGGCGATGGAAATGGCTGAACAAACTCTGTTCCATTTTACTGTAAATATTTACCGTATGGTTGGGTCAATGGTGAATTGATCTCATGTGGCTGCTCGAACTCTACAGAAGTCAATAGAATTATCTGAAAATATAGTGTGAGTAGTTGGGGATGACTGCCATTTATAAACCTCTCCTCCTTGTGCTAACGTCCATGGGAAGGTTCTAATTTTAGATAAGTGGATTTTTTCAGGTTACAATAACACTTCCATAGTTACAGCTCTGTGTTGGTGCTCTCAACTCGGTGTGGTCATTCCTGCCTCTAGGTCAGAGATAATATGTTTTTATTGTTTAAATGTCAGTGAATTACACCTGTTTTGAATCTCCTGACAATGATAGGACGTCAATACTTGCACACGATGACTGCTGTGAGAGATGTGTGCTGTTCAGGAGCCCACACATGGATCTTTACACAGACTGAACCGAGGATGTGAATGTATTTATTTGACTGGCTAATACTTGCTACCCAGATACTCGTTTAAGGGGAATCTTTAGCTGAAATTCGTGCATTTAAAATAGTCTTAGAAGTAGCCAATTATTGGAGTCAAACAGCAATCTATGAAAACGAAGTTGGAAACAGCGCCGATTTTGATCCACTTACTGTCAAGGGGGTACCTTGAAAAAGAAGCCCAGAGCACTGAAACCTGGATTTACCACTGCAAATAGGAGATGACAGTCAAGATAAGGGATGATGAGAAGGCTTTGGCAGGGGTGAAAATTGCGTCAATAGTACTCAGAAAAGCTGACACACTGACACAAGTAAAAGAAAAAGACCACTCTGTCTCCCTCCCACACCAGGCAAATGGGCATTATGGTTGCACGAGGCTTCAACAAGAAGGGCTGAGATGGAGACAGAGTGGGCAACGGCAGCCATGAGCCTCTCGGAGACTAATGCCACAAAGCCATCTCCAAAGTCTTTTGAAAATCAAGAAAATCTCTAGCCTGAAGATTTGGTAATTATGAAGATACCCTCACAGACTTACACTGTCACATGCTCTAACCAAAAGGAATGAGATCCACTCATTCTCATTCCTGGGAGCATTTCCGATTCTCTGTATAACCCCACGTAGGTCCTTTGCAATCAAATTTCGTTTCTCCTTGACCCAGTTTTCTTGCATACTACCCTATAGCATGAATCCCAGCTCAGGTACTAAAGATATTTTAGCTAGTTGGTGTAACTGTTTCTACAGCAAATTCCTCAGAAGATTTAACATGTTTTATCAAAAAGTAAATATGTTGATGAAACCCATTGTTAGATAACCTTTCAGTTTTGCCTCTTTAGTGAGGCTTTTAATCATTCCTAGATAACCAGGTTATCAAGAAAGCGGGAATTATTTTTGTTAATGCCTGAGATAGTTTCTTGGGCTTCAAATATTTTTTTTAGTATTGGAGTTCTCCTTGTGACTCAGTGGGTTAAGAACCAGACATTGTCTCCTTGAGGATGCAGGTCCAATCCCTGGCCTCACTCAGTGGGTTAAGGCTCTGGCATTGCTATGAGCTGTGATGTAGGTTACAGATGCTGAAATATAACTGACAATAGGCAGGAAACTTAGTGATTATGAAATTCAGACTTCTTACTTTATAGAGGATTAAACTTCATTATCTAGGATTTTTTTTCTTTTGGCCAGTTGGCTCTCCTCATCCTTTCCAATTTCAAGTAACAGCCATGTTATTGTATTTATTTTGTATTTATTTTATAATTTCATCAGTATGCATATTTTCTCTTAGACTTTGAAGCAATCGATAAGCATGTTGTTGAGTTCTCGTCATACTCTCTGAGCTGTGCTAGCTGATCTAGGAGATGCAGTAGAGCTATTTATATCATGGTAGTTTCCCTAAAAATTATTAAAACCAGAGAACAAGGTAAAATAAATGAAAGAACAGGGACCACTTCCAAGACCTTGTAACATAAAGAAAGATTAAAGAATAACATAGACTTTAACCTAGAGGGAATATAGGAGGAAGAGTGAAAGCTGTCTTAAATTCTGTAAGGTCTCGCGGATCAATTGCATAAAAGAGGATAAAGCTCCTACAGAAATATATAAACCTCAGTGTCTCTAAAAGCAGCGACCTGAGGGAATAAATGAGGTCCCATCAATGTCTGGATTTTATTTAACTGTCCCACCCTACTTGCGTAACTGCAGGGTTTGGCTGTACCTCTTGATTCACCCCTGCTTATGTCTGTGTGTCCTCAGAATATTTTCTTAGCACTCCCCATTTGTCCCCTCTTGTTTGTTTCCGCTGGCACTGTTCTTGGAATCCAGGTTCTCGTTCACGGAACCAAAGAATGAACTTTGGAAACGCACTCACACGGGCAGCAAGCAAGCAGAAGTCTTTATTACAGGAAAGCAAATAGCGCTCAGCAGAGGCACTGAGAGGCGGAGGAACAGTGCCCCTCCTCTGATTTTCTAGGGGTGTTTTATTTCTTAAGGACAGGAGTGCCGATGTGGGGCCCAGATGTCAGCTCTTTTTTCCGCTGGCCCTATCCAGTTTACCAGTATCAGCTCTGGTCCCGTAGGAGTCTTAGAGGTGGATATGCCCCATATGTTTATAGTTTCCTTGTTCTTCTTCTGCCCAGACTGGGAATCACTGGGGGTCACCATTCCTGTCATTCCTTTTCTATCACTTGAGCAGTGGGTTAGAGACTAACGTCCATCTGGACGTGAACTAGACATACTCCCTGAAGTAAACAAGGCCAGTGGGGATGTTATTCCCGGGAACCCTGAAGTTGCAGACGTTAATTAATGACCATATCAAAGACTATATTGAAGCCCACGTTCCTACACTAACGACCTGAATTATTATTCTGCTTCATCTTCTCCATTGCCCAGGAGCCCCATGAGGAAAGTACCTCATTTCCACCAGTGCGCCTGGTGGAAACTATTTCTCTGCCAAGGGTGTGGTCTCTCCGAGCCGCAAAGCTTCAAAACCATTGAAATGCAAAAATACGTGGGTCTTTTAGGCTTAACCTATTGCTTCTGCACGGCTGTCAATAAGGAGACGGTCCCCTCTCCCAGGAAAAGTCCAAGACCTGGTTGCTGGAGTAAAACTGGAGACCAGGTTCCTTTCCATAGCACCTCAGACAGCTCACCAAAAATGTCTCTTTTCCAAAAGCTCTTTCCATCCATGAAGTATCTATTCATGGAGCATGATACCCAGATAAGAGGGCCTGGGATGACATCAGTTTCACACACTCAAAGGCAGGATTGAGCTCTGACCAGAGAAAGCTGGGACTGGTGAAGGAAGCTGCTGGAGATGCTTCAAATAAGGGACGACTAGTAAATGGGGCTTTTATCAGCTCAGATGTGCTACCTGGAGAATTCTTCCCCATGACTGTTCCGGTTCAAGTGTATATTTAGTGAGCATTTGTTGGAAAGTGGCCTGAAGAAGATGCAAGCAGCAGATGAGTGTCTGGACTAGATAACCTTGAAGATTCCTTCCAACTCCAAGACTGTAGGAGTCTAGCCCTACCTGCTCACTTGGACAGTGAGCTAGGATGTTGGTGATGGAGACTGATCTGCAGGGCAGTGACAACACAGGCATCCCCACAGACCTAAACATAAATCAGAAATAAGGGTCACAATGTCTACACGTGCTCTTCTTAGTGCTCTCTCTCCAACTGTGATGTGTAGACAGTCTGCATTAGAATCACCGGGAGAGCTTGTTAAAATTTTAGATTCTTAGGATGAGAGCTTAGAAACCCTGTCTTTCTATTGGAAAGCAATGCTCTCCAATAGAACTTTCCTGCCCGCAATGTTCCATTATCTATGCTGTCCAGTACAGTAACCACAAACCCTGTGAGCCTAGGAAATAGTTCAGATGTGGATGGAGTAACTGAGGAACCGAAATTTTAGGTTTAGGTCATTTTAATCAATTTCAATAGCCATGTGTGGTTGGGGGCTTTCCTGTGGAACAGCACAGTTCTGAAGTCCTCAAAGAAGGAAGCTTAGAGAAGAGTGAGTTTTGAGTTGTGTAAGAGTGACAGTGGGCAACTGAAGCAAAAGCATGAGATTGGAGCTAGGATGCTGCAAAAATCAAAGAGAATTATAACAGAAAGCGACCTAAAAGATCTGCTGGTAAATAGCTCATAACCTATTTGAGGTTTGGGAACCCTTTGAGAATTGTTGAAAGCAATGGACATAGTCGGTAATCTGCTCATACTAATTCGTATGATAGACATATATGATGTTTCAAGGCTAGAGAGTTAGTAATCCCTAAAGCTTATCCATCGTCCCCTTTCCAAACCACAAATCCCTGTTTGGGAATTTCTGACATAGTAAAATACCCCTCCATCTATAGACAAGAAAACTAAAACACAGACTTTCAGGATTGGCTCAAACCCATTCATTCATCATCAAACTTGGCTTTTCTTGGCTCCCTGCCCATCTGTACATCTTTCTCTACCCAGAGTCAGGTCAGCTTGTGTTTTACATGAATAGTAGAACTAGCTCAGATTTATACACGAAAGTCAGGAATTGGAGTAAGCCCACTTGGATTTATTTGGAAGTGTAATGTTTTTTGCAAAACTTAACCTTGTTCTCCTGTTTTGGGAAATGCAGGAGCCATTAGTTCGATATTCGAAATGCAGGAAGAACAAGGTGCATTTTATTATTTTTCCTTTCTCTTATAAGAATGAAAAGCAGTTAAAATACATCAATAAAGAAACATCTTACTTGTTGGTGTTTAAGAGAGCATTTATGCAATTGATTTTCCAAGTTCTTAGTCATATTGCAGAAAGGTCCCCATACATTTTCAGGAGTATTAACTGGTAAAAATAGGTTTGGGTTACTGGGTAAATACCAATTTGCAGCAATTGGAAAGAAAAATTTAGCATGACTGTTTACATATGATGTAGAGAGAATATTAACATCACCTTTAGCCATCGTTGTTTGCTTGTATGTGCAGAAGGGAGAAAGCCAATGCTTAATACAACACTTAGAACTTACATTTGCTATTGTATGTTCATAAATATTAATCTAGAGAGATAATTAGCTCCATAAATTTTACAATTAGCCTTTCAGAAAAGAAGTGGATGCTAATAAAATGAAGGCATGCTTTTCAGCATCTCCACTGCCAGCGTTTTCACTCTAACTGCTCTAGTCGGGTCAGTCTTTGTTTAATCTTTTCCTGAAATAGGCATGCTTTACACTTATTCCATCTCCCCCTTGGGACCATAGCCTTGCAACAGGGAAAATAGGTTTCTGTTCTTAAAATCTAGTTACCAGCTACTTTAAAAACTTTTTTTTTTCTCCGAAATATCCTGGGATGACCAAGAGGTCATGGCTTACCCCCTCAGAGATTGCTCCACTTCAGGCCAAGGGAAATCTACATTAAGTGTATTGCCTGGGTGAAATCAACCTGTTTATATTTGCCTGCTCATCTGCTCATACAGTTTTGTTTGTATTATTATTATTTTTTTTAATCTCTTTAGGGCCACACCCACCGCATGTGGAGGTTTCCAGGCTAAGGGTCGAATCAGAGCTGTAGCTGCTGGCCTGTACCATAGCCACAGCAATGCAGGATTAGAGCCACGTCTGCAACCTACCCCACAGCCCAAGGCAGCACCAGATCCTTAACCCACTGAGTGAGGCAAAGGATCGAACCTGAGTCCTCATGGATGCTAGTCATATTCGTTTCTGCTGAGCCATGACAGGAACTCCTGCTCATACAGTTTTAAAGCAATACTGTAGTCCTTAAATCTGAGAGTTAAATCCTACCATTTAATGTCTATTGCAGATTAGGGAGATATTGGTCCCAAAGACTTTGCTGACACCTCTGCCTAGAAACTATGCAGTGTCGTGGAAGAGCTATCCCGTTGGAAGTCAGCAGTTCTAAGACCTAGTCTTATTGATGTTAACTAGCTGTGTAAACATGAGTGAATCACATAATTTATTTTTCCTTGAAATTAAAAAGTTGGCTTGATCAGTGGATTTCTAATCTGCCTATACATTAAAATCTGCTAAAAATGCAGACTCCTGGGCCTCTCCCCAGCACTACTAAGTCAGAATTTCCAAAGAGTTGAGTCCATGCATATATTTAAGGAAAAAAAAAGAAAAAAAAGGTGCCTCTAGTGGCTCTCGTTTGCCCAAAGGAACCAAGTGGCTTTTCTATGGCAGCTAGTGAATTTAGGGTCTCTGCTATTCCTGCCTATCCTTAATACCTGGATGGAAATGTTCCCGTGGATTGATGTAGGTGACAAGAGGGAGACCTCTGGAAGAAAGGGGTTGCTCACCTGGATCATGCAAATAAAATATAAAGGGTGAGCAGAACCAGAAGTTGGCTATGGCCTTTCCTACTCACTCAAGGCAATTTCTTAACCGTGCAGTGAAAACGGTTGTTAAGACTGGTCAAAATTTTCCTTCGAGGTAGTCTGGAACATTCGCAGGATGGGAAATAATTTCCCTCTCTCACGCCAGCCATAAATGATGGATGATGGAGTCTGGAACCCTGTGTTGTGAAGGACAGCAAGGTCAAGTCGAGGGCCAGCTGAGAAAAAGCACCAGGATGAATGGTTAATGCATAAGCATCACCTGCTTTTAGACCCTGTAAGTCTGAACCTTGCCAGCTTCAGAGACCTGGATACAAACCCGAAGCCTACCATCCATAGACGTGTTACCTTGAGGTGGCCTCCTCCTCTGTTTCCACATTCATTTAAAAAATAGGGGTAATAAAACTTATCTCATAAGGCAGTCCGAAGACTAAATCAATGGCGTTTGAAAAGCTCATAACTTAAAAGGTAAAAAAAAATATTAGTTCTTTATTCCCCCACTTCCCTCGAGCAAAGATTCACGTCTGATCTATCGACATGGCTTGCAATTAGGCCAGTGCCATACCTGCAAGATGAGAGGTGCTGAATAATTACAAATGGATAATGAATGCGTAATAAAAGAAAACACACATAGAATGCTTTCTGCATCCCTGGCACTGATCTAAGACCTTGAAGACCTCATCTCTTCACATCTGCCCTTTTACAGATGAATAAAGCTCAGGCGCAGAGAGAGAACACCCAGCCCAGAGTGACCCAGTTAATGACGGGGGTTCCAGGAGCCAAGCTCGTAAACACATTGCCTCTGCTACTGTTGGGACCGAGGTAGGGAGGGAAAAAGGAAGCAAAGGGAGTTCCTATCAGCGAGTAAAAAAGAGGGGTCAACAGGAGTTCCCATCGTGGCTCAGCGGTAACGAACCCGACTATTATCCGCGGGGACACAGGTTCAATCCCTGGCCTCACTCAGTGGCTTAAGGATCCAGCGTTGCTGTGAGCTACTGTATAGGTCGCAGAGGCAACTCAGATGTGGTGCAGCTGTGGCTGTGATGTAGGCCAGCAGCTACGTCTCTGATTCAACCCCTAGCCTGGGAATCTCTATATGCCACATCTGAGGTCCTCAAAAGACCAAAAAAAAAAAAAAAAAAAAAAAAAAAAAAAAAAAAAAAAAAAAAAAAAAAAAAAAAAAAAAAAAAAAAGGAAAGAAAGAAAAGAAAAGAAAAAGAAAACAGAATAAGAAGGCAACAGAGCCCACTGTGGGCAAATGCATGTTTTTTGTGGCCTGCGTGGGATTTATTAAAAATTCACTGTGACATTGTGGATTGTCATGTACCAGTTCCACACACACTGGTTGCTTTCATCTCCCCACTCTGTTGCCTTTTAACCAGCGCACTTTGTTCGGTTCATTATCCTTGTCCCTCCCTGATCCCCAAAGTGTCTGAGCTCACGATGACTTGAGGCCGTAGGGAGGGCCCACCAAATCCTTGCCTGACAAGTGCCCATGGACAGCGGAGTGGCTCCCTGTTACTCAACCAAAGGTTTTGAAAACCTTCCAGGTTATTTTTGACTCATGTGACTCCCGTGCAAAATCAATCCCCCTTTTAAAATTTCAAAATAAAATAAAAAACAAACAAAAAAAGAAAGCACATGCTAGGGAATTGTTTTCCCATCTGATTTCAAGTTAAGTTTCCAGGAGCTCAAAATAGCAGTTTATCAGTTTCATGTCAATGGGGCATACTCAGATTTCCAGCTCAAGTCTTTTCTTGTGCTTTTTTGTCGTTGGTGCTGGTTTTTCCCTTCATTATTTTCCTACTGAAGAGCCTGGCTTAGCTAAATGCCAGAGGAGACATGAGGGCTCAGCTGATAGGGAAGAGTAGCTTCTGGTTTCCTGTGCTTCCTGGGGAAGATTCCAGACCATGTTATGAAGAGATGTTTGCAGCCCCGAGAAAGTTTATAAGACATCGCAGCCTGGGCTCATGTTAACTGTCCCCTGCTCATCCTGGGGAGGAGGAATTGGCAGGAAAAATACATATTTCGTTATTTGCTTTTACCTAACATAAAACTTTAATGATTGGAATTCCCGTTGTGGCTTAGTGGGTGAAGGCCCCACATGGTTTCCATGAGGATATGGGTTTGATCCCTGGTCTTGCTCAGTGGGTTAAGGATCCAGTGTTGCCACAAGCTGCAGCTCAGTCCTGGCATTGCTGTGGCTGTGATGTAGGCTGATTCAACCCCTAGTCGGGGAACTTCTGTATGTGACAGGTGCGGCCTTAAAAAGAAAAAGGTAATTATTGAAGATAAAGATGTGAACCCCTTCTAACACATCACATGATAAAGAAGCACAAAATGGTTCCACCAGCTGAACCGTCAGGCCTGCAGTTGCACATGTTTTGCATCTGGCTGTGTCTTTATGAGCTGGGGGCCTGTGACCCATTCATTTCTCCAAATCACAGGAAGGCTTCAGACACCCCTCTCCAAGGTCTTCCGAGTATTGCTACTGGAACTTGGAGCCACAGGAGGATATTTGCTTCAACCTTGAAAGCTGTTCACTAAAACGAAAAAGCAGGTCCGTGAGACAAATGACCTTGGTCCGATCTTGTACTTGCATCTTGTAGCTTGTGACAACAGGCGTAGAGACCCTAACCTGTCATTCTGTCCTCCAAACCTCAGAGCAGCCTCTCAGCTCCACCATTCTATGATTACGAATCCCACCCCCACCTCCCCTCCCACCCCTGCCTGCCCTCCCACCCCTGGGCCAGCATGGGATACCCAGAAATACCTGTCTTAGGATTCCTCCTAGAGCAGCAATGCTCGGTATAGAAGTGGAGTGAGATGGCCTAGCAAGGGGCAGCTCTTTGGGGGGGGGAGGGGATGTAGATGATTTAAGTTGGGTCTTGATAATATATTTTGAAATTTCAAACAGCATTAGAGAAGCCCATCAGTCTTAGCTTTTTATCAAAAGAAGTCACAGATTTAAAAGGCAGAGTGATATTACCTCTAAGCTGTTAATGGAACCAGGAACCCACTAGCTGCTCTCAGGGCTCCCGGGGCTTTATCACCTGATTCCGACCCCCCCACACCCCATTCTGGAGTGGATGCTGATGTTAGCAGAGCACCTCCTCTTTACACTGAAACACCAGTTTAAACTTTCCCCAGTGGTTTCACCCGCATGAACTTACTGGATCCCTGCCCTTTCCATCACTCGTGTTAGGCGCCTGTGGCTGTCAACCCCCATTTGTTAGGATATGAAACCAGGGCTCATGAACGCTTGTGATGACTCCAGAGCCTGGCCCAGCTGGGGAAGGGACTGTGTCCTTCCACCACATCAGAGGACACTGCCCCCACTGTTCACGTGACAAAACTTAGGACCCAGAAAAACTAGGTGAGTCCTCAAAAGTAATTTATCTGTCGGTGGCCAAGAACAGGACTCCGAGGCAGGTGTCCTGACTCAGAGTTTTATATTCTTTTCTCTACCTCATGCTGCTTCTATAGCAGTGACTGAAGCCCTTGACCTCCCTCAGTCACTGGGAGCGGTGTCCTTAGATCCCAAAAGTCGTGGGTTTGAAATGCCCCGCCTCTTGCAAGGCAGCTTTTCAATCGTGGCAAGAAATCTGAGGCAGCTGAATGCAAGTCTCCTCATGGGCGACTTGGGAGCCTTTCCACATCCCCATGGAGATGAGCACGTTTGAGGCCACCGTATGGGACGCTTGGTCACTTCCAGGGCTATAAAGATGCTTTTTGTGACACGTAGGGGATACATACATCCATACACACACACAGGCCCTTCTAAAAACTCTATTAGGGTGGAGGAATGGGAAGGAAAAACTTCTGAAGGTCAATTTTCTTTTTTTTTTTTTTGGTGGCAACAGGGGTCAGGAAATGATTGACTTTTGAAATCCGCAAGTAATCCCCAAGCCCTTCTACCCCTTTTAGCCATTATTAGTTAACGTTTCACAGAGCTGCTCAGGAACAAGGAAGTCTCTAAAATTAGTTGATTTACAATGTTCCATCAATTTCTGCTGTACAGCAAAGTGACCCAGTCATACCTATGTATACATTCTTTTTTTCACATTATCCTCCATCATGTTTCATCACAAGTGATTAGATAGAGTTCCTTGGGCTGTATAGCAGAATCTCTTTGCTAATCCATTCCAAATGCAATAGTTTGAATCTACTAACCCCAGACTCCCAGTCCCTCCCACTCCCTCTCCCTCCCTCTTGGCAACCACAAGTCTCTTCTCCATGTCCATGAATTAGCTTCTTTTCTGTAGGTTCATTTGTGCCATATATTAGATTCCAGGTATGAGTGATATCATATGGTATTGATCCTTTCTTGATAACCTCCTTGCACTATTGCCGCCGTCAGCCCTGAAGGAGCCCAGTGTCTTCAGGCCCCACCTTCACCTGCTCTTGGAATCCCACCATAGCCCCCCTGCACAACCTGTTCTTGCTGGCAAAGATTCACCCCACCCCTGCTCCCACTGTGTGAACCTGTGTGTACATAGCTTTTAGAAAATGCCAAGCTGTGGCTTCTCCATCATCAGTTCAGTCAAAGTCTTCATAAACACCTCAGCTGATTCCTTGGTGCAGCTATATCTGAGCTCTGCACATTTCTTTCTTTTCTTGCTTTTTTCCATCAAAACTTTTATCTGTGTCCCATTCTTGCATACCCGTTTCTTTCCCTTTTAGGGCAAAATGCATAAGGCAAATTGCTATCGTGGGCAAATAAAATTGTT
Source organism: Catagonus wagneri (assembly GCA_004024745.2). NCBI lineage: Eukaryota > Metazoa > Chordata > Mammalia > Artiodactyla > Tayassuidae > Catagonus > Catagonus wagneri. The sequence goes on from PVHT021183707.1 coordinate 6,661,572, forward strand.
TAGCCCTACTAGGAGCAAAAGAATAGCAAATTGAAACAAGATATACCTTTTCACTTATCACAGTGATGACATCTTAGAATATTTAATTCCTTGTGCTCACAAGTACATCGTAAAACGTGCAGTCTCATTGAGTTCCCGTTGTGGCTCAGCTGTTAACGTACTAAACTAACATCCATGAGCATGCAGATTTGACCCCTGGCCTCGCTCAGTGGGTTAAGGATCGGGCGTTACCGTGAGCTGTGGTGTAGGTTGCAGATGCAGCTCTGATCCCTTGTTGCTGTGGCTGTGGTATAGGCCGGCGTCTGTAGGTCCGATTCGACCCCTAGCCTGGGAACCTCCATATGCAGCATGTGCTGCCCCAAAAAGACAAAAGAAGGCAAAAAACAAAACAAACAAAAAATGCAGTCTCATATACCTTTAAGTGGGTACAAACTGATGTAGTGGTTCTGAAAAACCAATTTCATCTGTCTTATGTAAGCTCTGTATTAAGACCTGAAAGAGGAACTCTCCTGGTGCAGTGGGTGAAGGATCTGGTGTTGTCACTGAAGCAGCTTGAGTCACTGCTGTGGCATGTGTTCGATCATTGGCCTGGGAACTTCCACGTGGTGCAGGCATGCATCCCCCAAAAAGAGACCAGAAAGAGTTCAAACCTCCTGACCCATAAATTTTAATTCTTTGAATTTATCTGAAGGGATTAGTGAAAACTATGCAGAATGATTAATTATGGGAATTTCAATATTATATTATTTATATTATTTATACTATATAATATTTATATATTATTTATACTATATAATATTTATATATTATATTATTTATAATATATTATTTATATATTATATTGTTACATATATCATTTTCAAAAATGATCAATGAAATGAGATATGTAATAATAACCAATTTCAATAATAATGGTTATAAAGATGACACAGTCTACCTGCCTTATGGAATAATAGCTCATCATTAAAGTTATACTTTGAAAGGTACATAATATGGGGATATGCTTTTCAGTACATTTAAAAAACAAGATACAAATTTGTACCTGTGAGCATATATATGTATATATAATTACATATGTAGATCTTTTTTTTAAGATATGAAAAAAATTAGTAGTCGTTACTGAGTGGTGGGATTATAGGTCATGTTTATGATTTTTCCCCCTTGCATTTCTTCATTTTCTAAATGTTCTGACCAAAAAAAAGAAAATGCATTCCTATGCTAACCAGAAAAAAAAAAAAAAAACTGCCTTTTTTTATTATTAAATGTTGCTGTGGTATTGGCAGTTCATCTGTTCCCCTTCCCAGATGACATATTGGCACCTTTTTAGGATGCTGACTTCTGTTAGGACAGAAGGTTTCCATGAGTGGAAATCTGGCTGTTCAGATAGAGAAGATAATCCTGCAAAGGGGACGATTCTCAGCCTCTCGCTGGCAGGAGCCGCAGCTTTCACCAACAGCCCAACGTGCTTAGCCCAGCATCACAACAAAAGTCTCTTCTGCGCTCACTGTCAGACATAGGATTCTGGCTTATTGTGTGTTTGCTACCTGCGTGTGCCCTCACACACACAGACACACACACACACACACACACCCTTGTAATTGGACGTGTATTTGTTTCATTAAATTCACTCCGTCAGCAGTTTCGGCTCTAAACAGTCCCCGAGGCCAAAAGGAAAAAAAAAAAACCAAAGTCAGTAATCAACATACTACTTTCAAGTACAGAGTACCGACCTATTTATAAAAGGAAATTAAGTAAAACCGGTAATTATAACTAGCATACAACCTTTCAACATAGTCAATGAGAAATTCAATTTGCTTAAAATAATGAGGTACTCTGGCAGGAACAATCTGTTCGCGTGCTGTTCCCAAGAGCCTGGGGATGGAAACAAGCCCTGCCTGACATTTGATACTATCTGTCAGTTTATCAACTCTGTCTGGGGTGAATTTTATGATGGCACTACAAGGTTTGGGATGGAGGAAGGAAAGAAAAAATCTCTTTTCTCTTTTCCACCCAGTTATAGGAAACCTGTTAGAAAATGGATTCAGATTTCTATTGTGAGCCTTCAACAGGCTACATAATCTACTTTAGATCTGTGTGAGGTGGGTTTTTTAAATTAATTTATTTTGCTTTTTAGGGCCGCACTCGTGGCATATGGAGGTTCCCATGCTAGGGGTCGAATCAGAGCTACAGCTGCCGGCCACAGCCACAGCAACAAGAGATGTGAGCCACATCTGCAACCTATATACCACAGCTCACCGCAACGCCGGATCCCTAACCCACTGAGCAAGGCCAGGGATCAAACCCGCATCCTCATGGATCCTAGTCAGGTTAGTTAACCCCTGAGACACGAAGGGAACTCCCAGGTGGTTTTAATTTAGGTACTTTCCACCCTTTTCTGCCATAACCAAAATCAAATGATGGAAACCTCTGAACTATCTGTTCTACTGGCTGTTCACATGCTCTTTGTCTAAAGTTTATCTGGTTTTTGTTTTGTTTTCTGTTTCTTTGCTAAATTCCCATCTTATTGAGGTAAGACAAAGCTATACAGAAGTTGAATTAAAAGGTCAACACAAACAATTATCTGCTGATTTGGGGGGCCTTTCCTTAAGTAGCTTAATACCACCTTGTGGATTTCCTTCCATCCATTCATTGGTTCCACAGGTTTTATTGGCTATTACTAAGTGTTAGCCCCTCTGCTAGATGTTGGCAAGAAAAATGAGAGAATAAAGCATAGCCTGTGTCTTCAAAAACTCCAACGGCTAGCAGGGAAGTAGACTCATAACAGGCCATTGTAAGACTGTTTGGAAGCATGGTGATAAGGATTTGGAGAATGTTTAGAAGCAATGCCTACCTAACCCAGCCTGAAGGGCCATAGGGAAGCTAGGCTAGAAGTGTCAAGGAAGGAGTAAAGAGGAAAAATCTAAACTAAGTAGGGAAGGCTGAGTCAATATTAACCAGGCCAAGAGGAAGCACATTCCCAGCAGAAGGCCTCTTTCCTTCACAGATGAAGGAAAGAGGCAAGAATCCCAGGCCAACAGGCAGAATGCCGTGTTGAGCAGATGAGTAAGGAGGCAGAGAGTGTGAAGATAAGGGTGGGAGAGGAGGCAGGTATGGCTGTTGGCTTTTGCTGTGTAACAGACCACCCCAGGACTTGATGGCTTACTCTAAATATTGTGTTATTTGTTCATGACTTTCTGAGTCACCTGGGCAGTTCTCTGGGTCTGGCCACCTTGGTCGGGGATGAATGGTCTGGGATGACCCTGCTCATGCAATCTGAGGCCTCAGCGAGGATGCCTAGGATGTTGTCTCTCATCCTGGAGGGAACTGGCTTTGGACTCTTCATGGGGAGGCCAAGGTGTTCCCAGAGAGCCACCAGAGCACAAGCAGTTTTCAAGCCTTCGGTTGGGTTGCACTTGCTAATATCCAACTGGCCAAGCCCACAGTCAGTGTGGGCAAGGACCATCAAGGACATGAGAGGTGTGATATATTAGCAGTCGCCCATGAAAAGAAGAATGATAGAGGATCCTGAGTGACATAACAGGCTAAAGAAACAGGAGACCATTTAAGGCTTTGAAACAGAGGAAATTATGTATGTATATGTGTATATATATATATATATAATTGCATGTATATGATTGTATATAAATTTAACATATATATTTAACATAAAATATGTTTAACATGTGTATTTAACAGAGAAAAATTATATATATATATTTTTGAGATATAATTGACCTATGACATTATATTTGTTTCAAGAGGACCACATAATAATTAAATATTTGTATGTATTGTGAAATTATTACTACAGTAAGTCTTGTTAACATATGTCACCAAGTATAGTTACCATTTTTTTTCTTGTGATGGGAATTTTTAAGATCTCTTCTCTTAGAAACTCTCGAATACATTATATGGTATTATTCACTGTAGTCACAATGCTGTACATGTCATTCTCATGGTTTATTTATCTTATATCTGAAAGTCTCTCCATTTTGAATCCCTTCACCCATTTTGCCCATCCCCCATGCCCCACCTCTGGCAACTGTTCTGTTATCTGTGAGCTCGGTTTGTTATTTTTTTTTTTTTTAGGTACCATATATAAGAGAGATCACACAATATTAATCTTTCTCTGCTTGACTTATTTCACTTAGCACAATGCCTTCAGGGTCCATCTGTGTTGTCACAGATGACAAGGTTTCTTTCTTTTTGCTGCCTGAGTAATACTTCATTATATGTATATATACCACAGTTTCTTTATTCATTTATCCATCAATGGACCATGAGGTTGTTTCCATATCTTGGCTATTATAAATACTACTGCAGTGATCATGGGGGTGCATATATATTTCCAAGTTGGTGTTTTCATCTTTTATGGGATTAATACCCAGAAGTGGAATTGCTGGATCACTTGGTACTTGGTAGTTATAGCTTTAATATTTTGAGGAAAAAATTAATTAATTTCCATAGTGGCTACACCAGTTTACATTCCCACCAGCAGTGCACAGGTGTTCCCTTTTCTTCACATCCTCACCAATACTTGTTATTTCTTGTCTTTTTGATAATAGCTATTCTGACTGGTGTGAGGTGGAATCTCAGTGTGGTTTTGATTTGCATGTTCCTGATGATTAAAGATGTTGAGTATCTTTTCATATGCCTTTTGGCCATCTGTATGTCTTCTTTGAAAAAATTTCTATTCAGATCCTCTGCCTACTATTTAGCTGAATTGTTTTTCTGATGTTGAGTTAAATGAGTTCTTTGTGTATTTTGGATAGGGACTCCTAATCAGATGTATGAGTTGCAAATATTTTCTCCCATTCTGTAGGTTGCCTTAATTTTGTTGATGTTTTCCTTTGCTGTGCAGAGCTTTTTAGTTTGATATAGTCCCATTTGTTGATTTTTGCTTTGTTGCCTTTGCTTTTGGTGTGGTATCCAAAAATCTTCACAAAGACTGATGTCAAGGAGCTTCTTTACTACCTATGTTTTCTAGAAGTTTTATGGTTTCAGGTCTAACATTGAAGTATTTAATCCATTTTGAGTTGAATTTTTGTGTGTGGTGTAAAATAGTGGTTGAGTTTCACTCTTTTGCATGTGGCTGTCCAGTTTTTCCAATACTATTTATTGAAAATACTATCTATTCTCCCATTGTATAGCCTTGGAAACTTCATTAAAAATTAATTGACCTCATATGCTTGAGTTTATTTCTGGATTCTCTGTTTTGTTCCGTGGAGCTACGTGTCTGTTTTTATGTCAATACCATACTCTTTTGATACTATAGATTTGCAATTAATATAGTTTGAAATCAGGGAGAGTGATGCCTCTAGCTTTGTTCTTTCTCAAGATTACTTGAAATTCAGGGTCTTCAGGATTCTTAGGTTCTTAGGATTGCCAATGGTATTTTGATAGGATTGCATTGAATCTGTATATTGCTTTGGATAGAATGGACATTTTAACAATGTTGATTCTTTCAATCCATAAACACAGAATAGCTTTCTATTTATTCATGTCTTCTTTGGTTTATTTCATCAATATCTTATAGTTTTTAGTGTATAGATCTTTCACCTCCTTGATTAATTTTTCCTAAGTATTTTATTATTTTTAATGTAATTGTAAATGGGATTCTGATAGTTTGTTATTAGAACAGAAATGGAACAAGTGTTTGCAAATTGATTTTGTATCCTGCAACTTTACTTAATTTGTTTATTTGTTCTAACAGTGTTTAGGGTTTTCTACAAATAATTCTATGAGATGTAAAAATAGTGACAGTTTTACTCATTCCTTTCTGATTTTAGTGTCTTTCTCTTTATTTTTTTCCTTTTTGCCTAATTGCTCTGGTTAGGACTTCCAACACTATGTTGAATTCAAGTGTTGGGGATGGGCATCTTTCTCTAGTTCCTGATCTTAGAGGAAAAGCTTTTAGTTTTTCACCACTGAGTATGATATTAGCTGTGGGTTTGTTGTATTTATATTTCATTTTTACTTTAAATGGGCCAACCAGGAGACTATGATTTTAGAGAAATCATAGACTCTGTCATAAAAGCTCATTCTCTATAGATGGGACGACCTGATTTGCATCTTGTCACCACCACACTCTAAATATATGACTTTGACTCTTCCCCTGAACAAGGCTATGAAGTCTTCCAGGCAGAAGAGACTTCAGAGGGTGGGTCACCCTATTTTGATATCTGGAGTACTGCCCCTGACAGCATGTGCCTCTTCTCTTGGGCTTAGAACATACAGAACAGTTTCCAAACGTGCTAGTGTACAGGGCAAAGGATCTGGAAATCTTGACCTATGAGGTCATTAGCTCTAAAACTGATGAAAACCAGGGACGTCTCGCCATGACGATTCACTTCACAAAGAGTTGTTCATAGGATTTCAGGACTTGTTCAAGCCTCTTAAATGCTATCCATGGAAAAGCTGAAGATCTGAGGACCCAAAGCTAACAACCTAACATAGAAAGGGAGTAGGAGGCAGCACAAGATTCACCAGATAGCTGAGTCCTCATTGAGAAGAGTTTTAATGGGACCAGGTTTGGGCAAAGACATGCAAGGAAAGCACAATCTCACCATGATGTTAGCTAGAATGACTAAGGGATTTGATAATGACATGTTGAAAGTAGTTTATGAAAACCATAATTACTGTTGCATTCTGGTGTCCTGGGTGATGAGGCTAAAAGACTTGAGCTTGGTGAGAAAGCAAGAAAATTTGTAACTTGAGAAAGGATTCCAAATTTTACCTATTTAAAAGAAATAGCAATACCAAATTCACATCTTCATTATAATGTCTGCTATCAAAGAGGCATTTAAGAAACTTAGTTTTCAGTTTTGGGGGAGAGTTAGATTATGGTTCCAAAGCCATCCACCCACTCTTTCTTTGTCTCAGATTTGCACACATGGCTTGGTGTCCTTTCAGGGAACACTGCATGCCAGGGGCCTGGGTCTGCTTTGCTGTGGTGGGTGGGCAGCAATCTGTGCAGGAGGAGCCCCAGTTGCTTCTGCAAAAAAGCGTGGGTGTCCCAGAATATCAGACAGTTCTGTGTTACAAAGCAAATAGGAGTAGAGAGGATGGAACTTATGTCCTTTCCTGCCACCTCACAATTTCTCTTCTAAAGAGCTTGAAGTTCTTTGGTGTGGGCCTCTACTCAGCCCCTCCATGTATGTACATTCATTGGCTTCTCATTTACCCAGTTCTCAGAGGAGAGGAGGGCCATAGTCTCATGATCTTTCTTCTTTCTCTTGAGCATTTCCCATCTTTTCTCTTTTCTGGGTAAAGTAGAGTTTTGAAAGATGTACTGAAGACGAGGGATCCAGAGATAGGGTTTTTGGCCTGACTCATATGTATAGATCTCCTCTTTCCGTGCTTCTTCTCTAACATCTCTCAAACCCCTTTCATTCGCATTCTTCCTCCTCAGCCCACTGAAATACAATGATTCCTCAAAGTTCATGCAAGAAACCAACTACTACCAAAACACCAAAGCTGTGCCCCAGCCCTTCCCATATTGTAGTCGTTGTTTGGTTACTCCAGTAAATTTGCTATTCATATTAGGAGAATATGAAACTTCATCTTGGAGTTTCCAGTGTGTCTCAGTAGGTTAAGAACCTGACTAGTATCCATGAGGATGTGAGTTCAATCCCTGGCCTCGCTCAATGGTTTAAAGATCTGGAGTTGCCACAACCTGCAGCATAGGTCACATATGCAGCTCAGATCCTGCATTGCTGTGACTGTGGTGTAGGCCTGAAGCTGCAGCTCTGATTGGACACCTAGCCTGAGAACTTCCATATGCCCCAGGTACAGCCCTAAAAAGAAAAAAAACACACACACACACAAAAACAAAACTAAAAAACTTAATCTCCCTCCTACCCTTGATCCACATGAGTTTTTTGAATGTGTTCATCAGTGTCTCCAGTAACTTATATGCTGAAGCTAGATCATTTCAGCTAAGAGAATGAGGGGCCCAATGACAGAGAATGTGCATGCAGAAGTTCAGTGATTTGTCGTCACCCACCCTGAACTCTGAATGACGGTATATTTGGCAATACCATTCTAAACAATGGGAATATGTTTAAATAAGCCTTGAGAATAATTTCCTTTTGTCTTAAATGCCAAAAGCTCCTAGAAAGTAAATTCAAGTAGCACACTTTAGCATACTGTGGAAAGAGTACTCAAAAACTTTGGATTTATTGAGTAATAATAGTAAACCATGTTTTCACATCCTTTCAAGGCAGGCAAAAACGTGACATGGACAAAATCAACGTGAATAGCCAAGAGAACATTTTGTGTAATAACTTTTTGATAGTAACATAGTAATTATAATTAACATTAAAGGACTGGAGTTTAATACATAGTCCTCTAAAAAACTCCTTTTAGGTGTTCCCGTCGTGGCTCAGTGGTTAATGAATCCGACTAGGAACCATGAGGTTGCGGGTTCGATCCCTGGCCTTGCTCAGTGGGTTAAGGATCTGGCGTTGCCGTGAGCTGTGGTGCAAGTTGCAGACACGGCTCGGATCCGGCGTTGCTGTGGCTGTGGCGAAGGCCGGCAGCTACAGCTCCTGTTAGACCCCTAGCCTGGGAACCTCCATGTGCCGCGGGTGTGGCCCTACATAAAGGCAAAAAGACAAAAAAAAAAAAAAATTCCTTTTAGTTGATTCCAAGTTAATGGTAAGACTGGACACAGGGATGCAATGAGGTACAGCAGCATTAACAGAAATCACATTTCAAGTGCCCTGATCCCTGGGCAGCTATGCTCACTGTTTTCCAATCTTTCTCAAGTGTTTGTTCTAATGAACCTAACACTTGATGATAGATATACGCAACGTGTTTGTCCCATTACATAGTTTGTCTTAAATATTCCCCAGTGCATTCAAAAGAAGACGGTCTCCAGGATTAACACCTAAACATGACTTTTCAATAAAACCCAGGAACAAGCCCTTTATTTTAATAACTCTAGCCTAAGGAGACTGCCTTTTTGTGCAAGGTAGATAGCATTTATCGATACAGTGCTTTCTAGCTAAAAAGGAATCCCTTCGTGCATGGGCTGAAAAACATTTCAAATAATACTTTCTCTTAAGCTGATAGGAACATTGTGTCCAGAGAGAGTACTGGTCCTAGTGAATGGAGCTCCTCTAGAGCATATCCCTTTAAATCTTATATTCAGTATGAGATATTGATATGCCCAAAGATTGTTTTCTGGAAGCTCAGATAGGCATGAATAAAATATAAACATATTTATTACATGGGGTCTCAGTTGCTCCTTAGGAAAGGTCCTTTACAGATTTATATCAGTCATCATTCTTTCCGAGGAGGTTTTCATACTTTTGCCATAGTACTTTGGGGACTTGGCAATGGGTTCTATACGATAGCTGCAACTCATGTCGGACAGCGGTAATAATATCAAAACACCGAATCTGCAATGCTGCAGCAAGTGCCTTGCCTCATGCACTTGGGGTGTGGTGGCACGGCCCGGGTCGCTGACTGGACAGCACAGTGGTCAGGGGCCACCTGGTTCCAGTTATAGAGTCACAGTACCTGTGCCTATGGTTATGAGGATATTCACACCTGTGAAAATGATCATGAATGCCTGTGGATATTCAGAGCACACCATTCAGATGAACTCTGAAGAGTGTAGGCATTCTGAGTAATCGGGCGGGAGAGGAGGGTTGTCCATTGTGAACAACTTTTGAAAACCAAGGGCTGGTTTTCTAGACTGTGTATCATTCAGCATTCTGCTTCTCTTCCTTCCCTATGCCCACTTTTGACACTGATTTTTAAGCTGATGGATGTGTTGATGAAAATCATTAATATAAGCTGGAGGAATAGTTGCTGTGGTCTGAATATTTGTGTTCTGCCCAGAGTTCACCTGTTGAAATCTTAACTGCCAAGGGGATGGGTTTTGGAGATGGGACTTGGGGGAGTCATTAGGTCATGAAGGTGGGGCCCTCCTGAATTGAATTAGTGCCCTTATTAAGAAGATTCCAGAGAGCCCCCTTGCCCCTTGAACATCCGAGGGTGCAATGGGAAGTTGGCAGCCTGACATCCAGAAGACGCTGTCAGCAGGACCTGAACATGCTGACACCCCAACCTGACATCCAGCCTCCCAAACCGAGGGCAGTAAATTCCTGCTGTTTATGAGACACCCAGTTTGTGCTCTTTTGTCACAGTGGCCCCAATGGACTAAGATAAAAGCACAGAGAAGTCATTAAGAACAGTGGCTTTTGATGAGATTTGAATTGAAATGTTGGCTTCACCCCTTGCTAACTATAACAAGAGCCTGTCATAGGCTCTTAACTTCTCTGAGATTCTAGCTCCTTACCTGGAAAATGGAGATAAGAGGAGTATATCCCTCTAGAATTACTGAGAAGATCAAAGGCAATTAAGTGAAAGCTCAGAATATGAACTCAACACGTATTAGCAGCCTTTGTATTTACTAGCAGCAGACAAAGTCACATTGCAAAGAATTTTTCTGTTTCTGAATTCCAGTTGACATCCTTAAGCATGACCATCAAGAATATAAAGTTATGGGAAGCAGACAGAATGAGAAACATAACTTTCAAGCTGGTGGGCATGCAAAGGAGAAAATGAAAGCTTTGCCTTAAAAAGGTCAAAAGATTATCACTATCCTCTCAGCTGCCAAACTACCTGTGACATGTTTTAGCCTTTTTTTCTCTTGTCTTTATTGTTTAGCCTCTGCTCCTTTTCTTTGTGGGCCTTAATGCTGACTTGCTGCATAAATGCATTATTAAATCCTTAATAGTTATGGACAGCTAATGTGATGGGAGCTAATGGACACTAGAAACTTTGTCATCAGGAAAAATGCAGAGTAATTCATGCCTCCCAGGAAGGGGTGTGAGGAGGGAGGAAACTGGTTCTTGATTTGAAGACATAGAGTTTTGCATAGTAAGTGTTCCTTTAAGTTACTTTCTCAGCTGGCATTCACAGCCTAGTACCAAAAATCTATTTTTAAAACTTCTCTGGAGGAGAAGGTCTATCTCCAAAGCCATTTTGAGGACCACAGCATTGTTCGTAACATATACAATTGCCATTCTGTTTCGTATTCTTTTAATTGGAAGGGTTAGAAGGATTTTTGCCTGTAGTATTTTTAAAAGAAATATTTGGATAAAAACAGAAACTTGCAAGTTGTCTGCGTGGTGATGGTATTTGTAGCCATGGAAACAAATAAAATCCCAAAGTGGAAGAGGAAGCATAAAATCTGGGTGCAGACCTTTGGGAAAAGCCTTTATTCAGATAATGGCTAGAGGAAGAAGCAATAAACCCAGTAGTCTGAGAGGGAGATGAATCAATATATTTATTGACACATAACGCAAGGCCGGGGGGATGGGGGACTTGAGCAGGGGTTTTCAAATGTTTTTTTTTTTTTTTTTAAACACAGATCCTTATTCTCAAAGGATTTTACTTGAAGTTCAATAAATAAAGCAACAAGAGCAAACTGGTGGGACTTACTATGTGGCATTTGTATAAAGTCACTTCCTTTAAATCTTGTGCAAGCCTGGAAAATAAGTACTATGATAACTCCCTTATATTTACTTTTTTACAGATAAGCAAGCTTAAGCACAGAGAGGTGACCCATGGTCACACAGCTAGTAAGGTGTAGATCTAGCATTTGGATCTAGAAAGAGTAACTCCAGGGTTAGAGAGAAAGATCTGGGGAGATATTGTGAAGGAGAAGAAATGAGCCTTAAAGGAGCCAGAGCAGCAGCCAGACCAGGAGAACTGGAGCGGGAACAGTACAGGACAGGAATGTCCTGGCTCCAAAAAGTTTAGCCAACATCCTAGCTTTTGGAATTGCCTTTCTTCTTCATTCTTTACAACCAAATGTGGTTTTATTTCCCTGCTGAAATCCTGTGAAAGATAGGACTCTGTTTGTAGTGCTTCAACCCAAATCTCAAAAAAAGTTTCAAGGGGGGAATGGAAGGAAATAAAAAGGAAGTCACTTCAAATTATTGCTGCATTGGCAGATAGTGTAGGGAGGGGAAATGACAGCAAAGGAGATGAGAGGGAGATTTGATGATGCTATAAAAATTGTAATGCGTTTTCAGTTGGGGTGATAGGATTTAATCAGGAAGCATAATGAACTTTTGATAGCCCAAACCTCCACTTTATACACACACACACACACACACACACACACATACACACACACAACATATATACATATACATGTATGTATACACTTATACACACACATATGTGTCTGTATATATATGGAACACAGACACCACTCTTTAAACTTTGGTCCAGGAAAGCCTGTACTGAAATGAGACACATTTAAATTGAAGTTGGTACCTCTTCAAACTATTCTGTCTGTAACCTTTTAAATGTCTAATTTACTACATCATAAATCTAAGGAATGGCCCATCTGTGCTCTATTCCCTCTTACAAACAAAACACAAATTGAGCTCCTATATTTGCTTTCTCAATAGCAATTTGGCTCAAGCCTTGGGTTTCTTGATTCTTGAGAGTGGCAGCCCCACCCCCACGAGGGTCTGGGACATGGGTTTTCTCTGAAATTCGCAAGGCATTGCTGACCTTGTACAGTTTCACAAAGCCTCTGGCCCCTGACTTCAAGCCTGGGCTCCTTGGAGTTCCCGTTGAGGCTCAGCTGTAAGGAAACCGACTAGGATCCGTGAAGATGCGGGTTCGATCCCTGGCCTCGCTCAGTGGGTTAAGGATCCAATGTCACTGAGCTATGGTGTAGGTTGCAGACGCGGGCCTAGGAACTTCCATATGCCACGGGTGTGACCCATAAAAGACAAAAAACAAAACAAAACAGTCTGGGCTCCTTAAATACAGGGACTCACTCTTACTCAGGTCTGTTCACCCTCACTTTCCAAAAAATATAACTTATTTATGTACCCAGGTGACACTCTATCATTTTCAAATACAATAGAACTGAATTGGTTAGAGTAGTATTATAACCCCAATAAACCAAAAGCAATAGGCACTGTGACTTGAAAATCCCTTATGTTTAGGTAGATTTGTTCCATTTCACATTTATTGAGTGCCTGCTGTATACAAAATTTTAGATTTGGTGATGATATTTCAAACATTAATAAAAATATTATAGTTTGGACAGTAACCCCCCCATATCTAGAGGGAGATAAGAGAATTTTATTTCCTAACATGATTTTCAGCTATTTGTTGATTGATTGACATTTGGTGAGCACACATCTATTTATTATTAAAAAAAAAAAAAAAATAGCCAGGCATCACAAAGCATCCATGATGGCAAGGAGCTGGTCTTTTGTTTTCAACGACTTGTCCCAAAAAAGCCACAAGATGCATAACCCATGGACAGATAACTCCCAGAGAAGTTTTCCTGTCTTTTCGTGACTGGTCTTATTTGAGAGATTCAGAGTTGTCTCCTAAAACACAAGACTGTGCGTGTCAGGGAGATACAGAAAGAAGGAATGTACATTTACATTTAAAAACTTTTTGGATTGCATTTGTATCTTTTCCAAGTAGACCTCAAGCTGCTCGTCTACCAATATTCTCATCAAATCTCACTGTAACCATAAAGCTTCAATTTCATGTGTGATTATTTCTGGCTAAAAGGAACCTGAGATGAATGTGTGCATACTGAACTACCCCGAAGATCTTTAACAGAGCCCCACTCAGCTGGGTGGAGGGTTGGAGATTCAGTCTTGCAGGGAGACTTAAATCTGTTTTAAAAGCCATGTTAAGTGTCCTGGGAAGGCCCCAAATAGTGCCACGCAGTTTCAGAATGAGAATCATAGCCAAGAGGATGATGAACTGGAGATAGAATTATTTTCCATATATTTTGCAAATCTAGGCAATGCATTCTTCATTCAAGCCACAAAATGAATGAACCGCAAAGGGAGTGGGACTCAGATGAAGGCTCAAATTGCTTTTACCTTGGGGCCACTGTCGTCTGCCCCTTGGGATGCATTTCAATCCAAATTCTCTTCCTATACTGGGAGAGTGGGGAGAAAAGGAGGCTAATTATCAAAAAAGCAGACTTCATCGATAATCTTATTACCAGAATTGAGCCACTAACTTGAACAAAAACCTGGAATATTTTACTGTGGAAAAAAAATCTATCTCTGAATAAAGTAAGGATAAATGTCTTCATTCTAATACTCTGCTAATAAAGTGATGAGATAAAAAAGATCACTCTTAAAAAAACTAACTTATAGCGATTACTTTTCCATGATATAGACGATAAAGGTCAGAATGCTTCAGAGAGGGCTAAAATTGAAATGTTTAGAAGATTCACAAATACTCTGATATGATGAAACAAATTACTAAATCTATGGGTCCTAGAGAGGCAATTTTGCTAGGAAATAATGAATCAAGTGTTCTGGTCAAAAAGCAATTTGATGGTTACAAAGCCTTGACCAAAAGGAAAAAAACTGTTGAAATTATTAGAGTCAGTGGATTTACCTCCTATGGACAGAGTCAAATGGCCTTTAAGATTCTTCATACTAGTAGTAGTAGTGATAATTAATAATAACCATAGGAGTTCTTGTTGTGACTCAGAGGGTTAAGAACCTGACATAGTGTCCACGAGGATGCGGGTTCCATCCCTGACCTCGCTCAGTGGATTAAGGACCCGGTGTTGCTGCAAGCTGCAGCGTAGGTAGCCAAGATCCCAAGTTGCTGTGACTGTCGGGTAGGCTGGCAGCTGCAGCTCTGATTCTACCCCTAGCCCGGGAACTTCATATGTCACAGGTGCAGCCCTAAAAATAATAATAGTAATTATTATTATTGTTATTCACGGAATCATTATATGTTAAGTAAGCTGAGGAACAAACATAAGGCTTAGGGGGAAAAAAGATATATTGAATTTATTCAACTCTTCTTTCTACAAAGTTACTACCGTAAGTTTCGTTTGAATGACCTACGTGTTGTAGAATCCAAAGAGCAGCACAAGAGTCTTGATCAGGTATATTTTAACAATAGTGAATTAAGCATGTCTGATTTCATTATTAATCCAAATATTTTTTCAAATTACTAATTACTGGTGAGGATGCCTTTCTCCTCGTATTAAAAATAGATGTATCCTGGATGCCTAGCCTTGGAATATGTATATTTTATATCACTGTTACATCTTCCTAGGAATGTTGTTAAAAACCAAAGACATAATTCCAACCATAGAACGAAGCTTTGGATTTTCCAGATGATCAAGAAAACCTCCGCCTTTACAGCTGAATCATCCCTAATATGATCACTCTTTTGGCTGGCTTACTGGTCAAATCAGAGTGCATAGCTGATCCTGTGGTTCACATCATCAAACATGAAATCAGCCTAATGCACTGACTGGGCCGCACCCTGGCCAATTTGAGCACATTGTACAAGCACGTCTACTCTGAGAAGCATCCAGGAAATGGAGATCACCTGTGTTCACACAAATGTTCTATAAAACGCTGTGAGAGAGCATAGGGTCATATCAGCCACGGGAGAAGCAGCAAAGTCAAACTGCAAGGGGTAGATACACTTTCGGAATGTTTTCTTTAATCAGTCCAAGGCCCTTAGTGCAGAAAGCAAATACAATGAATTATTTCAAAGTGCACTAGAGCCTCAGAAACGGTCTGTAATCAAGAGCCAAAAGGCATTTGCATCATATGCATGAAATGTGTGATCTCTGCTGAGTGTTCTGCCAGCTTGTTCAAGGCTATGTCTTTTTACAACCCTGCATGTGACTCAGAGTTGGAAAGTGCCGGTGTTTTGTTGTGCTGACTGCTCCTTCCCATTCCCCTCCCGTCCTTTTCTGTCCCAACCCTTTTTTTGTTTCCCTTTAAAGGAAGTAGACATGGCCTTGGTTTTCAGAGGTAAACAGAGGAGCTACTAGGATTCACTGCCAGTGCTGGGTTCTGCAAGTTAAAACACATTTAATGGACTCTGTAGCACAGAGATATCTGTGTTTAAGTCAGAAAAATGTGGCTACGGAGACTTGGCCAGTTTCACTCCTCCAGGAGACCTTGGGAGGATTCAGACTGTGATGGAAAATCCGCTGGACAAAGAATTAAAAAAAAAAAAAAAAACCTAACTTTTAGTCCCAGTCCTGAAACTAAAGACAATTACATAAGTATTTAAGCATGAATACCCTTTGTAAATCAACACAGTGGTACTTATTCATGGTTGGTTGAGAATGACCTTTGAATTGGATTGAAATACTCATGATAAATTGAGTAGAAGCAAAAACTATGGCCACTCTTCAGCCACTGGCATGTACCTTCACAAGTTGCAGGTATCTGTATGGCCATGAAACAGCAACCAGCATTTTGTGAGATTCAAATCAACAAACTGGGCTCCTTGTAACAAGTTCTAATCAACTTGTGATATAAATTCTTACGAATCTGGAGTTCCTGTAGTGGCTCAGTGGAAACAAATCTGACTAGGATCCATGAAGACCCAGGTTCGATCCCTGGCCTCACTCAGCAGGTTGAGGATCCGGCATTGCCGTGGGCTGTAGTGTACGTAGTAGACGCAGCTCAGATCTGGCGATGCTGTGGCTGTGGCGTAGGCTGGCAGCTACAGCTCCGATTCGACTTCTACCCTGGGAAACTCCATATGCCATGGGTGAAGTCCTAAAAAGACAAAAATAAGTAAATAAATAAGTAAAATTCTTGTGAATCTTATGAAATAAAGTCTGTGGGTCCCTCTTTGAGCTGTCCCTTAAGTTCCCTGGAGTCAGTAGTGTAAAATTGGAATGCTGAAATGATAACTTATTTGATGAAACAGGGATATGCAAAGAATGACAAAGGTTGGAAGTCTGGTTCCTCGTTCACCTATAGAACGGTGGTGGAAGGATGTTCAGGCTGGAAGATAATAGATTAGGGGTTTAGACTTGGTTTGTTAAGAATCTACTGTGTAGGCGTCATCGGGTTGCTATGGAGGCACAAGTTCAATCCCCAGCCGGCCTGGCTCAGTGAATTAAACGATGTGGTGTAGGTCGCAGCTGCAGCTTGGATTCAGTCCTTAGTCCAGGAACTGCCACATGCCACAGGTGCAGCCATTAAAAAAAAAAAAAAAAGGAAGCAATTGTGTAAACTAGGGGAAGGGTTATTCTCATCTGATCCCCAAGTTCTTTCTAGACCTGAAATTCCAAGGTTATTTTCATCAAAGGAGAAACCGAGGGAAAATATGACTGAGGTAGTCTTTTTAAACACTGCTAAGGTATTACAGGCTGGAAGACAACTTTTGACCAACAGCAATTTTATTGCCTTCCTCAGTTTATAACCTTAGCAATACCCTTAACACCAAAATATGCAGGGAAGATCACACGTCAGCCCACCCTTGAGATGAATAATGTACTCCTCTCGGATGCACATCATCATGGGTTTTGCTCAGGTGTTTCATTTTTCACAGCGTTACATTTTATTTATGTAAAGAGAATGTTAAAAATAGGAAACGGCAGCAAAATGAGCTACCTGACAGCCTAACAAAATGCCTGCCACAGAAATTGTGACTTCCATTTGTAACCTGTAGGTTCAAACTACAAGAATTGAAATTACACGTTGATTCTTGGAGAGATCTCAAAGCCAAGCCTCAGTCGAAGCCCATTCTGAAAGCCATCAGGTGTTTTCCATTCATCCTGATCTGGAGCCCCTCTCCCCCCCAAACACAAAGGGATGGCAAGAAAACCATCCTAAAGAAAGGCAGGGGATGCCTTACTTACTGTTTCTCTGTTAATTTTAGAACAAGTCATTTAGGAAAATCTTCTTCCTCAGATGCAGGACATCAGGGCAGAAGTGTAAATAAAAGGTAGAATCCTTTAAACCTAGTGAGTGGCTTGTTTTCGATTAGGTTCAACAACTTTGCCTGAGATCATTGAAAGTGAGAGTCTGGGCATTTTAAATGCAACACAAGATTCTGTTTTCTTGGATACCAACAAGGGAAAGGTCTAAATATCAGTTGAATCAGGAAAAAGGATTTCTTACAAGCCTGGTTACCTCCTGGAAATCCGTGGAGTTGCACAAGAGATATTTGGTAGGGGGATTTCCAAGTTTAAGTAGCTGCTTGATTTAGATGAGAGCGCATTTTTGAACACCAGATGTGTTTACCTTAAGACAACCAGACGAATCCTGGCCAGGGGACCTAAAATCATTCATCCTTAGTGACCGTCCATTACTTGAGGCAGAACAACATCCTGGACTTGGTGCTTCCCACGGG
Source organism: Catagonus wagneri (assembly GCA_004024745.2). Taxonomy (NCBI): domain Eukaryota; kingdom Metazoa; phylum Chordata; class Mammalia; order Artiodactyla; family Tayassuidae; genus Catagonus; species Catagonus wagneri. The sequence goes on from PVHT021183707.1 coordinate 6,679,722, forward strand.
AGACTTAATTAGCTCCAAAGACAAAATTAGACACTGCCGATGCCTCTGCTGTTTCATCTTCCAGCTTGAGGGGCTGGATGGATCTGGAAGCCAGGCTATTTCATCATCTTTAATAGGTGTTCTTTAAAGAAAGATTTAAAGCTCTCTCCAGGTTGAATTGGCAGCAAGGGAAAAAGATCTGGATGAAATGAAAGCCAGTGAGACCTGGCCTCCCAGACAGCACTGGCTTGTGTCCTACAGTCAGTGCTTTTCCAGCTCCTCCAGACTCTCCTCGGCCGAACCCCTGGCTTAATGGGTAGGTCTAGACTCACACTGAGGCCAAATAGATGGTGTGAGTTCAGGAATCTTGGGAAAGCCTTGACTCTCTGCCAAGTATCTTCCCCTATTTTCTGGAATTCCTTGGACTCTACCAGTGATGCCCAACCAGAACTATCTACCTGGAAGTGCCCATCAGAACCTCGGGATCTTTTTAGAAAATATAGGGACAGGTACCCAGGGAACCCTCTGAATCAGCAAGCTCAGTATTGGAAATGTCAAATACTGTGGGCATGGAGCATGGCTATGATGTAGGGCCTGTGATGAGAACACTGTCTGAAACAAGCCGGGGTTGAAAGGCGGCCGTCTTGCAAATGTGATCTACCCAAAGAGAGCCCCTGACCTTTCCTACTTTACTTGGACCATTTCCATGACATCTCCCTATGATTTTAGACCGGGCATAGTCTGAGTGTTCCTCTGGTCTGCCATGCCCTGCCCATGTCCTTGGTGAAAGAATTAAGTCTGGAGAGAAAAAAAATCTGTGTTAACTGAGGTCACAAAGGTTAACACAGGCCAAAGCCAGAATTTCACTATTTCTGTTTTAATTCAGTAACATTCTGCTTTGCCACCACGTCATCAGTGTGTTCCTGAAGCATCGATCATGTTATGACATACAGTCCTGCTCCAGTAAGTCCTAGTGTGGTGGAATGAGAAGGTGGTGCCAGGCCCCCCAGAGCTGTGTTTGGGACATGGACAACGGTTCATAAATGTTTCCTTTATGAAAGACCCCCTTTACCAGCCATGCACACATGCTCTCTTCGGGGGCATCGTAGCAGAAGGCTCTGAGGAGCTGATAAGGAGGCTGTTGTTGGAAGTTAGGAGGGCAAGTAGAGGTGTCAGAACACAGAAGGATAACGTGCAGGAGCGGGGAAGTCTAGGCCAACTTTGCTGGGGCCAGCTCTCTCCCTAGTAATAAAATCAATACATTCTTCTCACAGAAGAACAGATAATTGGCTCCCAAAGTCTCTTTAAAGAGCAGATGGAAAGTGGGAGTTGAGAACGCTATTCTGGGATGGCAGTAATCACTGTAGAGACTGCGGTTTTCGCCAAATCACCCAACTGGCTTGTGACTCAGTTCTCTCCATCTGCTAATGTGCTAAAACAATGGTCGGCACCATCTCGGGCGCCTACTTGCCTCTCAGATGTGCTTTGAGGAAGAACCTTACAAAGTCTGAGATTTCAGATGAATTGAGAAGGACACCGAGTATAAGGAACCCGACTAATCGCTATTGTTAAGGGGAAATTAATTGGAAACCTTTGTATTCATTGAGTTTCCCAGGGCCTTTCTAAATGTAAATATTGTTTTCAAAAGGACAATTGATCTGGGACAGATTCCTACCTGATCAATATATTTTGCTGTGCATCATATCAATTAAGATAACTAGTCCAGGCTGAAACACCCTTTGATATGTTGATTGAAACTAAAAGGAAGCAACAATGTGAACCGTGCTTTTCTTCAGGCCGTTAGGTAAGATCTATCAAAATGAATATGCTACGAGCTTGACTGAATATGCCACAACACCCAGCATGGCTAATCAGAGCTGTATCTTTAAGATATTCATGGTTTTAAAAAATGGAAATATTCTCTTTCAACAAACAAAGATACATCTTCGCATTTCCTCTCCCTCAATGCTTCCTTAAAATGGTGCCAAACAAAATTTTTCATTCTAAATTTCAGCACATGTGTGAATTTGATTCTCTTCTGTGAGTGGCTGGTAATTTTTTTTTTAGAGTTGACATTTTTTTGACAGATCATTTCAAACGATTATCGTTCCAAGTTGTTTTTACTAATGTGAAATAACTTTAAAATCTTACATTTATCTTTGGACAGACTTACATGTTCTTTGAGATGTGAATTAAAAGTTTGAAGAAAGAAATTTGTCTTTGATTCGATTCCACTTCACTTACAGAAAACTGTTCTTTTCCTGGCAATAAAGACTTGTCTATATGATGCCAGAATAGCCAACAATGGATTCGGAAAGATCAATAAAAGGCAGCTAAAGTTATAATCTGGTACAACTTTGAGAACAAGTTCACTGGCTAGCATCTCACTTGTAGACCAGTTACCATACCTGAGAGCGGTTAATTGCAGAATTCTGGGTTGAGGAGAGAAGAAGAGATGAAATCGACAGCAAAGCCAACATACACATTTTTGCAAGTCAGGCCCCGATAAGGGAAGCTGGAAGCAACCTGACCACCCAGCACCTTAGGACAGTATTACTTTCTGTTTCTCAGGAATGGGAGAGGGTTTTGGAAGATGCATTTCCAAATGCTCCTCCATGTTCAACTATGACACAGCTATGATGTGAGTTGGAAAGGAGAGTTTAAGATACAGCCTGAGGCGGGGCCAGGTCCAGGCGTTTTACCATGTACCCCCTGAGTTAAGGTGTGCAGCAGGAAGGCACTGCGTGGCTGACATAGACCTGGTCAGAGCCAAGAAGTGGCCCCCACTCTACTGCAAGGAGTTTCTTTGCAGCACGGCCCTTCTAGGTGGCTGATCCTGTGACCTAGATGCCCTTGGGGAGTCCCAAGCTCATTGTCTAGTCTTAAATTCCTCAGTGAGGGACTTTAAGGAACCGCTGCGTCATCTCCTTTGACATTTCCTGTTTAAGCGGTGAAGATGCCGCCTCCAATAAACTTTCCTTGGCAAAAGGCTTGAAAAAAGTGCTCCACTGTAGCATCAGTAATGCCTTCCAGAACCCCTAAGTCACAACCACCTGGAATGAACACACAGTGTCACAAGTCATACTTGTAACAAAATGTAACCAAGAGGGCTTCAAATGACTGCCCCTAAAAATCCAACATGTTTGCAGAGTCCCTGAAAGAAGGATACTGAAAATCAGTGCGATCTCTGTCCACATCTAATTTGATTTCCTGACTTGGTTAGAGATTAATGACTATGGGACCAGAGACACATGAGACCCTTAAATTATATTCAAACAACCACATGCACACATGCACACACACACACACACAGAGTATACATTATATATACATATAGTATATGTGTGTGTACTCTCTGTATACATTATATATGTGTAGCTATTATTCTAAAATATATAATATTATGTATAGAAAATCTCTTTATGTTTCTATTTGACATACAGCCAGCCATCTTGTTAAGGCAAGCTATTTGTCAGCAGGCTGGCCAGGCACACTTTTGGTGCAGCCCATCACACCTGGAGGGAGGGGAGGAGTGGGAGATCCTTATTCATCTGTAGCGTCATCTAAAAATGACTCCAAGGAGATCTGTTCTTTCTGTCTAAAGTGTAGTTAATTGGGGGGAAAAGAGAAAAAGAATCGCACTGTCTACTCGTCACGGTATTATGTAGCAGAAACAATCTGTTGGAAAAATGAAACCTTCCCTTCAATTCTAGTTACTGTAATATTAGACCCACCCATAAAAATGTGGCAGGAGCTTTTATCCAAAGTATCGTCAGTGATGTTTCCACAAAAGAAATAACTGCAAAAAGGCCCCATTATACATACTGTATTATTCCAACTAGATGACATTCTAGAAAAGGCAGAACGAATGGAGACAATAAAAAAAAAAAAAAAAAAAAAGCGGTTGCCAAGAGCTAAGGGGGAGGGAGCGGTGAACGGGGGAGCGCAGAGGATTTTTAGGGCAGTGAAACTACTCTGTATGATACTCTAAAGGTTGACACACATCATTACACATCTGTCCAAACCCATGGAAGGTCCAACACCGGGAGTGAACTCTAATGTGAACGATGGGCTCCGGGAGACCACCACGTGTCGATGCAGGTTCACCAACTGGAACAACCATAGCACTCGGTGGCAAAGCTCTCTGGATGGTGGGAGACAGAGGCTAAATGGAAAAACTCCGTACCTTTTTCTCAGTTTTGCTATAAACCTAAAAACTGCTCTAAAAAAATAAAGTCTTTTTTTTTTTAAAGGCCCCACTGATCCTGCTCCCTCCTCCCCCCAAAAAAGCCAGTTGGTTTCATGGGTAAATCAAATCCAATCATTTCATCTTTCACTTCTTGTACATTCCCCAGAAACTGATGGAATGGTAAACTTTCTATAGATTGTGTACCAAAGAAAAAGCACAAAGTATTAGGGGAAAAATACACACATGCATAAATAAATATGTGTTCTAATCTCAGATCTGTCGCTAATTAGCTATGTGACCTTAAGCATCCTATCACCAAACAATTATTAAGATTTTTATATACCAAGATTCTGCTAGATACAAGGGCATCCAAGCGTACAAGCCAAAGAGAGAAAAGGGCAAATAAATCATTCTGATTAACAAAGACAAATCTCTGATAGAAGCAAGTGACTTATTCTCCCCGAATGGAGGGGACAATGTGTGTGGATATAGAAGTTCTGCAACAAAACGTACTAGCAGGGTGATAGAAGGAGGCTGCGCTATGATGGGGAAGCGTCTTAATTCTCCAGAGCTCAATTACAGTATCTTTCTTTCGTCATTTTAGGACCGCACCTGCGGCATTTGGAGGTTCCCAGGCTAGGAGTCAAATCAGAGCTACAGCTGCTGGCCTACACCACAGCCACAGCAACGCAGGATCTGAGCAGCGTCTGCGACCTACACCACAGCTCATGGCAATGCTGGATCCTTAACTGACTGAGTGAGGCCAGGGATCGAACCTGCAACTTCATGGTTCCTACTTGGGTTCATTAACCACTGAGCCATGATGGGAACTCCTCAATTACAGCATCTTTAAAGTAATTGATTTGTGTTGGACGCCCTCTTCTGTGAACACTGTGATACTCGTGGTTGCTTTCATCTGGGGCCACCACATCTGACCAATTTCCCTGTACTTTCTGAGCCAGATTCTTGTATAGGGTCCTTTTGACCAGGTCCTGTATTGAGTCCAGAGGTGGCCAGTCCCTTCATCCTTGTTTTCTGAAATAGAAAGGTCTTGTTGATGTTTGGGTCACAAGGACAGAGTCCTAGCTGGACATTTCAATCCGCAGTCACATGAGCGCAATTGTTTTAATTGTCCAATTAACATGAAGTGACACACTTAAGGGAAAATAAAATTGACATGAGGAGAAGTAAAGGAGTATAATGAAGCCTACAGCATATACCCATTCAAAGTATCAACGTCAGAAGTCAAACTTTCTTAACTAATAAACTGCTAAACTCTTAGCTCAGTAACTATTAAAAGTGGGGTTTTTTTTTTGGCATTTTCTTTTGCACAATCATGAAACAAATGTCAGGTGGAGTTACAAAGGGTGTTTCCTCTTTCGGTACTGGAAGGGAGGGTGGGCCGTGAGGAGGCAAAAGGGATATTACTGTTGTTTGACAACAGTATGCTCAGAAAATATCAAAAAGCAAAGAGAGTTTAAAATGGGTATTTGCATATAATATCCATGCATATTTACATTTAATATCATATTGGATTTAATCTTATTACTTTCTGGAAGGCAATTGGGAGAAAAATAAACACAGTGGAATGTTATCTCGTTGGCATGCAGAATCAATGTGATCATCACATGGCTGATATAAACTCATAAGAAAATGCTTCTGACATTTCATCGGAGCTTCTTAATTTAGTATTTACAATGTCTGTGTGAAATGCTACAGTGGCTTTATTGTTTAATTATGGAGATGGCAGAATGTAGCAGGTCCCTGACTTTCCCCTTCATTACTGTTAGCCTGCTTTCAAACTGTTGAATGTGGAATATAAGTTGGCCTCCTGTTAGGTTTGCTATTGCCGGTATTTCAAATAATGTCTAATCCTTCTTGAAGACGCTTTTAAAAAAGGCTTTTCCTCTGCAATATGTGGACTTTTATTATGAGCAATAATGTAACACAGGGGTATGATTATGGTGAGATAATCACAGTGCCAAATAGAAATGATGCTTTGGAGTCCTATAACCTGCCCGGAAATGATAATTCATCTTGCTGGTGTCCCTTCGATTTATTGCTCCTTTCTGTAAGGTGATGAGCAATTTTGGAAGTGAGGGCTGGATTTTGTTTTCATTACACTCAACGTGTATAATTTTTAAATGTCATTATTTGCACCAGCAAATTCATAATAGAGGGTAGGTCGGAATGAGGGGATAAACAGATGTCTTGGCCCTCTCCCCAACTAATGCAGATTTCGTGAGCATGAGCCATAACCCCAAGTAATGGTTATAGAAAAGAGCTTGAGCTTGTGTTTCTAGAGAAATTTGGATTTGAGACTCTGGGTTAACTGATCTCTAGGGCTGATTAGGTTGGTCAGATATCTCCTTTCTCCTCCATTGCTCCTTTTCAGTGTTAACAATTCTCAGCAACAGTTAGATCTCTGTGATCATTCCTACTCTGCTCTAGAACAACCACCCCTTATATACACCGTTTCCCTCCCAATGAGCCGTCTCCCCATTCCTGGGACACAAGACTATGAAGCCAGTGGGAACTCTGTCTGTCTACCAGCAGCAACCTCCATAAGGTCATCTCCCCAGAAGTTGTATTTCAGATTTTAAAGATTTATCTTACGGCAAATAGCTCCATTTAAAGAAAAGGAAACAAATTTATAAAATCCCACTGTCTCCAGAACAGATAGTGAGCGATTAACCTTCCCCACCACTTCACAGAGGCTGCCACAAGGAACTCAGCAAGAGAGAACTAATTGAGTTACTTATTCAGGAATAAAAACGAACAGGGTGCCAGGCCTGTTGACAGGAAGAGATATGTGAGTCCAGCCTTATCTTTATGTTATTGCCCTTGCCAGTTACTGTCACACTATAAGGATAAAGCAGGTGACCCAGGTTTACAAGTCACTGATTGGAAGTTGGATAAAGTCAGGATTTTTTCTCTTTGCAAGTATTGGCCCGAGTCTGGACTAAGGTGACTTGCTAGATGAAAAATCCACAGACATAAGGAACAAACCATAGCACTTATGTGGCCAGACAGCTTTTACTGCAAAGCAGTACGTAGTGATCAAGGGATGGGAAGAGGAAAGCTCTGAAGAGCTTGATGGTATCTATAGGTTCAATTAGATAAGGGTTCGACTTAGTCAGCCTGGCTTGAATCTACCAGCTCCTTGGAGCCATCTTCCAATCAGTGAATGAGGTCTGCTAAATTCTAGTCCCTGTTAATATGACTCACTATTCTCTCTGGTAACTTATAAAGCCATGACATAGAGATAGAAAGTATTGAATGCAGTTATTGGGGAGATAGGATATGTATCAAAGTACCATTGACCCTCACTTTTTATTGATTCCATATTTGCCAGTTGGCCTAATCACTGAAATGTATTTGTAACCTTAAAATCAAAGCAGCAGTTTTGCCATCATTTGTGGGCACATATAGAGCAGTTAAAAAAAAAAAAAAAAGCCTTGAATCATCAGATGTATGTGTTCCCAACTGAGGTCAAATGAGTCCCATCCTATAAACAAGTGTCCTCCTCCCAGTCTATCTTGTGCCACTTTTTCCACATTTTTGTTATTTGCATTGATAATTTTCCTGTTTAAAATGGCCTGCAGGGCTAATGCTGAAGAGCTATCTAGAGTTTCAAAAGGTATGAAGACTATAATACACCTGCACATATGTTAGATCAACATCATTCAAGAATGCATTATAGTGCTGTGACCATGAATGTAGTGTTAATGAATTAACAATATATATACAATATCAGGTATCTTTAAACAGAAATACAGGTGTCCTTAAACTTTATTTTTTTAACTTAATGGATTTTATTTCAATTATAGGTGTACATAAATCATCACAAGTCAGTTTGATAGATTTTGTGTCCCAAACCCACAGTACATCCCCCCCCCAGATTGTCTTATTTGAAAAATCAAGGTTTTCCAAAGTCTGTGAGTCATTGTCTGTTCTGCAAAGAAGTTCATTGTGTCTGTTTAGTTTCCACATGTAAGCAGTAGCATTGGGTGTTGCTGTCTAATTGTCTGACTGGTTTCACTTCGCATGATAATTTCTAGGTCCATCCATGTTGCTATAAATGTTGGTATTTCGTTCCTTTTAATGGCTGAGTAATATTCCATTGTGTGTATGTACCATATCTTCCTTATCCACTCCTCTGTCAATGGGCGTTTATGTTGTTTCCATGACCTGGCTATCA
>PVHT021183707.1:6688190-6957215 GCA_004024745.2 Catagonus wagneri
TCTTTTCGAGTCATGGTTTCCTCTGGATAGATGCCCAGGAGTGGGATTGCTGGATCAAATGGTAATTCTATTTTGAGTTTTCTGAGGAATCTCCATACTGTTTTCCACAGTGGTTGCACCAATTTGCATTCCCACCAACAGTGTAATAGGGATCCTTTTTCTCCACAGCCTCTCCAGCACTTATTGTTTGTAGACTTTTGGATGATGGCCATTCTGGCTGGTGTAAGGTGGTACCTCATAGTGTTTTTGATTTACATTTCTCTAATGAGGAGTGATGTTGAACATCTTTTCATGTGTTTATTTGCCAACTGCATGTCTTCTTTGGAGAATTGTCAGCCTAGATCCTCTGCCCATTTTTTGATGGGGTTGTTTGTTTCTTTGGTATTGAGCTGTAGGAGGTGTTTGTAAATTTTGGAGATTAATCCCTTGTCAGTTGATTCATTTGCAAATATTTTCTCCCATTCTGTGGGTTGTCTTTTCGTTTTGTTTAACATTTCCTTTGCTGTGCAGAAATTTTGAAGCTTAATTAAGTCCCATTTGTTTATTTCTCTTTTTATTGTCCTTACTCTGACAGATGGATCTGAGAAGATGTTGCTATCATTTATGTCAGAGAGTGTTTGGCCAGGTGTCCTTAAACTTTAAACACACAAAGCAAAGTTACATATTGATTTGTTAACAGAAAAGTAATGACCAGAGTCTCACAGGAACCTAACCTCATATTTCCCCTAGGAACAGTGGTTCAGTATTTGCCAATTCAGTGTTTGCAATGATTTTATAAAACATAACTACTACAAATCAGCATCAACTGTAGTTTGAAAAGTTAAAAGTACTATGTGGATTCAAAGTGTTGTTTTTCCGTTATCTAAAAGTTCTTCTAGAAAGCAAAGTCAGAACCTATCACTCAGAGGAAGTGGGAGGATTTAGTAGCCACTGTCCTAGAAATGACTCTGCCGTTAAACAGGGTTTATCTTCTCAAGTCTCTCAATCTTCCGAGGCTCAGTGTGGTATGTAAAGTAAAGAGGTTACATGAAGTTTGCTTTCAGGTGTCAGGTGCTGCAGAAAAGCTTAATAAATGTTTGTCGAATGAAGAATGAATGAATGAATGGGATTCCATAGTAATCCTAACTTGAGAAATTGTGCTATGCTGGTAATGTCATAATGCAGCCCAGCCACACTCCCTTTACGCAGAAAGAGGCTGTTCAGAATGTACAGAAATCCCTGGGGGGGTGTCCTGATCAGGGATGGAGTGAGTTATGGATTGTGGGGGAGGGATTCTGGATTCCAGTGTACCCTCCTCTTCCCCAGAAACCGTGACTGACACAGATTATATGTAAGCTGTTCCTAGCACAGTGTCTGGTACAAAGGGCATTCAAGAAACAGCAGGAATAGTAATAAATAACATCATAGTTATGATGATGATGATGATTTAGACCATTTTCACCCTTCGTCTTATAGCTGAAAAAATTAAAGAGCAGAAACAAGAAGCAACTCCTCCAAGAGTGAAGAAACTTGCAGTGAAATGTATAACAAATATATTTATTTGCGAGCTATTAAGATTGAATCAAAAAAGATGAGATCAACATACCTCTTGTCGCTTGGCAGTAGGCAATGAACCCAACTAGTATCCATGAGGATGCAGGTTCGATCCCTGGCCTCGCTCAGTGGGTTAAGGATCAGCTGTTGCCGTGGGCTGTGTGTAGGTCGCAGACATGGTTCAGATCCCGCATTGTTGTGGCTGTAGTGTAGGCTGGCAGCTTGCAGCTCCGATTCGACCCCTAGCCTGGGAACTTCTATATGTCAGGGGTGCAGCCCTAAAAAAAAGAAAAAGGAGGGACTCAAGTATCCTTGCTAAGAGTGCCTCTGTCATGGAATCTTAAATTTACTCTAAGCTTCCTTATATCAGGTATAATGAGAAAGTATATTATACAAACCTCTCTATGTAGGAAAAGAAAGAAAACAGTCTTTATTAGGGGAAAAAAAGGTTTTCTCAGCCCTGAATCCTAAGAGGCGTTTCTCACCTTGGAGGCAGGAGGATACTTGGAGTGCAAAGTGCAAAGCAGAGCGGCTGGCAGGCTGACTGCGCGTCGTCAGCCCTGTGGAGGTTTCTGAAAGTGCTCATTCCTAGGCCTGGGCCACACTTACTAGGACTGAGGCCCAGGTGTCCCTTTAAAATCAGCACAGGTGATTCTGAGGTGCAGCCAGGATTAACCACCACAAACTAGTGCATTCTCTGATTTCGGTAATTCTGGCAGCAGATTTCAAATGAATACCTTTTCGGTTTAGAGACTTACCAGTGTAAGAGAGACAAATATAAGACTTGTGCAAGACTTTTAATGTAACACCATGAAGGATTAAGCGCCAAAAAGGTGGATTGATTCTTGAAAGTCACCAAGGTTATTGCTGCAGATTCAGAAAAGAATTGAATGTTTTCAAGTTGAGATAAAGATTGGTAACAGGTTTGATCCTTTGATCATTATGCAGTGTCCTTTTTTGTCTCTCGTGACTTTCTTTAAAGTCTGTTTTGTATGATATCACTTACATGTGGAATCTAAAACATGGCACGGTGATCCCATCTGCAGAACAGAAACAGATCACAGACATGGAAACAGATCACAGACATGGAGAGCAGACTTGAAGTTACCAGGGGTGAGCGGGGAGGGAGTGGGATGGACAGGGATTTGGGGTTGCTAGATACAAACTGTTACGCTTGGAACAGATAAGCAATGGGATCCTACTGTACAGCACAGGAAATGATTCCACTCTCTTGGGTTAGACCATGATGGAAGGTAGTATGAAAAAGAGAAAGAATGTGTGTGTGTGTGTGTGTGTGTGTGTGTGTGTGTGTGTGTGTGTATGTGAGACTGGGTCACTTTGCTGTACAGCAGACATTGAAGGAACATTTTAAATCAATTATACTTTAAGACAAATTTTTTAAAAAGATTGCTAATAGGGCAAAAGAGTGGGCTCCTGCCAGGATGTGCATTGGTGTACCTGGTTTTGAAGTGGCCGGTTGGAGCCCCCTTTATGGCCATAAGCATCCTTGGTCTAAACAACACAATTCGATGAAATGGCTTCTTTCACACAGGAAACACAGCCTGTGGAATTCCTAAGAATGATAGCACAGCTATCAATTCAAAACCCGAGGCAGAGAGTATCTAGAAAAGGCCCTTATTCTCCAGAGAGCAGCAAGTGGGGTAAGCTGTGCCAGCGACACATCAGAAAAGAGCTCTGCATTTTGCTAAAAGTAAAAGGGCAGTTTGCAAGTTGATTGCAGAGTCATCATTTAATTTACTCTGAATTATTTCTTCTAATACCGTATTGTGATTCTGCAAAGATGCTAATCTTACCAGTGGGGAATTGGGTCTGCTGGCAATAATTCAATGGCATCAAGCCTCTCTCCCTCAGGGAGAGTTGGCTCTCGCTCCACTTTCCCTGGCCAGGACTTAACCTAAAGCCGCCACGGCAGGAAACTGCCCTTGGAGACAGCATGGCAGCACCAGTGGCTTCTGGAAGGAAGCGTACATGAACCTGGGTGTGAAGAAGCTGGGTGAGTCAAGACAAACCTGAGGTGGTGAAGGGGGAAGGCATCCTGCAATGAGGATGGTGATGAGAATAAACAAGAACATGCATGTAAGGGTTTATCATGGGTCAGACGCCGTGACATGTGCTTTACGAAATTTTATCTCATCAAATGCTTAACAGAACCCGAGGAAATAGGGTCGATCATCCCCAATTTACTGATGAGGTATACTGAGAGGCAGAGGAGTTAAGGGAACTAACTGCCCACTGTCAGCCAGGGAAGGAAACTGGTGAGCCCAGAACCCAGGGAGGTCAACTGCAGCACGCTGTGCTTGACCCCACAGCCAGGAAGGTGGAGGGCCCATCCGATCAGACTCTGATAAAACTGGACTCAGCAAGGCTTTCTGGACTGTACTCTCATCTCTTGTCTCTGCGTTTCCGTTGACTGCGTATCCAGGGTTGATTTTTGTTTTTAATTTATCTCAGTGACTTGGAATGAGAAAGAACAGCATGTACTAGGCAGCAGGCCCTTGGAAGAACACCCCGTGGACAGCAGACACCTCCTTTTCTTCATGGCCTTTGCTTCATTTTTAACGTCTTGTCCATTTTAGTGACAGTTGACATGGCTCATAGCCGAGCTTGTGCACGGATTTCTACAATCCATCCCAGACACCTGCTCCATATCACTTTCTAAATCAGAACGGCCTTTCCCTACCTTTCACCTTTCACCTTTGGCCAGTACGTGTGAGCCAAATAAAGTCACTGCACGGACATAATAGCTCTATAATGCATTGCATCTCTCCAGTCAAAAGCTTGGGCCTGCACCTATCCAATCAAAAGGATTTCTGTTTCAGTACAATCAATTAGTAAATCCAGCCACCTTAATCAGTTCACATCACATTCAGCTGATGTGGTCAACCAGTGCATTGGAAAAATGACCCAGATTAATGCCGCACCATGTTTTCAGCTTAGAAACCTAGTCCTGGTGCTGTTATGTATGTTGATTGCCGAAACCCCCTGAGGATATTCTCAAATCCCAGTAGATCTAGAAATCTGTGAATAACAGGCTCTAGTCAGATGTTTTCTGGGTATTTGACAAATTAAGACAACCATCTTGGGCACGGAGACTTTGGAAGGAAATTCTGCACCACAGAAATCGCTAGCGGATAACCATCTCCCTCTATAGGGAATGAGAGGAGAAGGAGCAAATTTGGGGACACAGGGAGGCAGATGGCAGGAGACAAGGTCCTGGTTCTGCTACTTTTGCTGTTAATAATAAAATTAGTTGTCACAAGTAGCACCTTTTACAAGCCTAAGTGGATGACAATATTTCTTCAAGTTTGCCCCTGAAAATTAAAAATAAAATAAACAAAGTAACTCAGAAATTCAGTCTTTGAACTGACCTTTGGTGACTTTTTTGCTCTGAGATTTTTCCATGATTATCTTTCAATTTAATTAGATAAGAACTGAGTGAAAATGTACAGAAGATGGGAGGTTTCCCCCAGCCCTCTAGGTAGAGGGTTAATAGAAGTGACAAAATAAAAATGCCCCCATTCGGCCTCTCATCCACTCTCTGTGTTATCATATGCTTGCCTTCTGTGTATCATGACTGAGAACAATTCTTACTGTGGAAATATGGCCATAATATCCACAAGAACAGCAGCAACAGCAGCTAAAGTTCATTGACCTTATGCTATGTGAGGCTGCCATTATGAATTAGCTCATTTAATGCTCATGGCAACCGTTTATAAGGTACTTTCGTGGGTACTGATATTAATCCCATTTTACACACGAGGCAACACTGCCTATGTTGGAAGCACGGTAATTATGTCCTATATTTTCATAGAACAAAGAGCATCAGACTTTGCTGGATCAGCTGGGAAGGTAGTGAAGTCTCAAAAACTTGAGATCTTGAAGCTCTGAACAGCAAGATTTACTTCCCCAGATCAGTGTTATTTCATTTACTCTATTCCTATTGCTGATATGGATTCATCTTCACACAGATATGTTGAAATAGCCTCAGGGCCAAAGGGAAAACCCCTTACTTGATCATTTATAACTCAGTCTGGGTTTACAGAACTGCTTCGAAGGGCCAGCATCCTTGAGCTTCCTTATCTTCACTGCATCCTTCCTCTCCATCCTGAGCCCAAGCCCTCTTTTGGAACTTCCTATCCATCCTGTGTTGAAGAAGTGCCAAAGTTACCAGGTGCCCACAACATCACCCTAAGCCCCAAAGAGATAGGAGGGTGGCTCCAAGTGTTTGGGGGTCACTGATCCAGCTAATGAGATTTGAGCCTGGGACAGTGCACTTATGTCTGCTTGCACCTGCCACTGGAGACCTGCCTTCACCTAGAAAGAAAAGAACATTTAGGTACTTGTTCCCAACTTGAACCAAAATAAAAAGGCTAAAGTAGACTTTTTCTCACCTTGAACTTATTCTCTGTAAGGTGATCTTCTTCGTGCCTGCACCCAGTCGTGAAGCATGTGAGCTGCTTTATTGATTTACTGTGTATTTCTGGTTTGGAGCTTCTGAATCACACCAGACAGCTCCGGATTGGCATCCAGGCTGTCACTCACCTAAAATGCAAGGGTTATGGTCAAGGCCAACGTATCTGTGTGAAGATGAATCCATATCAGCAATAGGAATAGAGTAAATGAAATAACACTGATCTGGGGAAGTATATCTGCCTGACTTAAGTGAGTTTCATATGCAGTTAACAGCATGTAAATTTCCTAAATGTGATTAACTGGCTTCATGCATGCGCCAGACCCATCAGCTGGTGACAAAGCTTTCATAAGGGAATGAAAAAAGATTACAAATAAACAGATTTTCTTGAATTCTCCCTTTAGGGTTTTGTCTTTTTTGCTGCAGACTTTTATTCCTTCTACTTTTTCCCCTTATTTTAGAACTTAATAGTTAATGCTGTTATCAGCTCTACATTATTGAGTTGAAGCAGAATAATTCTTCAGCCAGCCAGCTCTGATAGCAGACGGCCGTATATTTTCTTTTCGGTGTACTTCATTGACAGCTTATTAAAATGTGCTGTCTCTTGTATATTAATTTTGGAGTCCTCAGATCCAGAAAAAAATCAATCCTTAATCACCTGTTTACAACAGCCTTTTGAGGTGTTGAGTATTTTTCTCTGTCAACACCCCTGATATACTGGTGTCATATCAAATGGTAGAGGGCTCGGAAGGTTTTGAGGGTTTTCATTTTTTTTTTTTTTTTTTTTAGCATTCCCTAAACCCTAGCGTGAGATTTCGAAATAAGCACAAGTTTATTAGAATCACTCAAAATCCAAACTCCAGGTCTCCGGCATTTAAGAAACCACTGCTAAGTGGCTGTTGTAGCTGAACAAAGAATTGATCAGAGGAACCCGAGTACCGTGGACACCCAATAAAAATGTACAGCTCACCCATCCAGTACCACTCACCCCCACAAAGAGCCTCATTGCGAGCTAAAAGGATGCGATAGCGCTTATGTCTGGGGTCGAACAGAGGGCACAAATGAACCTATCTGCAGAAAAGAAACAAACTCATGGATGAGGAGAACAGACTTGTGGTTGCCGGTGGGTGGGGGGTGGGGAGGGAGTGGGATGGGCTGGGAGTTTGGGATTAGTAGACGCAAGCTACCGCATTTGGAATGGATAAGCAATGAGACCCTTGCTGCATAGTACAGGGGACTACAGTTATTTGTGACGGAACATAATGGAGGATAATGTGAGAAAAAGAATACACACACACATATATGTATGACTGGGTCACTTTGCTGTATAGCAGAAATTGACAGAACATTGTAAATCAACTGTAACAAGAAAAATTTTAAAAAGGAAGTGAACAAACTTGCTTTTATAGCAGCAGTTGCTAGAGTCATGTCTACAGGACTTCACATCTCCCAGCCTCACACTTTCCAATAAAACCTACGAGTAAACTTGTAGCCCTTTGGAGGGAGAGGGGAGAGGGAGGATTTTGGAGGGCCCAACAGGGAAGATCAGAGAAGGTAGTTGTGGGTGTTTCAACGTCACTGACAGTTTTAGCTGCTCCTGGATGGCTGATAGTCCATACGTGAGTGGCCTCAGGATGGCCTCTTGGAGGCTGCACTGTGCCCAGGGAGTTTGCAGCCAAGAGCAGAGCTGCAGGAGGTCAGCTCCCTAGGGTATGGGCCTGTAGAAAGTGGAGATGGAACCCTAAACAACGAAAGGACCTGTTCCTGTTGAGCACCTTCGAGAGCCCCAAACCCTTTCACACACGTCCTCACAGCTGAGCTCCACCACCCACCTCCAGGCAAGCAGCTAGCTCCGTGGGCAGCGGCACTGTGGTAGAGCTTCCACGTGCAGGGGAACCGTGGAGCATGAAGAACATGCAAGAGGCAACTGGATCTACCCTGAACCCAACAGACCCCATTCTCTCCCTGCACCCCTGGGTCTTTTGAGGTCTCAGAACATTTCAGCTTCTTCCCGTTGAAAGAACTTTCTACCTAACCTTTAGAAAAATGGGATTCTTTTCCACCTTCTACCAGAAAAGAAGCTCCAGAATGATAGAACGACATGTCTGGGATGTCTTTATCATTGTATTGTTGTGGATGCCTGATTCTTTATCAAACCCTCTTGAAATCAGGAAGTGCCACTTGGCATAGTCAGAAACTTTAATCAGATCCTTGTGTCTGTTATCATATAGACTGAGCTATTCTCGTTCTAGAAAAGGAAACAACAGAAGGAAGGTGGAGAGACAATCTCCTTTGTGGGGCACCTATCATATGCCAGCCACTCTGCTGGGTCCTTCTGTGTGTGTGTGTTTCACACTCTTTCCAAAAAAAAATGTCTGAAGGAGGGTCATAACTACCATTTTGGAGATGAGTAAATCAAATCTTGGAGACAGTCAGTAGGTTATCCTAGTCACTGGGCTAAAAATAGCTTAAAAATGGCAGACACTCATACTTCGATGTCTGACTATGAAACTTTCCTCTTCACCAGGTTTCCTTCTTATCCATTTGGGGCTGTAGATAACAAGATGCCCAGGAAAGGATTATGACTATAAATGAGAGACTTGCCTCCTAATTTTAAAGCTTCAAAGGAAGAGAGAGGACCCACATTTTTAATCCAATTGCATTACTAGACTGTGATATGAAGATAGGGTGTCCTGTTTTCACAAAAGAGTTGGTTAATTCTAAGCCTCGGTTCCTGGACTCTAGCGGTGGGTACTTGCCCCAAACTTATCACCCTGACCTTAGACCTCTGCCCCAAACATTCGCCGATGCTGCTCTTCCTTGTCCTCTGGTTCATTTTCTCATCCTCTGATAGTAGCTTCAAATCAATAAATCCCTCCCCGTGGTTTTAAAAGGAAAGCATACTCACAAAAGGCATTCTTATTCCTGGAATCCAGTTCCCAATTTATTGGACCAATGGGTGCATTCGAGTTTCAACTTTGAGGTCCTTCTATTCCCTAGAAACTCTACAAGCTCTTTTTAACCTCCTTTTTAAAATTTCATTTCCTTCCGTTTAATTAAGACTCCCTTTATGTCATCTTAGATAAATGTCTAACTAGCAATGCTTTCTGCAACATAAACTTCAAAATCATGATTACTTGAGCTACATTCTTTTTGGATTATATAAACCAAGATTCTTTGGGAGTAACAGTCTCTCTAACAAAAGAACTGGAAGATAGCAGAACTCTTCCAATGAAAAGTTTTCTAGTGGGAATGGTAGCATGCCCTTCGTACTCCTTTTCGAAATACTAATTGGAGGCATTTGTTGTAGGAATCTGGACACTCTGTACATGGTGTCACATATGCAGTAGCTCTCTGCATACGTGAATCATTGCAAAGCACAAATGAAGACAAAAACTCAGGCTTTTGTAAAGCTGTTAAACAATAGCCTATTAGTTGTCTCAGCCCTGAAGGGGTTTTACCTGATGTTTTATTACTGACAAATCTGTACCAACTATTATTCTGTGTTCTCCCACTTCAGAAGTTAGCTAATACAAGAATGATGGAATAATATCTTGCCAAGCAAGACACTCCATCTGCTTTTGTTTGTTATTTTTTTTCCCCAGCCCATCGCCCACTTTCCCCAAATGCTTCCTCTATTGCAATAATTTTCCTTTAACACAGACCTATGATTTTAATCAGTCCATCTGTGTGGCTCCATCTGGGGGAAGGGATTGAGGGTTTAATGTTCGTTCAATTCACATTTTGATTGTAAGGGCATTTGCAAGTGCACAGTTACCTTCTGAAACTCCCAGTTTGAGGTTGTAAAGACCGTCCAACAGTCCCCAGTTCTCACCAATTTTTTTTTCTCAGTAGAGGTTGTGCTAAATATTAGGCAAGGAACTGTGTATCATCTGGGAAGAGAGCGAATCCATGCACCCAGCATCTGGGTCAGAGGTCACTCGGATCTCTGTTCCACACTGACTGGTCCCCTAACTGCAGAAAGACAGAAGCCAAGATCATGAGTACACGTGACAGGACTCTGGTGACTAGTTGAAACCAGACCCCTCGGTGGAGATTGTCACTGGATGCTATAAAACATTCTGTAGCCATTAAACTAACAGCTCATAAAATGAGTGATATTTGGACAAGCGTAAACATAGAATCTGTTAATAGCTCCGGAAGAGCGTATGGATTGGAAGGGAAATTGATGAGAGTGGGGCAAATGGAACTGAGAAAGGAATTAACCGAATATCTCTATAACACTTAAAGCATATGCAATGTGTTAGAATTACTGGATTGTAAGCGCTGCAGAAAACATAGCTGCAAAGAAAGAAACTGCAGAGACGAAGCAGGAGAGCTAAGATTTCGAAGCTATGGCTCCCACGCTCCCCCTAACTCTTATTCCCCTGCACCTGAGTTTGCTCTGGCGTACACAGAGTGTACATTTTTATGCCTCATTAGATAAAATGTGATGTCACAGAGTGACAGCTGCCAGGGGAGCTCTAATGTGGAATTGCCAGTGTTACATACCTTAAGATTCTCAACTGTAATGCAGCATTAAAACTCTTCTCACTGAATTTCTTTAATAAAAACACAGCTGTGAGCATTCATTCAAATATGTACTTATCATGTTTTTTTCCTACCAGTAATGACTTCCAGATTCAGCCTGACATTTGGAACTCTGTTTCTAGATGGAAGACTTTAGAATTAGCAAAGGTAGCTTTCCTCATTAGAAGCAAAGACAAACTCATCTTGAGTCTGAACAAAGCAGACTAAGGTGGAGCTCCCACTGTGGCCCAGTGGGTTAAGAACACGACATAGTATCCATGAGGATGTGGGTTCCATCCCTGGCCTCGCTCAGTGGGTTAAGGATCCGGTGTTCCACAAGTTGCGGCATAGGTCGAAGGTACGGCTCAGATCTAATGTGGCTGTGGCTGTGGTGAAGGCTGGCAGCTGCAGCTCTGATTCAGCCCCTGGCCTGGGAACTTCCGTATACCGCAGGTGCAGCTATAAAAAGAAAAAAAAAAAAAAAAAGACTAGGACTGAAGAAAAAAAAGAGTTTCAAAGGGCGTGTACATGTATTTGGAAATTGTCATTGGGACCTGATACACTTCTCTGTATGCACAGAAGTGACCAGAAGGGCTCAGGGCTAGCCAGCCACCTCAAACCATCTCTAGAGGTCATGCCAGCCTGAAGAAGGGTAGTTTTAGAAAATTCCAGAAGCTCTCAAAAAGCGGGGATACTGAAGAGTTATCCAACCATTCCATTGAGGAAGGATGGACAACTTGACAATAAACTCACTTAAGCTGCTTCAAAATAAGAAACGCAAAATCTTACTTCCTATGAGGAAAAATATGAGGGAAGCTGTGAATTCCTGGGATGGGAAGGAGGTGAGAATTTTGTGAATCACCGGACTTCTTCTTTCTTGGAAGAACATCTCCATTTGACGTTCAGCTTCCCTTCTAAGTTCTTAGTATCAAAAATTTCCCTGGCAGAGGTGACGTCCTGCTCATGAAGGAAGAATGATGTCCCACAAGATGTGAGATGAGGAAATGGGAAAGCATCGAACAGAGCTACGAGATAGTGGGCACGTCCCCAGGGCAGTGCAAATTGCAAGATGTGTGTCGGGAACTTGGTTTGCCTCTTACCAGCTGCAAAATGCACAAAATGGTATCAGTGACACGTACCTCTTAGTGCTGTGGCAAGGCATAAATGAAATCCTGTGTGAAACACTTAGCATGGTGCTCACCAGGCAGCAGGTGTTCCTAACTATTAGTCCTCTCTGCTCCCACACACCAGCCCATTCTTATTCTGTTCGCCCTTTCTGCTTTATTTTAAACGCCAAATATTTTAGGCTTTATTCTCCTAACTGAGAACCAAGTGGAGGAGCTATTATTTCTTAATTTATTTCAAGACAGAAATCTGATCCATACCTCCCACATGCGGGAGCAAAGCAGATGGCACACTCTTCTTTCTGGAGATATGGATGCACGGGGTTGGGGTGCAGCGACGGGTGAACGGGCTTCATAGCCACTGTCTAGCCTGGGAAGTCATCTCCTGGTTCATCCCATGATTTCTTTGCCATTCATAACTAGTTCTTAGGAGCCTCAGGTCATATATTCTGCAAACAGAACCCCATTTCCAATTTTCCAATACTTTCTTTGTTTTTAAAGAATAAGCTTCCACTACACAGGAGAGTGATAATGCAGATGCCTTAGGAAAGGCGGGACTAGAGTGGAGAAGCCCTGTCATCTGGCAGCCAGATCATTGTGAACAATCCACACCCAAGTGCAACTTGTCTTTTCTAGTTCTGTTAGAACTGCTAACACTTTGTGAACCTTCACTCATCAGAAAATCTCTAAACCTTCTTTTTGTCTACCTATGATTGCCGATCTTTAACAAATGATTTCAGCGGTTTTAATAAAGGCATGTAGTAAGAAATTCATAGGATGGAAAGGAAGTCTTTTTCCTACCTCCAAACGTGGTACTCCAAAACCTCCCTCTGCAGGCAACTAGTATTTCGAAGACTCTAGGGTATCCAGAATCATGCTACGTACACACAAAGGTACAAATATATAAACCAATAGGAGCATAAAATACACGCTATTTGGTACCCGAACCTTGTATTTCACATTTGGCAATGTAACTTGTAGTTTACTCTGTATTAGCCATATAGAGATGCCTCACCTTCATAGAAATTGACAGAACACTATAAACCAACTATAATAGAAAGAATAAAAATCATTTTTAAAAAAAGAAAAATTTTTTATGTAACTAAATTTTTTATTTTCATATTTTATACCTTCCGAGCTTTGTGCTACATTAGAAAAACCTTTCCAGGAGTTCCTGTTGTGACTAGTATCCAGGTGGATGCAGGTTCAATCCTTGGTCTCACTTGGTGGGTTAATTCAGCATTGCCACGAGCTGTGGTATAGGTCACAGACAGGGCTCGGATCTGGCATTACTGTGGCTGTGACGTAGGCCAGCGGGTACAGCTCAATTCAACCCCTAACCTGGGAACCTCCATATGCCACGGGTGTGGTCCTAAAAAGACCCCCCCCAAAAAAAAGAGAGAGAGAGAGAGAGACATTCCTACTCTGAGGTTATGGTTTTTTCTAGTATTTGATGATTGGAGGTTTTCAACCTTCAAAAATATAACTGCTCTGCTATGTATATTTGTGTGAGGTCTGAGACAAAGATGTAATATTTTCTAGATGCCTATCCATTTGTTATTTAATGAACATTGCATCTTTTCCCACTAATTTAAAATATATCTGTTAAATCATTGCATATATTTGATCTTATTTCTATTCTGTTCCAGTTGTCTATCTGCCTGTTTAACAGTCTGCCATAAACAACAGTTTTTAATTATTGTAGCTGTATAATACATTTGTAAGTGCTAAGGCTAGCCCACTCCCCATTTCTCTGCTTTTCTAGATTTTAATGAAATTTGTGCTTTTTATTTTACCATATGTACTCTGGAATAAGCCTGTCTTGATATTTTAATGAGCTCACATGAAATTTACAAATTAGCATCAGATTCTTAAATTTCTGTGATACCATCTCTCCTTACCTAAGAGCATGACATGCTTTTATAGTCATTCAAGTTTTCTTTTGAGTTCTTCAGTAATAACTTGAAATTTTCCTTATATATATTATGCATGCCTCCTTAAATTCATTTCTAGGTATGTTCTGAATTTGAGGATGTAATTGTAAACAGAAAATGTTCTCCTAGCGTACTTTTTATAAGTATCATTTGCTATATATATGGTAATTCATTGTGTATATTAATTTTCAAGCAGACAGCTTAATAAATTATCATACTGTTTGTAGTACTTTGCTAATTCCCCATGTTTTACAAGTAAATAACATACCAACAGCAAATATCCCCTCTTAATATTAGCTTCTGTTAGTCAGGCTAAGCTCGGTTATGCTGCATTACTAAATCATCAAATTCTTAGAGGTTTAGCACAACCCAAGCGTATTTCTTGCCCAGCTAAAGCCTGCTGTGAGTCCTCGCGCTTCTCCAGGATAGCAGTTCTCCACGTGTGGCTCAGCACTCTGGGCAGCATGACCCTTATAGCATCTTTAACATTAGCACGTGCTGCCGTGGAGACCAAGCAGCAAAGAGATAGACAAAGAGTGGGGTATTGGCAATTAAACCAGTATCACTTCTGCTTGTTTCATTGTTCGAAGCAAGTGAAATGCTGTACTCAAATCCTAGGGGCAGGGGAGGTTAATCCTGTTTTATCCCAGGAAGTCGGGGTGATTTGAATACAATACAAAGTGCCTTCTCCCTTAATTCCGTTGACTGAATTCACAAATTGTTTTCCCACTTGCCCCCAGCATAATTATCTCTGGATTTTACTTACCACCCCGCAAGTTAAAAAATTTACCTGTGAATGGTTCAAAAAAATCATTTCAAATCTTGCCTAAAGGAATCTTATTAAGGGCCGGTTGTGAATATATCTGAGGAATGATCCCAAGCCCATTTCCCTTTGTGGAAGGTCCCATGTATCAGTTTATCAACGTTTCTTCCAGGAGCTTTGCCACATTCTAATCTTATCCACTGTAGGGTTTATCATCTTGAGTTTCTCCCTTTAATTCTGGATTAATTGTGCCTGTGGCAGGAGGAGAGACTTTTTTCCTTTAAGCACTGTGTGTTATAAAAAATGCGTGTAGAAGGGAATGAAGGTATGTGTACAAATATGTGTATCTTTACCTTCTCTAGCTGCTTGCCTCAAAAGCCACATCGAATGTAAACATATTCAGAATTCTCTGGTGGCTCAGCAGGTTAAGGATCCAGCGTTGTCACTGGCGTGGCATGGGTTCCACCCCTGACCCCTGGAACTTCTGCGTGCTGCAGGTGGGACCAAAATAAAAAGTAAACATATTCAAGTTGTCTCTAATTAGCAAACTTAAAAATAGTGGCATAGAAGAGGAGTGATACTCCATGCCTCCAAAAAGATTTAGGCATTATTTTCTTCAAAGTCGATCCCAAAATAAGGCAATTACTTGATTGGTAAACAAATACCATCCCCGTGACTTGCAGATCCTTCCTTCCCTCTGGTTGTGTGGTGACTGTAATAACAGAATTTCCAATAACTCATGTTTTCCTAAAAATGCATATTATCTTTTTGGAAAGAATCTTTCCTTCTTCCCCAGACTCATTCAGGTCCTTCTAAACAAAAACATATTGTGACACATACCCTGAAGAAAAGATTATTGGGCAGAAATCTTTTTCATGTAAGAAATGGATCAAAGAACCTAAAGGAATGAATTTTTAACAGTTCCAAAGTATCATCTTAATGGCCAATTAGTCAGAGTTTTTATTTGAATTATTCTTTTCTGATCAATAATAGATACACAAGAAAATATGTTTGTAAGAACTCTCTGCATGATCAAAACAACATATAATTGCTACCTCACTTGACTTACTTTGTAACAAGAGCTAATATTTGGCTTTTCAACCTGCAGTAAATACCTTCCTCTCTCCTCTCATCTGATATTGCCAAAATTAACACCAGGGAAGCACAAGTTTAACTATATATGACAGATATGTTTTAAAATACCTTCTGCTGCATGTATTAACATTTTTCTTTCTACTTTTTCAAGTAGCCTTGAGTTCAGCAATAAAATCAGATTACATTTCTGTTATGTTAATAGCCCCATGCTAGCACAGAATATATCAACTCAAGAAAGTCAGTGAGCTACATCACAATAACTGTGTTCTCTGTGTTGGATAATTTAAATGGAAAAACATAGTATGGAAACATGGCATCCTCAGTCTCCGCTCCCATCACCAAACTCCCACATAGAAGTTGTACCCAGGCCAACTAATAGTCAGTCATCAATTAGATGCATGCCCAATAGCCAGTTTCTTTCTGATTTCTGAGAAAATGGAAATCACCATTGCTTGAGAATCATAACCCAAATATCATGGGGTGAATAATTTATGTCTGTTGTCAAAAAGACCTTCCACATGCAAATACTCTATAAGAGAGATTATGAAGCTAGGTGGTTCACCAAATTCAGAAAAGCCTATACTAAGGAGACATTTTCACTTGTGGCAATGAAATTATTAGGATAATGAGAAATAAGAGCTATTTTCATATTAGCATGTAAGTTATGAAATATATCTTTTCCTTGGGAATATATGGGTGGGACACATAAATAAAACCTGTCAACCAAAATGTTTTCCAAAGTGAAGGTGGGGAAGTATGTCAGATATTGTGATAATTGTCTAGATGAGCTCCTGTGGGGCTCAGAGAAGTCCAGTAGTCACACAGCTTGTAAGCAATTGTACTTGTGTTAGACCCCAATGTCCTGGCCCAATTAGATCTACTTCTCTCCCTTGCTCCCCATGAGTAATCAACCCCTGGTAAATTATTCAGGGAAAGCCATGAATGTTGAAGTAAAAGTAAAGCCTGCATCCTATAGGGATTGCCTTATTCCCTCGAAACATAGTTTCCCAGACTCCCAGGTACAGAGGCATTCAGCTGAAGATACGTATTTGCCCAGTATCTTCAGCTGAATTTGCCCAGTGAGGATGGAGACTAGAACTTTCCCCCTGGGTTTCCTGGATCCCAGTGCAGTTCCCCCAGCATTATATCACCACCACCCCCCCTTAGCACTGCAGGAAGAATACTTCCTGCAGCCATCACAACTGGGCTGAGCAGCAAGAAACATTCCACATCAGCAGTGGCTGTGGCAACAGATGGTGAGAGAAGAACCTGTAGCTGTTAGCCCCAAGATCAAAGAACACATTGCTTACAGAATTCTGATACATCATCACTTCAGTTTAACTGGTAAAACTTTGCCGTTCCTCAGTGAGCATGCGATCACAATGTGTATCGGAGACATTCTGAATTCACCTTCCAGTTGAACACTGACTAATGATTTGAACTTGTCCTGGGATCTTGCTCTGCTCAAATTAACCATAGCATATTCTTGGTCCTTGGCACCAGAAGCTTTTTGTTGCAGCTGCATTAAATTCCATAGCCTGAATAGGGGTTAAGTAGAATTTCTGAGGTCCTAAAAATAAGCATTTTATTGACAAGGTTCAGTGATACTTTACAATTGTACTTCTTTAAAGGAAAAGAAAAATCATAAGGTTATTGTGTATGGTTTTCCCTTTAGTCCAGCTGATGAATAGTTCATCATAAACAGAATCTTGAGAAATATTCAGTTTAACTTAGGGCACTGAATATGGATAGACTGGAGTATCTTTAAATATTGTAAGCAGGTGCCAGTGACTTTCTGGTACTTAAACACCACCACCACACTGATTTGTTTATATAAATTAACGCAAGCAGATGAATGTCATCAACACCTGATTACTAAAGGGCACAGGTTTCTATAAATCCAGGGATCCTCTTGGTTTCTGTATCTGAAATACTGTTGTAAGTACCCTCTGCTCCAAGCCTGGGGTTAATCTGACCACCAAAGGCTCTATTCATTAACAGATTTCTTCATGAACCCACACATTCACTCATCTATTTATTCACTTATAAATGAGAGGAAGTGGTCACATTGTGGTGTAATAAGAGCTTGGAACTGTGAAATAATCTGTACAATATCTAGGAAGGTCATGGATAGTATGAATAAGATTATTTCCAGATTCTCTGAGTCATTGGTGGAAAAGAAGCATTTTATGGAAATGCCTTTCCAGGCATGAATGGTCATTGCATCCCCCTCATTTTGGAGGGCATCCATTGCTATTATGTCATATACTGTTTTGGAAGTAAGTTCTCACTAAGGAAGTTGCTATTAGACGTGTATGGTGAAGAACACAAGTGCCTAATTATAGCATCTGCCCCAGAGTAAGTCAAGACCTATGGGCAAGGGAACAAATTCTCGAGTCTTTCTGGACCAGATGGTTTCTCCAAATGCAGAACTCTCTTCAAGACCAGGAAGAGTTGGTTCCTATATAGACTGAAGTCAAATGTCACTTTCTTCTCAGACTTCTCAACTTCCTCCTGTCTAGGCAAGTAGAAATCCCATTATGAAATGCATGAAAACCAGAGTTTTGCTAGTCCCACAATTAGAGAGGCCTTGACCTCTCCAGACCCTGTTTCCTCGCT
Organism: Catagonus wagneri; assembly: GCA_004024745.2. NCBI lineage: Eukaryota > Metazoa > Chordata > Mammalia > Artiodactyla > Tayassuidae > Catagonus > Catagonus wagneri. The sequence continues at coordinate 6,706,221 of PVHT021183707.1, forward strand.
TTCAGAGTTGTCACATACATTTAATTAACATTTCCTCCTCCAGGTTTCTCTTTATTTCTTGGTTTTGTTCTTTCTTTTGAAAAAAAAATCCAAAAGCAAGTTTTTAATATCCAGCTCTGGCTACCACTTTATGATCATAATAAAACAGAACTAAGATCTAGTCTAGAAAAATGTGCAGTTGTTCTGGATCACAAGAAAACAGAATTAAGATCCAGTCTAGAAAAATGTGCAGTTGTTCTGCATCATGCGATTAGCATGGACAGTGTGAAATTCTGTCATTGAATACCCTAAGTGTCATTAAGTATTTTTGATAGCTAATATGACCATCAGCTCGTGGCATATGGTGCTATTGATAAAATAAATATTTTCCAATCTGGATTATACCAAAAATTTCGTTATACCTCTTGAGATTTTCTAATATTGCAATTTATAGGACTTGTGCCTTTTTAAAAAAATTAAATATATAATAAAAAACAGGTGGAGAGTTTTATAAATTTGGAAGGAGAGATCTATTTTCACATAGCATTGATGCAAATAATAAGATTACGTTTCCGTGTGGACTTTGTTCACCCTCTAAAGACTTTAGCAGAGATGGATTTTAATTGCCCTGGTACATACCTTTAGAATCCTTTGGAAACTTTATTGAAATGATGAAACAGCTCTAGGCAGCCTCCAGCCAATATGTCAAATGTTTTTTGTTAGCTTAATTTCTTATTGGGGCAGAGAATGACCACATTTTAAAATAAATATTTTATTGGGGCAACTAATTTTCCAGGAGTTAACCTCCAAATGTGAGGACAGCCCTGTCGTCTAGACCAAGCAAATAAGATTCACTAGAGACAATCGATGAAAGTGAGACTGTGGGAGGAGATGAAATGAACATGGTCAGACTCACCTCTTATTACTCCTCCTCTGTATGCCACGCTCCAGCCCACAGAAGCAGCTTTCAGTCCTGCAAGAGGTCACATCTTCTGTCTTTGCACCTGCTCTTCTTGCTACGTCTGATGCCTTATTCCTCCTTTTTGTCTGTTAACAAAAGATTGCTCATTGTTGAACCCTCATTTTGTTTTTTTCCACTGAATCCCCATTTTAAATGTCATTTTCTCCAAAGAGCCTTTCTTGATCCCTTAAGTAGTTGCCTGTTCTTTTGCACTCTCAGCATGCTATTTCCACCCCGATTCCACACTGTTTTCATTATGGCTTTATTAATTTTATCTGTGCCATTATTTTTATATCTTTCTCTCCAGTGAGAAAGTAAAATGCTGAGAAGAAAGACCTTGTAATATCTTTGTATCTCTGTGCCCCTAACAATGTTTGGACCCTAGCAGGTGTTGCGTGGTCCTTGGCTTCAGTCGTCTTTGCGATTCTGGAAAGATGCAGTTCTCTTTCTCATCGACCTGCCTTTGTCTACACTCTTATTCCCTCTGCCCCAGATGCCTTCTCCCAAGTCGTTCTCCCTTCTCAACCCAAATCTCTTACTCCCACATCAAGGCATCTCCAGTAGTCAGGTCCCTGTAGTCAGCCTTCTCTGGTTATCACCTTCGACTGTGCCAGCAGTCAAGAGAGAGCTGGTACTCTTCTCTGTGCCTCTATAGAATACTTCATACCCTTGATCATGGCAGGGATTGCATGATTCTATAATGGCTTGTGTACACACCCATCTTACTTGGTAGTCTTGTGAGTTTCTTGGAGACAGGAGTTGTTTCTTGTATCTCTGAGTTTATAAGAGCAGCATAGCAGGCACTCAATAAATATTTGCAGAACGAACTTAGCAGAGAAATTAAAGCATCTTATTATCATCCTTGTATTATTATTTATTTATTTAATTTGCTTTTAGGGCCACACCCACGGCATATGGAGGTTCCCAGGCTAGGGGTCAAGTCAGAGCTATAGCTGCCAGCCTACACCACAGCAACCCAGGGTCCGAGCCGTGTCCGTGACCTACACCACAGTTCACGGCAATGCCAGATCCTTAACCCACTAAGCAAGGCCAGGGATTGAACCTGCATCCTCATGGATGCTAGTCAGATTCGTTTCCGCTGAGCCAGGACAGGAACTGCATAGATAGACCAAATTTTAAAGTGTCTAACCACACTTCCTAGCGTGACTTCAGACAAGCTACTTAGCCTTAGTTTCTTCATCCGTAAAATGGAAATAATACAGTACCTTGTCACATTGTTGCTAGGATATCAGCTTCACAATGTGTGTCTGTACTCGGCACAGTGTCTAGAATGTACTGATATTCTCTCCTTCTCCCTGTGGGTAGAGGGTAATGGGTTGTATAAACATATTTGTCATCATCTAAGTTTGCTTTGTCACATCCTTCGCCCCGTCCTCTGTTATAATTTTTAGATAAAAACGGGCTAAAATAAACATCAAGGTCCAGCTTGGTAACCCCTGGACTGTATTCGGCAGCTGTCTCTCCTTGTTCTCCCAAAACATCCTGTGTGTCTTGCTGTCGTGCCGTTTTTCACGCTGTTTATTTTAATAAGCTTTCAAACTGGATCATAAACCCCTCTAGAGGAAGGACACTGCTTTTATTTCTGTTTCTGAGTGGCTTATAAAGACCTGGCAATACGTGGTCAGCAGTGATTGAGTCGTTCATTTATTCAGTAGTCAATCAAGACCATCCTGGAATCAAAAAGAAAACAGGAAGTCAGCTGCACACCCACTGAAGACCAGAAAGGGGCAGTTCCCTTTGCCCTGGCAAGGATATTTTTAAGTGTCCCGGTGTTCCTGAAACTCGGCCTCTGTCCACCAGTGCTGAAGAGAAACTCGGAGACAGAGTTTTGGGTGGAAGAGAAAAAAAAAAAATGCTTTACTGCTTTGCCAAGCAAAGGAGGCCACAACAGACTAAGGCCCTAAAGACTGGGCCCTCCAATAAGAAGTGTTTCAGGGAGTTTTATAATAAAAAGGAGAAAAACAGGTTTCTGGATAAGAATCAGGGCTGAGGGCAAATATGCCTTCTTCTTTCTTTGGGGGAATCTCAGTCATCGAGGTTGGTGTCATGAGGTCTCAGCATGACCCTGGTGATCTTCTGGGTTAACGAATCTCGATCTTTTCCTAAAAATAAAAACACTTGTGAAAAGGGCGTATTGACCAGAGATTAGGGCAATCTAGTAAAGTCCCTAAAAAAGAACATCATGTGCTTATAATCTTTGACCCACAGGCAGTGCTTATAATCTTTGACCGGCAGGTGCCTAATCTGTAGTTTACAGGTGAGTGTGTTTAGGGTGTGATTAGGCCAGGGGAAAGCACAAGGAAGGGCTCTAAGCTATTCAATTTTAAACTAGTCATTTCTTTTTTTTTTTTTTTTGCTTCTTTTTTCTTGGGATCCGAACCGCATCTGTAACCTACACCGCAGCTCACCGCCACGCTGGATCCTTAGCCCACAGAGTGAGGCCAGGGATCGAACCTGCATCCTCATGAATCCTAGTTGGGTTCGTTAACCTCTGAGCCAAGAAGGGAACTCCCTAAACTACTCATTTCTAAAAGAAGCATAAGCCGTATAAGTTTTCTCTTAGGTGTATGAGCTGCCTGCATCATCAGGACTATTTGTCCTTCCATTTATTATCTGAGCCAAGTTTTTCTCCCTTTCACACAGTTACTGCCCAGTCTCTTGTCACTAGAGCTGCGGAGCAAAAGGGACGTCAGACAGGTCACACCAGTCTTCCCACTTGGACTCATTTCCCCCCACAAAACCCCAAAGCCCAACTCAAATTACTTTAAAATTCTGATTACCCAACAGACAGTGCGTTGCATGGCCGCCTGCAGTAAATAATGATGTCATAGCCAGACTGAGGTTGTCTTTTTTGCAAGGAGCCATAGGAAAAATGAAACAGCTCGGGAGAAAAAACTGTTTGTTGAAATGCAAATGAATCCTTTGTGCCTGTAGTTTAGTTCTTTTGAAAAAGAAAATCTGTTAGAAGATAGCAGTATTGCTTGCCTCCCCAGCCCCCCACTTGCTTATCTCTACAATGTTACAGGGCACAAATACTATGGAAAATATGTAAGAATTTTGGAGAGGCAATGCTTGTCTTAAAAATGCATACTGTCTTTAAAAATGGCAAATGGAATAGTAAAAGTTCCCAGAAGAGTAAATCAAGGTTGGCTCAGAAACATTCTGTTTCCTACTGGGTCGGTGGACGGCAGTGCACAGGTGGACCCCCAACTCTGGGTTCCCCAGGAAGCCGGTGGCCGGGTGTGAGCTTTAATCCCCAGGCCTGGCGGGCCATCTGACCCTGATGCTGTCACTCTACATGGACTGCCTCTTAGCCAGCCGGCCGGGTGCTGGCCTTCTCAAGAAACAAGGACTATTCTTCATCTGCATCTGTGGTAAACAGCAGTTGTTGTGAGAACTGAAGTTGGCACAGCCTTTTGAGTTCTGCAGATAAGAAAGTCCTCTTGAAATGTAAAATATTGTAGAAGGTTTCAACCACCACTGGGCTGCATCCACTGCAGTGCTGAATAGGGCGAGCAGAGGACGTAGCTGTAGCTGTGTTTCAGCTTCTCACTTGAGTCCTTTGCACAGTGACATTTCCGATTACGTAACCCTTATAAATGCTAATTTTTGAAAAGTTGGACCAGAGATTTTTTTAAAAAATATTTTCTTGGTTTATACCTGGCCCCTAATGCACTCTTCTATTAATTCTGGACCTTAGGGGAAAATAATCTAAACATTGATCCCTGTGGAGTCCCTTCTTTTGGCAAAGTAAACGCCAGGGGTTTCCCATAAACCTACCCAACCGTCTCCTAGACCTGAAATTGAATATCACTATTTTCCTTGATGTCTTTGTGTCACCTCTGAAATTTCTAAGTTGCATCAGACTTAAGTGGCAATTTCTCAGTCTCCATTTGCATTTTGAACCTTTGACACGGTGATGACTTAATGGGTCAACGGATATAGTCCATAGTCAGAAATAGTCTCTCTCCCCTGTCTTCCAAAAGATCATTGCGCGGGCACTGTTTTTGCCCAGAAGTAAAAAGGCGGGGTTGTGGACTTCCTTCCATGCCCCCCCGCCCCTGCCCCCACGTCCAGGTCTGGCTTTGTTTTCTACCAGGTGACAAAAGAGGGGTATCTCTGGCTGGAAATAAGATGGTGCACTTTAGGCTTTCTTTACAAAATCACGTCTCTTCTCTACTACCCCATGATAAATAGAATCTGTACTGCCTGACACTTGTGAACAATGGGTGAAATGGATATTAGAAAAATCTCATTTATCTTCTGCTTTATTTCTTGATAGGGGTCCTTGTCACTGGGGCTATTGTGTGACCAGCCCTGGAAAGGGCATCTCATTAGTTTTTCTTATCAAGATAGCAAGGTCCTTTTAAGCAGCAAAGCACTTACATTGTAGATTCAATTAGGAAACAGCCTGGTGTGTGTGTGCGTGTGTGTGTGAGCGTGCACACTTCAGAGCTTCTGGTTTGAGACACAGGAGTGTCAGCTTTATTCTTAGGGATTCAGTGTTCAGGGTTGAAGCCAACAGCCCTGCACGGTGAGCCAGGTGCTAAAACTCTGTACCCACCTCCACAAAGGTGGGGTGATCAGCTCATGTTTACCTGGTCCCATGGTTTTGCCTGATGCAGGATCCCTCTGAGTGAGGCAGGGGAAGTCAGAAGCCATCTGGGTGTGGAGGGATGTTCACGGATTTCTTCTCTGAGGCAGTTTGTTCCGAAAGTCCAACAACAGCCCTTTTTCAGCTCCATCAGCTTCCGAAGGGCGCCTGCTTTTGCCCAGCCCCCTCTCAGACAGCGGGCCCTTGTGACAAGTGCATTTTGGAGAGTCTCACCGTCACCACCAGGACAACTGGGAGAATGTCAACGAATCAGCCACGATTTCGAATCTGTCAGATGGAATTCAGCTTTTTCACATCATTTCAAAGATCTGCGTGACAGGCAGATGAAGTGGCACAACTGTGCGGCGGGGCAGTGTTCGGTAAATTTAACCAGCACACCGAGAGAGCACTCCTCTCCCCCACAGCCGAGGAAACAGACCCACAAAGAAAAAAAAAATCCCTCTGGGGTTTCAAAGGATCTTCTGTGGACATCGACTCTATTGAAAGCAAGGTGACTCCTCCAGGACAGTGGGATGTCACGTAGCTCGCTGGTGACGTGGGGCTGGGATGTCACTGGCTGGCAAGGTTGAATCCCCTCTTGTTGAATGGATGTTTCAGGGCGAAGGTCATTTACTTGCCTTGAAGTAGAAGGTCACCCCTCGTGATCCACGCTCATCGCAATTGTGATGCTTATCTGATATCACTTATATGTGGAGTCCAAAAAACTGGACAGACGAACTAAGTTACAAAACAGGAACAGACTCACAGACTTAGAAAACAAACTTATGGGAGTACCCATCGTGGCTAGGTGGAAACAGATCCAACTAGGAACCGTGAGGTTGTGGGTTCGACCCCTGGCCTCACTCAGTGGGTTAAGGATCTGGTGTTGCCGTGAGCTGTGGTGTAGGCTGACAGCTGTAGCTCCAGTTCAACCCCTAGCCTGGGAACTTCCATATGCTGCGGGTGCAGCCCTAAAAAGAAAAAAGAAAAAAAAAGAAGAAAACAAAACAAACTTATGATAACCAAAGGGCAAGGGTTCAGAGGGAGGGATAAACTGGGAACATGGGGTTAACGATGTGCCCCACTGTGTATAAAATAGGTAAACAACAAGACTCTACTGTATAGCACAGGGAACTGTACCCAGTATCTTGTAGTACACTAGAATGGAAAATAATTGGGAAAAAAAAGAATTTTGGATACATACAACCACGTATATAACTGAATCACTTTGCTGTACACCTGAAATTAGCACAATATTGTAAATCAGCTGCACTTCAATTGTAAAAGAACCATATTAAAAAATTACTATCAGGTACTCTGATACATATCAATACAAGTTTAACTTTCAGATTTAAATTGGGGAAGGGCAGAATACTGAATGGTAACCTGGAAGAGAAATTAATACCATTAATAAAAATTAATGATACACCCAGTCCCCTGAAAACTAAAAAAAAAGAAAGAAAGAAATGATTTGCTTGAAGAAGTCTCTAGAGTGTTCTGTTCACTGTGGATCTCCTGACAAAGAGCAGGCACTCCAAACATTTCCTTTTGAGTGGCTAAAGAACTGAATGCAAGCTTTCTTTCGGTTATTGAAGCAACTCCCATCTAAGATTCCAAGAGCATGCCCTGTGGAGCGACCGAGTCCTGCTCCTGGTTTTGCACCCTACTGGCTGGAACGGATGCAGGACCCTGGCTCTGGAGCCTCAGTCACCTCTCCTCCGATGAAAGATGTGAACCCAGATCTTTCCAGATGTTGCAATCCTAGTCCCTGGGTTTAGGATCCTGGGAGTTTGACCTCTTACTCCCCTTTGAATGTGCGAATTCTCAGAGAAGAGCTAACACATGCAGTTAGGCTTGTGCTGGTTCACTTTTCCCTGCAAGACAGGGCATCTGAGGCCACCTAAGTGTTCTGAGCACCCACAGATAGGGGACCACAAAAATCAGGGGTCTTGAGCAAGATGGAAAGGGAAATAGAAAGCCACCAAAGCCAAAATTCACCTCCTTTACTGTTTGCTCAATGGCCGATCAGCAAACACCCACAAGTAAAGACAGGACCTTTCTGGGAACAATGAGCACACACATAGTCCATGCAAATGAAAGGCACATTGCACTGATGCAAATTTCAGTTTTCCCATAAGATGTAGGTTTGTCACTTGTCACCCCCTAAAGAGCGTCTGGGGTCCTGCGCATCATTTCCGGGCCCCTTACCTTGCTCCCACATTCTCTAACCCAAGTCTCTCTGCATCGCCACAACACTTGATAGTGTTCAATATTAGAGCAGTCACATCCATCTTCAATGCATAATTAAGACGTGGATTAGATGCTTCGAAAATGAAAATCACGGCTACGACTTCCGAGGCTAGAACAAATGATCCAAATCCAGTATTACTTCCTGAGTTTTGTCTCATGGAATATTTATGACAAGCTGTGATAAAATATTGAACCGGGGTGTTCTGACTAGAAACAGGTGCCATGGAGGTGCCACATCATTATGGGAAACTAGCCTGGCACTTGTTTGCCGAACACTTGTCGCTAATGCTTTAGATTTGTTTTCCATTTGTTTGGGCAGCTCTGCTCTCGTGCTGAGAAGAGTGAAGAAGTAGAGCCGGGCAGGGTGAGAGATGTGCTGCACGTTAATGATTTCTACGGCCAGCCGAGCCGTGCACGTCCTGGCCATTCCCCGTCAAGCGTCCTGGTCGCTGGGAGCAGTGACGAGCTCAAGAACGTATGATGTTTCCTGCCACCCAGTATGTTTATGATTTTACGCAGAGGGCCATGGGGACATAACTGACTCTTCTCTCCTTGGACTCAGACTTCATTTCTGAATATGATGACCTTCTGTATCTCACAGCCCAGCCCCTTGCCCTGTCCCTCCTGTCACAGCCATTTCCTTTTGCCCCATTTCTCCTCCGATCTAAACCCTAAACCTCCTTCAGGGCTTGGCAGAAGGGTCACCTGCTGTGACTTTTCTTGCAAATTAACCCTCATCTCTGTGGTTCCCTGTCCTTTGAACCTATGCTCGGCCCCACCCCTATGTGTGCGTTGGCACCTTACCTCAGCCTTTACTTAAAAGCTGCTTTCTGATTGGATCTCTTCTGGGTGTTTGTAACAACTTGGGAACAACTTGTAAAGCCAGTTTCCAGTCGCCCAAGTGTAGCTCTTGATGGTGGGATTTAGATAAGCTATGCAAAAACCACACTTACAAATCATTAGGACCACCGACTGGACAGCGCCCTACATTTTACTCAGTGCCTGTGTAAACAACGCTTCTCAAACTTCTCCCCTCCGATGTGATGGATGCTTGTCTCAAGAGCGTGGGGCTGCAGCCCCAAAAGGGAGGCAAGTGTAAAATATTTTAAGGCTCTTGCTTTCTTCGAAGACTTCATGTGAACATTTTATCTTCCGTGATAAACCTTCTGGTTTTTATTTGATGTTTTAAATCATCTCAAGTTGAAGAAAACTTCACCATGTCGTGTTAGTTTCAGGTGTACAGTACCGTGATTCAGATGTTGAGTTTAGTTCCCTGGGCTATAGAGTAGGCGCTTGTTGTTTATCTGTTTTGTATACAGTAGTGTGTATACGTTAATCCCAAACTCCTAAATTAGGAGTTTTCTTTCTTTCCTATTTTAAAGTGTTTTAAAATCACTCACTGTTAACTAAAAGTACTAGTCCCCAAAGATCCCGTGGGCCAGCAATACGAGTTTGAAAAACACAAGAATGTCATTGAACTTGATCCCCGTCATTGCTCCGTGAAGGAGGTGAAGCATTTGTCTTTGGTTGTGTTGTTTTCCATTTTAGTGATCTTATTTTCTGGTAGCCAGTTTAAGTAGCCTACATACTGATTAGCAAGATAAAAGTAGGAATGGTTAAGTAGTCCTCAGAAGCACTGTAAACCCTGTTTTTATTTTTTTCATGTAATTTAATTTTTATCTTAGATTGGAATAGAGTTATCTTATGCTGTTGTATTCACTTCAGGGGTACAGCAAGGTGACTCAGTTATCTACATACATATATCCACTGTCTTTTCATATTATTTCCCCCATAGAGGTTATTACAGAATATTGAATGGAGTTCCCTATGGTATACAGTAGGTCCTTGTTGATTGTCTATTTTTATATCGTCGTATGTATAAACATTTGTTATTAATTCATTGTTAAAGGAGTGAAAACTGATCCTCAGATTAATATGAAAATTGATCCTCAAGGTCACAGATGATTAAACCCAGATGTATTAATTCCAAACCTCATGTAAAAACGTTTTTACCGCTCAAGAAGCTTCCAGCTTCCCTGGCCTAGTGATATACGCAAGTGTCTTTTATCCACCCCTAGATACCTAGTAGCAATAAAAGGAACCACCCACTGCCCAGGCCCTGCTGTCCCCAAGCCCATGTTGACTTTCTCTGCTGGAAACCTTGCACCCAGCTCTCAACTCTGGTCCCTTCTGTGGCCATATCCAGCTCCAATCTCGAGACCCAGGGGAAGCTCAGCATTCTCCCGGTGCCCTCATGTGTCACAGCTCCCTGGAGCACTTTGTTACCCTCCTTATTACCACATGTCTGGCCTTTTTGTCACTAGACTGGAGAGTCCTCGGATGTACAGGGCGTCTCTTCCGCGTGTTAGAGTGGTCCCTCCCTCTGCTCAGGCTCTGGCCTCTCATAAGCTCTCGGTTCATATTTATCAAGTGAATGAACTAGCTTCCCAGCTTCCAGAGGCTGGATGGGGAGGGCTGGGGTGGGTAAAAAATAATGGACCATTTCCCCCAAAGCCAAAGCCAAAGAGTAACTGAGGAATACATACACGATGCTGAACCATGAATCTTCCCTCACCTGTCATAGCAGATCACCTTCTGGAAATAACGTTTGGTAGCGTCAACAGGTCGGGTGGGTGTTTCAGTTCCTCGTCCTGATTGCTGAATATTACTGTATGGCTTTGTAGTTTGTTTCTGAACATCCAAGAGGATCGGCCATGCCCCCCAGCAGCCCAAAGGAACGCTTTCTTAAACACCGTGATTATTTATCCCCAAGAATTTACATAATTGTGCTTGAAATTTGCTGTTCTCAAACATAGTACCAAAACAGCTTTCTGTTTTGACTCGGTGACTGAAATGAGGCGAGAGAGATGAGCTGCTTACAGGCTATACTCTTACCTATCACTCCTCTCTTTCTCCCAAGAGCCCTGTAATTGAAGTGTTACATGCTCCTAGCCTTGGCTTATGATATATGGGCGCTTCTCAAGGCTTGAGAATTCAATCCTGGATTTTCAGCTGGTACGCTAAGACTGATTTCCTAGCTGTTTCTCTTTGAAAGATGTACTATGTCTAAAGAAACCATTATCCTCTGATACTTCCACTCTGGTGAGACCATGGATCCTCACAGAAACACCTGCACACACTGACAGCCTCTTCCTAGTCAAGGATGGTGAGGCTTTCATTTTTCAGAAGACCTAGAATAAAGGTAACTACGCTTTGTGAGTAACTTACCTTCACAGTCTCAGCATAAAAAAGCAGGTCCATTTTTCTATTGGGAAGATGGGAAATTTGTATAAATAGATGGCAGAAGTGTCTCCTCTTTAGCATTGACTCAGGTCAATTTTACCAATTATTTTCTCTGAAAAAAAAAATTGAACTGGACCATCCCCAAAAGTGTGTATATGTTTTAATGTTTCATATACAGACACATCCTCTGGGGAGAGATATATCACCAGGAGCCCCCCATGGCTTGTCTTAGAAAACAGTTTAAATTCACAGATGCCACCTCCGTGTAATAACAGACTTGCAGATCGGATTCTAAGCTGAATCTCGAGGTGTAATGATCCACAGTTCCCAAAGAGGCGAGCAGACTCCCACAACCCCAGGGATCTCTGGAGTTCCCAGAACACTGGGTCCTGACTGCACACTTCCCAGTGCTGTAAAAGCCCCAGCACACGGTGTAGATAAACCCAAATCCATCATCATCCCCACTTGCTTTCTGAGATCCTCCGACACCTGCCTGCCTTCAGACACTCGCGACGTGGCAGTCCGTCTGCTCCCACCTGCCTCCACCACATCGATCCCTGCGGGGGAATGACTTAAGTGGCCTCTGAGATCGATGCCTGCGACAGCCCAACAAAGATATCCGCCCGGCCATAATCTGCTCATTCTGTACAGAGAGATGTGGGCTCAGCTCCAAGGACTCCAATTGCATTGCAAGCTGCCGAAAAGTTTGTCTGCTGACTGCTCAGCAAATGCCATCACCAAATCCAAGGAATAATGAAGAACAATGCAAAGTACAGCCTTGTCCCTTCTAAATAATTTCGTAAAGCCTCCATTTGAGGCAATAAAAGGAGATGGAAAAAGAAACTATAACAAAGTGAAACAAAGAGCCTCCCCCCTTGAAGTCACTGTGAGCATGCAAAGCACTCACTTGTGTAGAAATAGCATGCGGAGAGCAAGGCATCTCAGTAAGAGAATCAAAATTAGTTTCCCTGAGCACATTCAAACTTCTGGTATCCCTCCAACTTCCAGATTAGTAAATCTACTAATTTTGCTCCAAATTTTAGTTTAAAAAATTGCCATTCTTTTTCAGAAAGTCGAAAGTCTGCATAGTCTATTACCCCAAAATTCCAGTCCTGGATATGTTTCTAAAGGCACATTCCTAAGGGGTGCATGTAAAAATGTACATACAACATTGTTGATAGGAGAATAAAAAGAAACAATATAGATATCCGTTAATAAGAAAAAGTGCTTTTTTAACAAAATGGAATACTATACAGTGTTTAAAAATGAAATAGCTCCTTAAGATACCACTTTCCACACTCTAGGATCTAAGGAGATCTATAAGCTATGATCATAGAATATAGGAGCTATAATCAAAAAAATAGAAAATAATAAATGTTAGGAGTTCCCGTCATGGCTCAGGAGTAATGAACCTGACTAGTATCCATGAGGACATGGGTTTGATCCCTGGCCTCACTCGGTGGGTTAAGAATCCGGTGTTCCCTTGAGCTATGGGGTAGTTTGCAGAGGCAGCTCGGATCCCGCATTGCTGTGGGTGTAGCTGGCAGCTGCAGCTCCGATTCAACCCCTAGCCTGGGAACTTCCATACGCTTCAAGTGCAGCCCTAGAGGGAAAGAAAGAAAGAGGGAGGGAGGGAGAAGGGAAGAAAGGAGTACAGAAAGAAAGAGGGGGGGGGGAGAGAGAGAGAAAGGAAGGAAGGAAGGAAGAAGGAAAGAAAGAAGAAAGAAGAAAGAAAGAAAAAGAAAGAAGGGAGGGAGGACGGGAAGAAAGAAAGAAAATAATAAACATTAGCAAGGATGTAGGGAAATTGGAGTCCTTATACACTCTTGGTAGGAATGTAAAATGATGCAGCCACTTTGGAAAACAGTCTGGGAGTTCCTCAAAATGTTTGTCATAGAGTTGCCATCTGACCTGGCAATTCCACTCCTAGGTATATACCCAAGAGAAATAAAAACATATGCCCACACAAATAGCTTATACATGAATGTTCATAGCAGCATTATTTACAATAACCCAAAGTTGAAACCATCCAAATGTCCATCAGCTGAAGAAAGGATGAATAAAATGTGCTATAGCCATACAATAGAATAGTATTCAGACATAACCCGGAAAAGAAGCATTGAAACCTGCTACAACACGGGTGAGACGTGAGAACGTTAAGGAAGGGTGCCAGACTAAAAAGGCCAAATAATGTAAGTCCATTTATTTGAAATGTCCAGAATAGGCTAATCTAAACAGACAAGAATTACGTTTGTGGCTTGGTGGGGAGGAAGAGTGATAATGTGTATAGGTTTCTCTCAAGGAGAAATTAAAATGTTCTAAAATTGACTGTGGTGATGCTTGTACAACCCTGTGAATGAATATAGTACAAAAAAGAGGAATTGTGTACTTTTTTAATATAAATATATATTCTTTTTTTACATCCTTTTCCATTATAGGCTATGGAATTGTATAGTTTAAATGGATGAGTTGTATGGTTAACTATACCTCAATAAAATTATTTTTAGTTACAAAATAAAATATGGAGGTGAAGTTACCAACCTAGTTGATTCCCACAACACAGTGTTGAGTAAGAAAAACAAAAATGCTGGTAATATGAGTTCAATTACATAAACTTTAATATATGCCAAGCAATCCCTTATTTATATTAAGGACATATGCACATAAATAATAAAGGAAGGGCGGGAGGAGAAGAAAAGTAGAACATGTTATAAAATATTCATTATAATATCCGTTACATCTTTTTAATTTTTTGAGCAATTTTGTAACAAAAATATTTTATTGAACTACCGTTGATTTACACTACTACATTTATACCAAAAATGTTGGTAATTACCAATAAGCACCTTCATCCAGAAGGGTCAGCTAAATTGTTTTAGAATGTTTACACTTGCCCCATAAAATGTCAAAACTTTAAATTATTATCACTATTCTGCGGTTGAGAATGATTACTTAAAATTTCCTGTCTGATGATGTCTTTTCTAAAACCCAAGTATTGGGTCTTTAAAATAATCCTAATTCATGGTTTGCTTGTGGCCACTAGGATCATTGTGGCCTCGTTTTATTCATTTCCTTGTACCAATCTTCTGCTGCTTAGAGTCTTAAGAGTGATGAAATATGTTCCGTTAATAGATCCTCAGACAGTTGCGGTATCATTTATCTTTTGACCATGTCTACCCTCTTGGAGATTATCATACATTTCCAACCTGGAATCCAAGAAGATATTGACATTTTTATAATACTGCCATCCATTAAGCTATTTAATGAATGTGCTTTATTTTTATTAAGAAAATCAGTATAAATCTGGACATTCTGGATCGAGGACCAGATCTCCTACAAACTAAGCAATTTTGTGCCTTCATCCAACAGGAAACCAAAATCTTGGCCTGCTGGCCAATTTCCATAAATTCTTTTTATCATCAAAGTATTTTAGACATATTTTTCTGCATATTTTCTGCATAGAGGAAGACAAATTCAGAAAGTTTGACCTTCTAAAATATGTTCTCGCTTGTGACCGTGTCTGAATGTATGAGTGTATTCTGTATAGATTCTTTGCGCTTCTTTTTCAACCAAGTGTTTAACCTTTTAACTGGCTGGATAGAATTTGCTCTTCACAAAGTCTAGATAGTTAGTATCCAGGTTGTGTCATGTTCTAGGACTTTCTACATCTCACCCAGATAATACAGAGAAAATACCAAGGTCTTTTCGAGACTGGTAGGGTCTTCAAGGAAGATGGGGGAGCATTTCCTGTGGTTTGAGGGGCATCTGTAGCATCTTCCTTTGGAGTGACTCATAAATCAATCTGCATTACTGTTGGAGGTGCTCAAAGCAATGGATGTTTACTAGAGTAATGCTTAAAAATGAAGTTTGCCTTCTGATTATTAAAAAAAGCAAGAATAAGCTACCTGGTCTCATGTTGCAAAATGCCGTTCAAATTATTTTTATTGAATATAAAATGACCTCAAGTGCTTAATAATAAGGGTTTTTGTTCTGTAAGATCTTCTTGACCCGTCTAATCCCTCAATTCATGAAGAAAACAGTAGCATCTTAAGGAGATCGTGGCCTGTGTACAAATAATGTCACTGTTTTTATAATGAGGGAAACTTCTCCCAACCAGGTTAGTCAGTGAATTGTTTGCTCTTTAATAAAATATGTGTGCTTCCAAGTCTAAAATGCTCTCAGTGTTGTAATATTCAAAGGAATTTCAAAGTGAGTAATTACAAATAAGTCCCATGAAAGTAATTTTTCTTTAGCGATTACCTCTTCCGTCAAAACATTTAAAATAAGAAATCCATGCTTCTCCCTCCCCTCACCATCCCTTCTTTATCATCTCTTCGAATCCCCTCCCTTGCTGTGGTCATTAAGGATGGAATCCATCTCTTAACTTGTGAACTTCCTGGTTCGCACCTCATTGAGACCTTTGTGATAACTTCAAGGTAATGGTGTCCCCTCTAGTTTCCAACCCTTCTAACCATCCACCCCACTAATGGGAACTGTTCCTTGAACGCAGACTTAAGTCAGTCAGTGTAAGACTTTTTCAGTGCCTTCGGCTCCAAATCCCTCTCGATGGCATGCAAGCCTTTTCTCTGGCCTCAGCCAGCATCCTATCCACTTAGTCCCACCAACCTTGTCTTTCAACTCCACTCAGATTCACCAGAATGGTCTTAGGATAACTTACATAAAATCTGCGGTAGGCTGGTTTCCCAAAGAAACTCACAGGTAATTCTCCATAACCTGGAATATATTACTTGACGTGTTAAAGGGAACTTTGCAGGGATGATGAAGGTAAGCATCTCAGGGCGGAGAGATTTTCCTGGACTCTCTGTATATCTTCAGTGTTATCACAGGATCCTTCTAAGAGGGAGGCAGGAGGGCCAGCAGGGGAGAAGGCAGTGTGATGACAAATGCAGAGAGAAAGCAGATTGACAGTGGAGGAGACTGAGAGATTTGAAGATGCTGTTCTGCTGGTTTTGAAGATGGACGAAGGAGCTATGAGCCAAGGAGCACAGGCAGAGCCTCTAGGAGCTGTAAAAGAGGGGGAAATGAATTTGGCCTTTGACTCCCCAGATCAAATCTCATCAGTAATCGTTGTTTCTGGGTGGCTCATATGATAAAGCCAAGGGGTGATGGATGCTCCTGACTTAAATACATTACCTTTCCCAGATAATAATAACAACAGAGAGGTCTGATGTTATAGCAATAAGTGTTATTACCCAAATTGGAAATAATGAGGTGGAGGCTTCAGAAAGGTGAGCAAATTGCCCGGGGTGTTGGAGCAAATGTGTTAGCAGAGGTTTGCCTGAACTCAGAGTCCTCATACTCTTTCTTGTCCTCATCCTGCAGGACCGCACCATTTCTTGTGTTTTACTAAAGACTCAGTGTCTTATTTCAGGCATCATATCCTTTAGGAAGCTTTTCATAGTACCCTAGTTGGATTTCTCCATCCTCCTCCATTCAGCACCTGCTGTGGCCAGTACAGTACTTAACACTTTCCATCTAGTGTTCTAGCACCATATCTGTAGTCAGTTCATTCACAGTCAGTTCATTTAACATATTCCTTGAGGCTGAGAAAATGCCGTATTTCCTTATATACCTAACATTTAATTCAGTACTTGCAATGCTGTACACTGAAAATGCTTGATAGAAGGAAATGAATGAATGATTGAACTTTTTAGGGATTTGCAAATGTCATCAAAGAGTATGACCTATGTTGCATTCATTTTTAAAAAGCAATCTGGTGAATCCATTCTCTCTCTCTGCCTCTCTCTCATTCCAAAATAAACCCAAAGAACATTGAACCAAATGCAACACTCTATAAAACAGACACATAGAGGAGCTAGAGTATTACAACCAATCACTTCAGTCCATCTCTGAGCTAACTTTATCACAGTCCTTGTTCAACACAAGTTTATAATCAAAACGAAACTCAGAAAAAGATGTTTTCCACATCCGCTCTTTTTGTGAATTGAGGTATAATTTACATACAGTGAAATACTTAGATCTTAAATACGTTCTTCAATCCGTTTGGATGACGGCAAATCAAGACACAACAGTTCTCTCACCCCAGCGATTCCTTCCTGCCCCTTGTCCATCATGTCCGTGTTCTCCTCCAAAGTAATCCATGCTCTGATTTCCATCCCTCTGGATTCACTTTGCCTACCCTAGACTTTCACTTGAATGGAATCATATAGTGTGTGCATTCTGTGGCTGGCTCCTTTCACTCGGGGTAGCATATTTGAGATCCACCTGTGTTGTCACATTAGCAGTAGTTCATACTCTTAATTGCCGAACTGGATTCCATTTTAAAAACACACTTCGGTTTATGTTTATACTCTTCTGTTGATGGACATCTGGGTTGTTTCCAGCTTCGGGCTTTTTTGAATAAATCTGCTGTGAATGTCCTTGTCCAAGGCTTTTCATGGACATACATTTACATGTCTTTTGGATAAATACCGAGGAGTGGAACTGTGGGTTCACATGATAAATGCATATCTGGGTTTTACCGGATGGATTATCTGCATCTACACAGCAGACTGTTCAAGAAATGTATAAATCTTCGTAACTGTCCTGTGAATGTCAGTGCCTCACAGGAGCAGACTTAGTCACCACGGGCCCTGGGCGACGTTCTCTTGCAGTAGAGGCTGAAGCAGGGATGGATGCTCATGGACCTGATCAGTTGAGATCAGTCCTTGCAGTGCTTGGAGCAGAAGTGTGTTAGGAGTGGGGGAAGGAGGGTGGTTTCAGCTGATGCCCAGCCTCATCCTTGTCCCCCAGAAGGCTATGGAGCATCTCATCTTAAGGAAGGAGAGCTGGGCCCTTTTATCCACACCGCGGCCAGTTGTTACTGAAGACAGTCTCCCTCGGGGTGGTGGAGTTTACCTCCCAGGCATCTCTTAGGCGTTGTGGCTCCTGTGGGGGCCGAAAGCTATTTCGTGGAGGAAAGAGCAGCCGCGAGCCACGAACAGCCAAGACTCACCACAGCAGGGTGGACGGGAGCCCTGGGCTGGTGAAGGGGACCTGGGTGGAGCTTCAAGAGCCTCCTCTCTCCAGGTCAGCCACTGGAATGCAAGAATTCTCTCCACACCACAGTTTACCTGCAATTTATTAGGATGGGACAGTCCACACAAAGTAATGCACTCAGACATGACTCCCAAAGGCTCACCTCCGTGGCCCAGGGCAGATGATTCTAGAGGATGGCTCTCTGCCCACACTTAGAAAACAGGCACAGCTTCTCAACGCGTGCAGAGCCAACGGTGGCTGCCACCTCTGAATGTCTACCTGGCAGTCTTGCGCTTCAAGGATGGTGTGGCTTCTCTCTGACATCTTCCAGCCCTGACCCCGTGCCTTGTGGTAGCTGCTGGCCCCTGCCTCCTGGAGCTTTGGTCACGCCTTCATATTGCAGATGTGCAGACCCAGCAGGCTTGGCAGGAGTACAGGGAGGGCAAGGCTGGTGACCGAAAGGAAGTTTTTGTATAGGTTAGCAAGCCTCATTTCACCCTGAAAACTGACCCCTCCTCCAGAGAATTGCCTGGGAGTTTTTTTGTGGAACCAACCTACCACAGATTTCATGTAAGTCTTTGGAACAAGTGGAATCTCTCTTCGAGAGCTATTTTAATCCTAAATGGACAGAAATAGGTAGAAAAATGACAGAGCTCACAAAATGGAGAAAAGAAAATCTGTCTTTACTGCAGCCAAACAAGCAATGGTGGATGGGTAAAGGGGACCCAGGAAGCAGAGATGATCTTTTGACACAGTAGCCTTGCTTTCCGATGTGTTAATTGCAGAGCACATTAAGTGCTTTTGCTGAGAGAAGGGAGAGTCGCTACAACAACATAATGCATCCATGGCAACTCAATGTCAAGATGTCTTTCTGTGACCCTTGTGGCACTTGGTGTGAAGAAAGCCCCATTCCAGCTTCTCCATCAAAAACACTGCTGTTCTGGAGGATCTTACTCTCAGCAATACAAGGAGCAATTGTTCCACTTCTTGGAAATAAGATGGTGGTGGGAACAAGAGCTGTTATTGCAGACTCATCAGAGTTTATTATTTCCATCAAAGAGATAAAGCAAGGAAGTCCTCAGGCAGGCTTAGCTGAAATATTACAGAGGCTAAGAGGTGAACTTGAAAAACCTTTCATTTTAAGCTTGCAGCTGCTGTGTGCACTGAAAATACGACAAGGAAGAACTTACCCAAGAACAACCACCATGAAATTGAGCAGCGTTTATTAATCTTTGGTTCTCTCTCTCAGGTTGTTCGATAGCAGGCAGCCATAACTTCATTTAGGGGAAGAGCCTCAGAACTTACAACTCCTCCCCAACTGCCCCAAACAAATAAGAATGGAAGAAAAATCTAGGGTATTCATACGCTGATGAAGAGGAAATCATCTTCAAGAGCCCACTCATACATAACTCTTTAAATTTTGGTCCTTCTCAGAGGCCTGTGATGCTGATTTTGGCTACTAGAGCCATGCAATTCATCTGATAACTGTGACCCAATGAATGTCTATGTCAGCAGCTGACCCAAGGGGAAAACAGACAGGAAACTACCTAAAGTCATTATTTCTCATGTGATGCCCAGTTGTCATCAAAGAGAGTACTACAGTTTGCGGATACAGGAAATTACATGGTAAGAGGATAAGAAAAGTGTCCGTTGGCTAGCGCACTGAGAAGCTGACTTTGTGTTTGAAGTTATTTGTTACTGATATCAGGGACTTCTGTGGCTGGCCCTGGATATCTAGCCTTTCCTTAAGAGATGAATCCCAGCGTGCGGTGAAAATAGGATTACACTTCCAACTCAACAGTAGCGACCTGGCATGAAATTAGAGCACATAGATTCTTTGGTGGGTCATTTTCAGTCTACTACCCCTAGTTAGCCTATTGGAACAAAAGAAATCCATTTTGTTAGAAGTGATATTTTGAAAGCAATACTGACTTTGAAAACTTACATTTATTTAGCCTCCTGGAGCTTATCTCAAAGAACTACCAACTCTTCAAACAAATTTGGTTAAGGGTAAAAGCCATTGCAGATAGATGCCTGTTAACATCCTTAGAGTCAAAAGTTTATAGATCCACTCAAAATCTGAGTAAAAGACAGGGAGGCAAAAGCACAAAAATGCATTTTGGGTGGTCCTGGCAGATTGCAAGCTAAAGATAAATTTTCAGCAACTCAAAATGGCAGAGAGACTTATAAAATGATCGTTCCATCAACACTTATCTCTTGAGAATAAAAGGAGGCAAGAAGTGAAACCACAATTCAATATTCATCGTAATACCCTTTATGGGTGTACCAGTTTAGGGCTCATGTTTTATTTGTTTTCTTTTTTTTTTTTTTGAGTATAGAAATATAAAAACAATATAATACAAAGCATGCTCTATGTGGAAAGATTAGTGATAGTAGAGATGATCTAACCTGGGAAGGGGAACCTTAAAAAATTACCCTCAGAGCAACCCTTGGATATCTGAAGCAATAGTAGAAGGAAGACACAAAGTGGATCTTCTCTGTGTTTGCAAAAGAACAAGCAAATGAGAAAATACAGAAGTAGACTTTGGCTAGAAATTGCTGCGGGTCTTCTTTAATTTTAGCACAGGGACGGGCCATCAAGGAAAAGTTTGGGATCCTAAAGATCTTTAGGAAGTGCTAGAGAGAAAACAAACCACGAGAGAAAACCACCTGAACCATCCACCTTCAGTTCTGTTAAACACAAGAAAGGGACAAGAATTCTTGTGTCATCTTCATGGTGGTCTTTCCAGGTGTGGAATCGCTCTCCATCGGCCTGTCTTGTGCTTGCATTTTCTTTTCCTCCCGAAGTTGGGTGTGAGTAGTTTAAAGATGACTGAAATAGTTAAGGCATTTTTGCAGTTGCAGAGAAGTGTCCACCTTAACTGCACAAATGAAAATCATCACCATTCCAACAAATCCAATATAACCAAGGAAAATAACAATACCAACAAATGAAGCCAGCATGAAACCACTCAGCACTGTGGTACTGCATTAATCATGTTGCTCTTGGAGAATTTAAAGCTTTTAATCATGCAGGCCTGCAGTCTTTGGTAAAAACTCATGGGCACTTTATGGGTTTATTTTGGGCCCCAGGGCCCCTGTATTGTTCGCTAAGTACAATGAAAACCTGTTAAGGTTAAAGAATAAAAATTAATGTCAAAGTGAATAAAGGAACTGAAAAGGTCAAAACTTGTTCCTGGGGCCAAGGAATACGCCTGCCCATGGAAAAGGCCATGGAAATCCAAATTAAATAGCAAGTTTCTGCCCATAAATTTGTGGAAGTAGCAAAATTGCTGCAAATGGCTTTCCAGTGGTTCTGCATTACACACACATAATATGCATAAGAATATATTACGAATATATGTAAACACATGCATAAGCAAGAGATACATTTCTCTTTTGTTCTTGTAGTCCTAACACTTGAATTATCTAATTATCTGGCCTGAACAAGAAAGGGAGCCATCCCTCTCAGAATAGCCCATGCCAACCCTGGACATACATCTATAAAGAACATTTAAACTAGAGTTATTGAGTGTGTTCCCCAAATTTCCAAGTGCCTTTTAATTTCTATCTGCAGGAGATATATTATCCTTATGGATGGGTGAAAAAAAAAATCTATATGTATATGAATATATATATATATATATATATATATACACATATACACACACACACACACACACACACACACACACACACACACCATCCTGGCTTCATTTGTTGGTATTGTTTTATATATATATATAAATCTACTAGCAGACATTAAAATCTTGGTATCTAATGAGCACCCATTTTGTAGTAGAAAATAAAATACTGATATAGCCAAAAAATATTATTCTATTTATATTTAATTCTGTTTACATTTAATCCCAACCTCAATGCATCACAAATTCATTTTTAAAGCAGGGCGATGCTCTCATTTCACAAGTCATTTAACAATAAACACTAGGATTTAGGATGTTTAGGGAAGTGGAGTGGGACACATCAACATCTTGCAAATTATTCCTAAATATTAAGGTCCCCAAGTAGCTCATTTGGTAGAAAAAGTCATAAAATTTTAAGAGAAAAAAAAATGTTCTGCAGATCTGCTTGTGCAGATTGACCCCATGCAATCACTAGTAACTGATGAAGCCAGGGTCTGTGAAACCTAGGAAAGGATTTTGCCCCGCCTGCCAGGCGCATGTGATGCTCAGGATCAGGATGTTTCTCAGCAGGCTCCCTCCTGCTCCCCACTTGCACCGAGGAGAAAATCCTTCCATTGGCTCCGTTGCCACCCTGGCTAGCTTTTCAGGCATCTTTGCTTTCCCTTCTCCCATAGCCCTTACCTGGGTTTCCAAATCTACTCATCAACCTGAAGCACAAGTGTGGCCCTCAGAGAGTTTGCCTTTCCCTGTTCCAGTTAAGAGGTCCCAGCCAAGCACCAAGGACTATGCATGTGCATCTGTAGATTCCACTGATCAAATCAGGTCTGTGTCAAAGAGCCTGTGTTGGCTCCACATGTCCCTGGGGTGGGGGGAGGACCATTCAGTGGTCAATGTTCAGCACAGCTCCCGGGAGACGAACAGTGGCCATAGCTCCGCCTTCATCTTGCACGTGACCTCCAGCACTCTTCCCCCGTCTGTCCCTTGAGCATCATAAAAGAAACTAAGATGGATCTCGAGTGAAAATGGGAATGACAGATGAGGAGGAAATGACTTCCTTGAGAAACAGCCAAATATAGCCAGAGGAAAACTCTAATTTGAGAAGATACATGCACCCCAATGTTTATTGCAGCAACTGTTTACAATAGCCAAGACACGGAAGCCAACCCTAAACCACTCTGTCCATCAACAGAGGAATGGGTAAAAAGATGTGGTACATATATATACAATGGAATATTACTCAGTCATAAAAAAGAATGAACCAATGCCATTGGCAGCAACATGATTGGACTTAGTGATTATCATACTGAGTGGGGAAGTCAGACACAGAGAAAGACAAATACAATATCATTTCTCTGTGGAATCTAATAAAAACTTCTTTAGATTCAAAAGAACTTATTTAAAAAACAGAAACAAACTCACAGATTTCAAAACCAATCTTACGGTTACCACAGGTGAAACCCTTGTGGGGAGGGACGAATTGGGAGGGTAGGAATAACACATACACACGACCGCTAAAAACAGGTGATTAACGAGAACTTACTGTAGAGCCTGGGGAGATCTACTCAATAGTTTGTAAATAACATATATTGGAAAAAAGAACGTATGACTGATTCAATTTACTGTACACCTGAAACTAAGACAACGTTGTAAGTCAACTGTACAGCAATAAAATAAAAGAAATATCCAAGGGTCCCAGTTGTCAGGGAAAGTTTTGTGCCAGCAAGAAGGAGCCTAATTCAATCTGTAGTCTATTCAAGGGTTTTTTATTTGTTTGTTTTTGTGTAGACACATACACACATACACCGTAACATACATTTATAAGCCAGTGGCCCTCCTGAATAAATCAGATGGAGGGGTGAATAATAGGAGGGAAAATGAATACCCATTTTGGGCAGTCAAAAAGCTCCCTGTTCATTTGAAAATGTTTTAAGCTGTCAGATTGAAAGGTGCGAGGCTATTTGAATAAATGAATTGATCCAGGGGCATTATGGCTATGGTAGTTATGGGTATTATTACTCAAAGAGCTGATTTTTTTAAAAAGTCATGCAATAGAATCAGGAAAAATGTCTGGAGGTCAGTTTCCTATTTTAGTGACTGCCTGTGGAGGTTGTGAAAATAGACCAAGCATTTGTTTTAGAAAAAAAAAAAAAATATTCAAAATGCATTCCTGCATTTATTTCCTTCCAAATAAATAAAAGCATATGTGTGAGTGGCTGTAGGCTAGTGTGCTCAGGTGTTGACATATTGAAATGGAGATGTTTTTCAGCACAAAAGGCCACAGGAACAGTTGCCAACCTGGTCACAACTCTAAATGGGTGTTGAAATATTTCCTATAACTTAAAAAGCATGTAAGCTAGAGTTATTGAATGCGTTCCCTAAATTTCCAGGAGCCTTTCCTTTTTCTTTTTTTTTATCCGCAAGAGCTGTCTTATGCTTATGGGTGGATCTTTTAAATGCTCTGCCATGTGTGGGCTTATGCACATTTGAGTTTTCAAAGGTGCCTCTGTTGGGTGCCCTCACATTAGGTCCCAGTCTGCTGTAGCCTCAGGGTGCAAGATAGAATCAAAGTCAGATTGAGGAGTTCCTGCTGTGGCACAGTGAGTTAAGAATCCAACTGCAGTGGGAAGAGCTTCCATCCTTGGCCTGCTGCAGCGGGTTAAAGAATCCGGCATTGCTGCGGCTGCAGTGTAGGTCGCAACTACAGCTTGGGTTCAGTCCCTGGCCTGGGAAATTCCATATGCCAGGGGTGTGGACTTAAGGTCAAAAACAAACAAACAAAAAAGTCAAATTGAAATAAAATTGAGCATTTCTGCTCATTAGAGGCATAGCTCTTACCATTTTCCAGTGGAGGTTATTCCAGGCATCTCAGAATGGCAGTTTGTGTTAACTTTTTACCCTTAAATTAACCCCCTAATTCTCTGCCTATGCCCATCCGTGAGCATAAATATTTGACTACATTAACTGCTCACATCATGTACCCCAAAGAGGCACAGATGAAACAGTGGCCATACCAGTCCTCTAGTTTTCTCTACTGTTTGAAAGGATGAAATGGGCAGGTAGACACCAGCTTGGAGGGAGAGGCTGAGATACCCAGCGACTGAGAAGGAACATTTCTATAGTCTGTGACTCGCTTTTGCCATTAAGATTTTTATCAATTTTATCACAGTGTCGTTGACATACAGTAAAGTCTCCAGTTTGGTAAATTGTATCGCCTGGGAACAACCCCATGATTAAGGCAACACCCCAAATTCTCCTTGAGTCTCTTTTCAGTCCTTCCCTCCAAACCTTCCCTGCATTCCACAACTTGGGACCTCGATCTGCTAAGGAAGCCAAGCCAGTTGTCCTCTCAGGATGGTTTTGATTCGTTTATTCTTCTTGGCATCATTTGGGTTACGCCTCTCTCTCTCTCTTGTTTCCTATAAAGCGGAAGGCATACTTAGAGGCTGGATGGATGCATGTTAAGCATTTGGCTAAAAAAAAAAAAAGAACGTAGGCGCTCCCGTCGTGGCTCAGTGGTTAACGAATACAACTAGGAACCATGAGGTTGCGGGTTCGATCCCTGGCCTCGCTCAGTGGGTTAAGGATCCGGCGCTGCCGTGAGCTGTGGTGTAGGTTGCAGACGCGGCTCAGATCCCGCGTGGCTGTGGCTGTGGTGAAGGCCAGCAGCTACAGCTCCTGTTAGACCCCTCGCCTGGGAACCTCCATACGCTGCGGGTGCGGCCCTAGATAAGGCAAAAAGACCAAAAAAAAAAAAAAGAGCATATATTTTTCTTGAGGCCTTACATCAAAGGCACAATATCTGATTGACCTAAATGTTTCTATATTAATGTGTCTGATATTAGCTTTTATTTGTTGTTTTATTATTTTTTTCTTTGCTTTTAACAATTTTCTTATTTCTTAAAAGTTATATGCAAGTAAAACAGTCCAAGAGTTTCTCAAAAAGTTAAAAATAGGACTACCATATGACCCAGGAATTCCACTCCTGGGTCTGCAATCAAACAAAACAAAACAAAAGCACTAATTCAAAAAGATATGTGCACCCCAGTGTTCATAGCAGCATTATTTTCAATAGCCAAGGTATGGAGAAAGCCAGATATTGTATGAGCTCACTTATATGGGAAATCTAATATGTGCACAGAAAATGAATGAATATAACCAAAAAGAAGAAGACTCACAGATGGAACAAACTGGGGTTGCCAGTGGGAAAGGGAAGAGGGAGGGGAGTAAAAGGGATAAATTAGTACATATAAAATAAGCAACAAGGGGATTGTGCAACACAGGGGATATGGCTTGTAGTTTACAAATGGAATACAATCTTTAAAAATTCTTAATCACTATGTTGTACACCTGTAACTTCTATAATATTATACATCAACTACAATTTTAAAAATGGGTGAAGGAGTTCCCTGGTGGCCTAGTGGTTAAGGATCTGGCATTGTAACTGCTGTGGCTTGAGTTTGATCCCGGGCCCGGGAACTTCTGTACAGCCAAAAAAAAGGAAAAAAAAATGGGGGGAAAATTACATGTAAGAAGATCAGGCAACCTAACATGAATATTGGTTGAGTTATATTTGAAGGAGTTTTAATTTTGCTGCTAAGTAGGTTTATATTACACCCTCATTCACTCACTGTGAAGAGAGGCAGCTTTACTGGTTTGGGAGCTTTAAACAGGCATGGATTTGAACTGTGGCTGATTCACTGAAAGCAGTGTGGCCTTAGACGCTTTCCTTTTTTCTCTGAGCTTCGGTTTCCTCGCCTGCAAAGTAGAGATGAAAATGTCAGCCCTCTATACATGAAAGGTATATTACGTAAACCAAAAGAGACAATATAGGGGTTGACAATTTATGAAGAAGAAAGTTATAATCAAATCAAAGTTTGTGTTATGCTGATGTTTCTTTGAGATAAGGAGAAATCCTGAGCAATATATTGCCCAGGTGGAGAAATTGAGACGCACAGAGAGAAAATGACTTTACAAAGCTTAGGGACCAGGACATCAGGGTCTTGGCTCCCACCGCCATCGTGGATCCTGATTTGAAATGAGCAATGCCTAGGAGTTCCTTGGTGGCTCAGTGGTTTGAGGATCCAGCGCTGTCACTGCTCTGGCTCAGGTGGCAGCTATGGTGCGGGTTTGATCCCTGGCCCCAGAATTTCTGCATGCCATGGGCACAGCCAAATAAAAGGAAGAAATGAAATTAGGAGCCAGACTCAAAGCGTTCTATCCCTATAGAAGGACAATAGCCTACAGCCTATCACATGCCGTCACTCTCACAATGCCATCTAATAGGTGATGTATTTTCTCAATACTCCCTGCCTAACTGCCGTCACCAGTGCCAGCTCCTCCATATCTACAATTATCCTCACCCAAGGTCGAATTTTTCTTTCCCTCTCAACCCTAGACAATTTCCCTTGAACTCCTCTTAGAGATTTTAAGTATTTCTCGTGGTATTATTACTACTTAAGACTGCATGCCTCCTGCAGGCAAGGACTGAGTCATTTCCATGGCTTAAACATAGCCTATGCTCAGCATATATTTGTTGAACTAAATTAAACTTTCCAGAGTTTCCATCTAGAGTAATGACACCTTTACTGATGGGACAAACCAGCTATGACCAGCGAATAAAACAGGTCACTTACCCCCAAACAAAATTCTGATTAAAAAACTGACAAATATTGTAATTGATTGTAGTTTAACCCTTGGGCTTTTTCTGTCTTTTTCTAGGGCCGCACTCGTGGCATGTGGAGGTTCCCAGGCTAGGGGTCGAATGGGAGCTGTAGCCGCTGGCCTACGCCACAGCCACAGCCATGCCAGATCTGAGCCACATCTGCAACCTACACTGGAGCTCACAGCAATGCAGGATCCTTAACCCACTGAGCGAGGCCAGGGATTGAACCTGAGTCCCAATGGGTACTAGTCAGATTCGTTTCCGCTGCGCCATGGTGGGAACTCCCCCCTGGACTTTTAATGAACATGAATGCCAAATTTAAATTTGGGGAATAAAATTGAACTAGCATTTGTAATTTGTCATTATTCCAAGGGGTAGATAAACTAAAATTTAGCCTTAAATTGCCTTCATTTACTAGCAATATAAAGTATTTTAATATAGTTCAAAGGAGAAAAGCAGACTAGCTCAGCTGTTCATGCTTTTATTTGACAGCTGTAAGGTAATGATGGCTCTAGCAATGTAAGGTCTAGGGGGAGAAATCTGCCAAGACTATTCTCTGGGGATATTCAAATATACATTTACATGATGTTAATAAGCTACTTTGACAGGTCACATCCTTTACATCTTCCAATTAAATAGAAGCCAAGTAAGTACCATTTATATAAGGGCCAAATGAGTCCTATGGCTTATGGACAGGGTCACTGAATGCAACCTTTTCTACTGAGACATAGAATCTGTGGTACTCAAAGGTCCTGGCATTAAGCACATGAATTATATGGTGACAGTGGAAACCAGCTGCCCCTTAGAACTGGTTCTGATTGATCAAGATTGGGCTATAGGACAAAGAGAATCTAAGTGTTTCTGGAAGGTTCCCTGACACCATCAATGTCGGCATGACCTGGGGAGTTCCTTTTTTTTTTTTTTGCTTTTTTTTAGGGCCGCACCTGAGGCATATGTAAGTTCCCAGGCTAGGGGCTGAATTGGAGCTACATCTGCCAGCCTACACACAGCCACGGCAATGTGGGATCCGAGCCACATCTGCAACCTACATCACAGCTCATGGCAAAACCGGATCCCCGATGCACTGAGCAAGACCAGGGATGGAACCTGCATCCTCATGGATGCTGGTGGGATTCGTTTCCGCTGAGCCACAACGGGAGCTCCCTGACTTGGGTAGTTCTTGAAAATGCATATCCCTGGGCCCCAACACCACATTCTGAATCAGTATCTCTCGAGCGGGACCTGGGGACCAGGGTTTCTAGACAAATTCCATTAAATGGTTGTGACACAGAGTAAAACTTGAGAGCTGCCAATAGTGTGTATCCAGTGGATGCAACTACAGGAGGGGCCCCCCCGCCCGGTTCCTTCCTTTCAGCATGGTCTTTGCTGAGAAGCTGCCTTCTGTTTAGTGCTTGAAATGGCCCAGACATGGCTGATTCCAGCTTTGGGGGAATCCTAACTGCTCTATGCTAAACAATGAAACTAGTTGCCACGGGGTCGATGTCATTGAGTTGTTCAGCTGGCTTGAACAAACTGCTAATCAGTGAGACTGGCCTGATTATATGGGGCCCCATGAACAGTGGAACCAGATGAAGTCAGGTAATGCAATTACTAGGAATTGACTTTTAGCAGTCAATCTGGGTGACTTTAAAAAGGCAGTCACTGTATTATTATCATTATTATTTTATTTTATTTTATTTTTTAGGGCCAGACCTGTGGCACATGGACATTCCTAGGCTAGGGGTCAGAACAGAGCTGCAGCTGCTGTCCTACACCACAGCCACAGCAGTGTGGGATCTGAGCCGTGTCTGTGACCTGCACTGCAACTTATGGCAACACTGGATCCTTAACCCGCTGAGCGAGGCCAGGGACTGAACCCGCATCCTCATGGATACTAGTGGGATTCGCTTCCACTGAGCCACAAAGAGAACTCCCAAAAAAGGCAGTCATTTAGAAGGCGACTCAGTACGTGTCTGTCTTGAGTTTCTGTGTATCCCTCTGTCTGAACAGACCCCTGGTGGACGTCTGTAGCAAGGTTCGTCTTCTTTGATGCACTTTGACTATTCTACTGAGCTAATGGCCAGCCAGCCTCAGAATCTTTTTTCCCTTTGTGACCTGTAACTATATTATTTTATGGGAGATACCCATGTTCCCAGCATAGAGCGAAAAATGTTTCCGAACTCTGTTGGTTTTTCTAGGTTATTTTTAAAGGTCAGTAAATTATATCTGATACCTTAGGAAGATAAACGAATACTCGAAATTGTTTTACCTTGCTGTGACCATATTACATCTCTACATTTGGGCTATAATCAGCTTTGTCACACACTAGGCGCTGACAGTTGCTGAAGAAGTTCAATGATCTGGCTCTAAGGAGTCGTGAACTTTTTCCCAGCTGTCCTTCCTACATGGTCTTTCTGTGTGACAATGATCTTTCTATGTGACAATATTGCATCTATTGTGTAGACAGGCAATGACCGCAAAAAGGCCAGAAGCTGGGCCTGAATGGATCTCTGTGTGTGCAAGTGACTGACTGTTGCTGGCTTTGAAGCCTTCTCACTATCGAACGGTTTAGAATTGCTTACCGAAGCACATATTAGTCCCAGAACTGGGAGAGGTGCTGAAAAGGGGAGAGAAATCCTAGTCCCCGTGCTTAAAGGAAGTTAAAATTCACTGCTATGATCATATGTATCTGTACAGAGTAGCTAGGATTTTAAAGTCAATTGATCTAACCTATATAGATGGGGTTCATTCTACAACTAAGTCAAAACAAGGTAAATCACATACTCCATTCCAAAATACACATGTAAACTGTGTGACAGAATTTTTAAGACTCTGGAAAATTGCAATGAAAACAAATTAAGACCCACATCCTAGCACATGACCAGGAGAATTGTGATTATGATCCTTGAGCAACTAAATGACTTATTTCTTCATGAAAAATAGATAATAGTTCTTGAGTAATAAGACTCAGGCCATAATGGCAATCTTTCCTTTAGCCGAATGGTTTAGTTGATGCACTGGGCCCTGTGTGTGTGTGTGTGTGTGTGTGTGTGTGTGTGTGTGTGTGTGTGTGTGTATTTGTAGTAATGTGCTCCAAGGAGAGTTTTTTGCTCTTTTTTAGAATATTTAGATATTATAAAGAAGAGCATATAAAATGTACAGCTTAAAGAAGAAGCATATAAAAAGAACAGCTTAAAGAAGAATTATATGTTAATATCAATTTAAGCACCATGAAAACAAGAAATATAGCATCACAATCATCCTGGAAACCACGTCATGCCTACCACCCAACCCAGGAAACTACTAGCATGATTTTTTTTCTATGATACATATGTATGTGTGTATATGTAAAATTTGTTAAATCATGTACATACTACAGTTTTCGGGGGCCCCAAGGCCACCCTCACTTCTGACACCAGGTGCAAGTTAGGGGGTTTCCTCAGGTTCTGTAATTTGCTGGAAGGATTCACAGAACTTGTTAAACTTGTTAAAGGTGTTATACTCACAGTTATGGTTTATTACAGTGTAAGAACAGAGATGAATATAAGCTGAAAGAAGAGGCACATGGGCAGGGTCGAAGAGGGTTTCTTTCTTTCTTTTTTTTTTTTTGCTTTTTAGAGCCATACCCACAGCATATGGTAGTTCTCAGGCTAGTGGTTGAATCAGAGCTGTAGCTGCCAGCCTACACCACAGCCACAACAACATGGGATCCGAGCCAAGTCTGCAACCTACACCACAGCTCACAGCAACGCCAGATCCTCAACCCACTAAGTGAGGCCAGGAATTGAACCTGGGTCCTCATGCATACTAGTCGGATTTGTTACCACTGAGCCACAACAGGAACTCCCAAGAGGATTTCAAGTACAGAGCTTTTAGTGGTGACCTCCCAGTGGAGTTGTGTGGACAGTGCTTACTTCTCCCAGAAATGATGTGGAGCAATACGTATGTAGTTTTGCCAACCCTAGAAGCCCACCCAAGGCTTAGAATCCAGAGGGTTAACTGTTGCCAAGTCACATAAGCAAAGTTGGGCATCTGCTGAGCTCACCTTTGTCTCCAGCCCCTCCAGAAGTTGAGTTTATATTACAAGGTCCAAGGTCCCCCATAGGCTGTAAGTCAATTGGTAGCTTAGATTGTTTGGTGAAAACCATGGCCCCCAGGTAAACAGTGATGGTCTTATCAGGCAGGATATTCCAAGAGCAGAGGGCAAAGGCAAGACCTCTCTTTGGGCAGGGTTAATCCTTTACTCTCTATGTATGAATATTTATGTTATGTATATTTTTTTTCATTAAAAATATGCTTTGGTTATGTCTGTTTTTGAACCTCATAGAAATGCTTCATATAAATCATCGTGTGTATATACTTATATATCATGTTGTGTTTTTTCAAGTTCTTATTTTACTTATTCCATATTGCATTAATGTTCTAGATATTCTTATCAAATATCAAGGAGAGTCTTGAAGTCACATTATAAAATAAAAAGTGGATTTAATGAGTAACTACAACACAAATAGCCTAGAACTTCCTACACAAACAGCTAAGGACTCCCTTTGTTCAGAAATATGCCCCAGTTGGTCTGCATCCTAGAGGACCCCAGAACAAAATACTGACTTTTAATGGTCTAACGGTCTGAAAAGCTGTAACTTTCCTACCTGTACTGATCAGCCTCAGCTATTTGGAACTCATCGTATTACACCTACTGCCATGTCCCCAGCAAAGATGAAATCAACCATAGCCTAAGGGATCAATACGTTTTTTTTTTTTCTTAAAGGGCCAAGTAGTAAATATTTTAGGTTTTGCAGGCCATATCCATTCTGTTTCAACTACTAACCTCTTGTCACTATTTACCTACCTAACCATTGTAACATGAAGACAGCCACGGACAACGTGTAAACAAATGTGTGTGACTGTGTGCCAGTAAAACTTTATGGACACCAAAATTGGAATTTTGTGTTATTTTCAAATGCTGCAAAATATGATTCTTCTTTCTAATTTTTTCAATCACTTGAAAGGGTAAAAATCATTCTTAGCTCATGTAAAAAGCAGGAAGCAGGCTGGGTTTGGCTCAAAGGCCATACTTTGCTAACCACTGGCTAGGCCAACAGACTCAGAGATTCTAGGATTGGGTTCACACTTTCCATTTATAATAGAATATTCCTCGCTGCTCCTCATTCATCAATCTTATACCACTGACATGCATGAAAATGAGTTGTAACTCATCTGAAACATTTTAGAACCCACTCTTTATTGCTGGGTCAAAAAATGAAAATGTTACACATAGTAAATGGATTTCAGTAAGCACTGGACCAGAAAAAAATGGGCTAATGTTCTAGATTTTACAACCTAAATAAAAGAGACCAAGCAGATTCCCATAACAATCCTGTGACATTAAGTCCCTAGATAGAATTTCTGTGGTAAAGGAAAGACATTAATTCTCTTCCTTCCCCACAATTTAATCAATATGGATAAAATAGAAGGTAGCCAGCAGGTACCAAAATCCCCAAGATAATATAGACAAACTCTAATCAAAATTTTATCAGCACAGATGTGGCAGAAATCAGAAATCAATTATGCAGCACCATCATTTTATTCTGATGAGAACTGAACACATCCCCCACAACTATATTTTACTTCTGCCTTCACTTTAGGTCAATGAGCAGTTTGCAAAAGCAAATAACAGAAGATTTGTTGCACTTGTTTGTGATACATTGCTTTCATTTCAACTTTTTCTCTATCAAAAATGGGCAAGTTTTTAAAATTATGTTAGCATAGAATATCTGTCTCCAATTAAAAGACTGAACCGAATTCCTTGTTTTTCTCTCATCTTTAGATCTGCAGAGCTTGAGAAGGGGTGATCCAGACACGCAGGTAAGAGTTTGCCTCTTTTGCAGACTTAGAATGGACCGCTAAAGACACCTACTAAAAAGGTAGTGATGGTGGTTAACTTGCATGAATTTGATTTTCTACTTTTCTGCTTTTTCTGCTGGCTGGTAGATAAACATTTCTGTTGTTTCTCTTTGGATATTTAGGTTCTGGATTTTGTTTACTATTGAGTCTGATCCTTTGTCTCTTTGGATCACATTTATATCAGAGCTTACCCACTGGTAGATATTGACATCCCTGTATGGCTGTTGGATTTCACATTCCTACGCTACGATGGCTTTTGTTTTATTGCAAGATGTTTTGTTTGGTTTCTCCAAAACCTTGGTCTCTTTCGAAGAACTATTTTGAGTGATGTTAATGGAAGAATATATAGAAAACTAGGCCTGTAGTTATGGTTTTGAGGTTGAACCCACTGTATGCCAACTCCATCACTCCTGAATTGACAAAGTGACACACCCTGGCCCATGACTCAGTGTCACATTACACCTGTTTATACCACTCAGCAAGACTGGTATCATAATGTAAGGAGATCATACTTACGTTTTTTGCTTTTCTGTGATTTTGAGTATCAATATAACAATACTCACATGTAAAAGGATAATTAATTCTCCTTTTTCAGTAATTTATCACAGGGGTGCTGTCCCTACTATCGTGTTTCTATATCCAGACCTCGTGAAGATTTATGTGCTGACCATTTTTCAAGATAGCCTGGAAGACACACAGAAATCACCCGTTTTCGAGTCCTCCTCATAGACAGGCCATTCAGAATCCTTTCCCTTCTTACCTTAGGTTTTTAAATATCATTACCATCGAATATTAAGGACCACAGACTCTGGAACCTTGCTACTGAAGGATTTCTATCAATAGCAATTTCATTCATTAGAGCTTCTTAATTTGTTTTGGCTTTATTGATTTTCATGCTTGTGTTTTTCTGGGGTTTTTTTTTCTGAGATATTCCATTTTTCTGTTTCTTTTCAAAGTTTTAATCCAATTGCCAGCCCCGTAAACAAGCATTTGCTGCATCTACAGTACGTGCACTGGGCTGTGAGTAGAAGTGATTTCTGATTACAGGCAGGCTAATTTTCAAGGGGCAAGGGAACAAAATGCGGTGAACTGAATAAAAGAATAATGGATAATACCTTGTTAGGTGACCTATGGCACAGAGACAGAGCTCAGATGGAAAAGGAAAAAGTTATTTAATCCTAAAATACATATGCATTGCATGGATAATAGTTGTGATCTGGGTCGTGTACTGTCTGCTTGGTTATGAGAGGGAAGTTCTTTCACACATTTTAGCACTCAGGAGTGTTCAATAACATTAGGATTAGCCTCTCTAATTGAGAGGGTGACAAAAAGCAATTTAGCTCCTGTAAAGCCCCGGAGTTTTGTCAACAGAGCCAAGAGCAAAGGGCTTCGGCAAAAGCATCTCTGGGCCTCCAGGATTTTTTATTTCTTTTTCTTCTCCTTTTACTGGTTCCCTTCCCCTACGCTTTTATGAATTTATACCTTTGTGGCCTTCTGCTCCCCCAAATAATCTCACATATTCCCTGCACCTTGAGACATGATTAATAACATCTTGGGAGTTATCTGTGTTACAACCTTCACCTCCTACCTGGCAGTCATGTCTTGGGATCAAAAAAGACACCACTGATGACGGAGAATTGTGTTTGTTTTAATGTGAGGCAAGAGCTGGGCAAACATAAGGAGTCATGGAACTATCACAAATCCCTAAACTCATGGAGGTCACACTACAAAGTGGCTTGCTCCTCCGTCAGCGTGAGGCTGATCATGAGTATTATCTATTTGATGCTGAGGCAACACAAAGTGTGTTTGGAAACTAGATGCCACTGTTTTATGGCCCTGTTCTTACCAGGCATATGAGTGGCAGGTGTGAGGGGCAGGATAGCAAGCCCTTTCTGTTGGCAGAGGGTTCAGAAGAATAAAGTTTCAAAATCACAAGTAATGAGTATTTTGTCATATCAGGCCACCTTCCAATCCCAAGAAAAGAATTACTGTTTCGAAGCTCCTAAATTGGAGACACAAGGTTCAGAGGCTACAGAGCCTTCAGGAAAACCATCAAGCACATAATAGTCACAGCACTGGAAGAGACTTCCCTGAGCCTTTAACCACTGCGAGTTAAGATTCCTCCAAAATAATGAATTCTCTTTGGTCACAGCAAAGCTAATAAAAACAGGGGCCTAAACACAAATGACCACCAGAGACCAAAATGTCAATTTTTTTGAAGCAAAGAAGAGCTTGAAAGGGCTCTCGGAGCAAGTTAAACGTGGGGGTGGGAAGGCAGATAAAACTCTTAATTTGCTCTGTGCATAGTGTGGATTGAATGAACCTCTGGGACTGGGCAGTCCAGAGAAAGACAGAGCATTCAGACTTTGGCCCTGCCCTCCTCATCTCAGAGGCCAAAGAAAACTCTATCAAACGTTTACCTTCTGATGTTTTCTGCAGCTCTACGTAGTAATGCCACTTTAATATATTTCTTTCGGGTTTTTAGGCAAATGTTAAATCATAAAACCTTGCATGGTATTTAAGAGACATTTAGCTGCCAAATGATGAATAAAATGGGTGATTTAGACACTGAAATCCAAAGCCCGGTGTCACTTTTATCATCTCATTTCACTGTATACTATAAAATAGAGCCATAACTCACACGACAATGACAATCACACACCATCTATTCTGCAGATTCACTTCTAACACTAGCAGAATGCATTCCAGACATACTCTGTAGTAGTGCACACACAACGAACACATGGGGCTTTGGACTTTGGTTTCAGAGGTTTTATATGATGTCTCAAGGGCCAAGACCCAAAACATCGGATGTTCATTTGAATCTTGACTTAAAACAAGGCCGATTTTATAACTCAGGGCCTCTACTGCCAAAGAAGACTGTTTTAGAAACAGACTGTTTCGTAATAGATCAAGGGCACTTGTAAAAGCTAAAGAGAATAAACACAAATAAGGCTTTCGTAAATAAAACTGACATTTAGAAGGTGCATAATCCAGTTTGGTTTCCTACATTGATCAAATTCACTGAATAATTGCTTAGTAGAACTCTTCCTTTACTTGAAGAGTCAGACGAAAAAGGCCAGTTCAACATGGTAATGGTAGGGCAAGGGGCGAATTGCCTTTTATGGCCTTTTTCACCCACAATTTTCACAGGGGTTGCTGTAAATTGTGGCTGCATGATGTGACGGGGAATTTTATTTACATTTCCTCCGTCAAATGGTGACCGTCTTGTGAGAAGTTGGACTTTATTGTTGGCAAATAGTATTTGATTCTTTCAATTTGCTGACAAGATCAGTGGAGTGTTTCACTTTGCTTGGCCATATGCTATTTGCAGATTTGCTGGCAAGGAGTTTGAAGTTATTGTCGGTGAAGTCTAAATTAGGTATCTTTAACAGGGAACCTAATTGCTGAAAAAATATTTAAATTTCTGTATGTGTGTGTGTGTGTGTGTGTTTCATAACCTCTTGTTAACCCATCCCTTCTCCGGTCAAGTAGGGAAAACTCCTCATCGTATCACCAGGGCAGATCAGTCCTCTGATGACTGGTCCTGTCATGTGATTTCTCATCTTCTTGTTTCTGGGGCCTGAGTCTGCCCTGATATCACACTCTGGATTAAAGCTTAAGGAGTGATTTTCCCACCTAAATTCTTGACCTCTTATAAGCGCATAGACCTTGTTTCATGAACCTGGAACCCTCGTCTCTCGTCTATTTTGGTTCTCTTTTCCTAGGCCTGATTTTTGCCTGATGACCACAATTCCCTTTCTGTACTTAACCCATGAAAACACCCTGCGCTTAAATCCTGGGGCCCCTTTTCCATATCAGTATTTCACAGAAGAGTCTACTGTAAAATGCCTGCCCAGATTAGCATAGATGCAAAGCACTGATGCTGTGGATCTGAGTGGTTTTTCAACCATTGTCTATACCCAAAAGGACTACCATAGAAATACTAAAGGTTAACTTTCCTCCACCTCAGATTTGCTACTGAAATTAGCAGAGCTCATTTGAGAGATAAATTTGCTCTTTAAAAATTTATTTCCTCTGCATTCATTTTCTCTTCCTATAAATGGGAACCTGGGATCTCATAAAATTGAATTAAAATTATCAAATACTATTGAACCAACCTAATGAAAATTTTAACCAAAAGTCATTGTAAATTAGGTATGTGCTATAGTGAGAACACAAGTCTTTGTAAAGTAGATATTGTTCTTGTGTAAACTCATGAATGGAGACTTTCTTGAATAAATTACTTCTTAATAACATCAGAGAGTCATTGGCTGGGTAAATATCTCCCGGGGACATTCACTGAGACTCTTGAATTTAAATGTTCAATAGAAACTTCATGTTTGTCACCTTTACTAACGAGTTTTTCTTTATGAAATCATTATTAGCATTAAAAAGTTAAATTTTGTGTCTAATTTCTAGAATTAATGCTCTTTAAAAGACCTCAAGGGCTTGAAATTTGTCTTGCTGGAATGCAACATTTACATAATTTCTATTGCCCCAGCATTTACGCTTGTAATCCACTGTCAGATGTGACATGAAGGAGGAGGGGGAAAAAATGATCAGAATAGCCAGAATGTGGCGGAATTTCTGCTGATAGGGGCAATGGTCCTTCTCAGAGGACCAGACAGCACAGTCATTTCCTCCATTCTTACTTGTGATTCAAGCATCTAAAATCGTTATGGTTGTTATTTCTAAGCCACATATTCCCAGCAAGGGCAACTTTAGCTAGTACATTGATAACACTGATGAATAAGCTTATCAGAAGGTTCAGTGCTGCTCTGAGTGGTGAGAATTTGCTTTGTTATTTGTCACCCTGGAATTTTTATTTTTGGATTTTTACCTGCATTCCCTTAGTTTCAATTTTGCAGCAGAGGCAAAGGTGTTCTCTTAAGACGAGAACTGGAGGTCCTGTAACTTCAGCATGGAATTATTGGGGTACACCATTCGGCAGAAACTTTTAAAGTGGAAGGTGAAATGCTTGTTGATGAGCAGACCTGAACTGCTTTTCGACATACAGAGCAGCACGGCAGTTCCATGAGATTTCAAAGATGCCGTTCCCCTGACCATACGCAGAGAGAAAAATGCAAATAAATGATAATCATTGTTTTCCTGTGCTGTCCACATCTTGCCCAGGCTCCTTCTGTCTGTGGATAACTATATTACCAAGTGTACATATGATTTCCTGTACACTTTTGCTGTATGGCAGTTCAGAGAATATCCTGAGTGCAATACAAAGAATCCAGTGCATTGTTCCCCAACCACCAAGTGTTCACAGCACTTCTGCAAGATTTATAGCATTTAGCTTCCCCCTCAAATTGAATCAACACTGTGAGACTAATCTGTGATGATGTCATGAGTTGTAAGTAAACGAATGGTACCCTTCCTGAGTGCTGCAATTTTATGTCAGCTTTGCAATATGCCAAGTCAAACAAGTGTTTTTAACAAAATCACAACATAAAAAATTAAAAACAATGCTTGAATAAGCTTCATGTTACTGTGAAATGTTTTTTAACAGGTAGGCTAAAGTTATTAGCATAAGTTACTCAAGGATTGTTTTATGCCAGTAAATTTGCTCCTAAGCAAACACCCAAGGAGACATGCAAATCACTAGGACACAAGACAGACTTGCCAAAGACCCCAGATTAGCAAATAATTAAGTGTGTATGCCAGCCTCCCCAAAGAAAACCTTATGTTCAGCCAAAGCTTTTAGAAAGAAATAAAAGTTGGTTCTCCATGATGCTACAGCATCATTAAAATACATATATTCTAACAAAATTCTCCATATAGACGTAACATGTTTCTGCTGAATTTCAAATCAAATCAAATCAAATCAGATATGATTCAAATCAAATATGAAATCCCACATAAAATAGTTCCCAGGTCAGTTCATTCAACAAGTATGGGTTGAGAACGGCCTAAGCACCGGACAGATTCTAGTGGCAGGAGTCTGAGAAAACAAGATTGAGAACGAGGCTTACATGGTGGCCAGCTCTATGGAGCAGGAAGTGTGATGCGCACACACAGAAGGCGCCACTGTGGGTTCTCTTTCTATCATTTCTCCAAATGCTAAACTCTCTCTTCTTCCTCGTTACCCTCCAAGACCAGAGGGATTTCCTCTGAGCCAAGATTCTCTGACCTCCTTCTCGAAGTTTCCAGGACTTTGCAGCTTTCCCTCTTTTGACGGGTTCATTACAGTGACTGTTGCAAGTGTCACCCTCTGGCATTGTGATGTACCCTTATCTCTGTGAATCCCCTTATGTGTGAGGCTTGAGTTATACAAAACTCATATAGTTCCTGCCTGTTATTTCTGTATGGATTAAAATTACCTTCCTTATTCAGTAAGAGTTATCCATATCTCTACTAAAGCAGTATATGACATAGGATGTACTGATTTACCAAAATAAAAGCAGAAAACTAAGTCAAGAAAGCCCATCTGCTCCCATCAAGCATCCCATCTATATATTCATTGCTGCATGGCAGTTCAGAGACTGAGTAAAATATAAAGAATCCAGTGCATTGTTCGCCAGCTACTAAGTGGTGACGGCATTTCTGCAACATTTATAGCATTTAGCTTCCCCCCTCAAAACTGAATCAACACCGTAAGACTAACCTGTGATGATGGTTGGAAATTGTGCCTGCCTTAAAGAGAGAACAGCTGGATGCAAAATTCCAGCTCAAACTCCTTCAAGATCTGTATCCTTGGAGACATTTTCCTTTGTTTCAATTTCCTTTCCAGGAAAACAGAGATTCACAATATTTCCTATTTTTCAGTGTGTTTTATGGATTAGATAATAACATATATTTAAGACACTTGGTATCATGATGGGATGTGTGGTTATCATGGCATCCTGACTTAGAATAAGCCACAAGAAGTAATGGTCCACCTGGAGCAAGCACCCAAGCTAAGTTTGGAGGGAAATCAAGTATAACATATGCTTGCAGAGTGTACTAAATAATAAGATGGGAACACGAAGGACAAGGCCTGGGGATTACCAACATGGTAGTGGCTTTTTTAGGATATTTCCAGTGGGACAGAGGTGTGGAGAGTAAATTACCAAAGCAGCTCTTGGAAGACAGCTGTCCATTACAAATAAGGAGGGCTTATTCAGGTCTTTTGCCCATTTTTCAGTTGGGTTGTTGGTTTGTTTGCTGTTGAATTGTATAAGTTGTTTGTATATTTTAGACATTAAGCCTTTGTCAGTTGCATCGTTTGAAACTATTTTTTCTCATTCCGTAGGTTGTCTCTTTTTTTTTTTTATGGCTTCCTTCGCTATGCAAAAGCTTGTCAGTTTGATTAGATCCCATTGGTTTATTTCTGCTTTTATTTCTGTTGCCTTGGGAGACTGACCTTAATAGACATTTCTCCAAAGAAGATATACAGATGGCCAATAGGCACATGAAAAAATGTTCAACATCAAAACTACTATGCGGTACACCTCACAACTGTCAGAATGGCCGTAATTAACAAGTCAACAAATAACAAATGCTATAGAGAGTGTGGAGAAAAGGGTACCCTGCTACACTGTTGGTGGGAATGTAAATTGGTACAACCACTATGGAAAACAGTATGGAGGTACCTCAGAAAATTAAATATAGAACTACCATATGACCCAGCAATCTCACTCCTGGGCATATACCTGGACAAAACTTTCCTTGAAAAAGAAACATGTTCATTGCAACACTATTCACAATAGCCAAGACATGGAAACAACCTAAATGTCCATTGACAAATGAATGGATTAAGAAGATCTGCTATATATATACAATGGACTACTACTCAGTCATAAAAAAGAACAAAATAATGCCATTTGCAGCAATATGGGTGGAACTAGAGACTCTCATACTAAGTGAAGTAAGTCAGAAAAAGAAAGACAAATACCATATGATATCACTTCTATCTGGAATCTAATATACAGCACAAATGAGCCTTCCCATAGGAAAGAAACTCATGGACTTGGAGAACAGACTTTTGGTTGCCAAGGCGGAGGGAGAGGGAGTGGGAGGGGCTGGGAGCTTGGGGTTAATAGATGCAAACTATTGCATTTGGAGTGGATAAGCAAGGAGATCCTGCTGTACAGCACTGGGAACTATATCTAGTCACTTGTGATGGAACATGATGGAGGATAATGTGAGAAAAAGAATGTGTGTGTGTGTGTGTGTGAGAGAGAGAGAGAGAGAGAGACTGGGTCACTTTGCTGTACAGCAGAAATTGACAGAACTATAATGGAAAAAATAAAAATCATTATAAAAAAACAAATAAGGAGCGCCATGGAAACCCCATCTTTTTAAGAGTGCTCCAACGCACAGCCTAGGGCAAGGTATGAGAATTGGGAGCTGTATAGAGACTGACTCTATAGGCATCCCTCAGGGTTTGCGTGGAAACCCCAAGTCCTAACATTGCATTTCATAGATCCTAGAAGCTAGTCTAATAGGACAGTCAATTTATGGTAGAGTATTTACTTTAACTGGAAAATGGCTCCAGGAGAAGATCTCAAGCCAATAGAATTGATTCGTGGAGCTCAGAGTGGTAGAACAGATCCACAAATCAGGACACTCCTGAGACTAGATGCCCGTTAGCTGACTTCTCTGCTATCACGTGTCAGTAACAATACCTACAACTCTTAGAGTGTGGAGAGGGTCAAATAAAAAGGACAAAAACATTTGAAATTCCTGAGCAAATTTTTTGATGCAAAGTAAATGATAAACACGTGTAATTTCCCTTTGTTCTTTCTAGCTCCTACTTTAAAAAGAAGAAATCCTACATTTTCTCCAAATAACACTACATTAGCTTTCAGGATAGCCCATCCAAATAGTGAAGCGGTCTTCTCAGTAAACTGCAGGTCTGGAGCTCTGCTCCAAAAACAATGCTCATCAACAAAACCGTTTAGGCTCAAATGCTTCCCAACGTCTGTTTTATTCTCCCCCACTTTGCTGAAGTCAGCAATGAAAGGCTTCTCACAGCATCCGTCTATTTATTGTCATGAGAAAACAGCAAAAGATGGTGCAAAAATTAAAAGCCATTTTCATACACACCGACCCAGAAGGAAGCCAGGCTTCCTTGTCTGGACCCAGACTTTTCAACAACACCATATAGAGTTATGCCTATCTTAATCATTACTCTGGATTAATAAAACTCAGTACTGAATTCTGTCTTTGCAACTAGCTTTCAGGGCTGCTTCACATAAATGTATAATAATAATTCCTGGGAGTTCCCATTGTGACTAAGCGGGTTACCAACCCAACTACTATCCATGAGGATGAGGGTTCGATCCCTGTTCTTACTCAGTGGGTTAAGGATCCGGTGTTGCCGTGAGCTGTGGTTTTAGGTTGTAGGTGCAGCTCAGATCTGGCATTGCTGTTGCTGTGGCATAGGCCAGCA
The DNA here is from genome assembly GCA_004024745.2 of Catagonus wagneri. Taxonomy (NCBI): domain Eukaryota; kingdom Metazoa; phylum Chordata; class Mammalia; order Artiodactyla; family Tayassuidae; genus Catagonus; species Catagonus wagneri. The sequence continues at coordinate 6,748,860 of PVHT021183707.1, forward strand.
GCTACAGCTCCAATTCGACCCCTAGCAAGGGAACTTCCATATGTCACATGTGCGGCCCTAAAAAGCAAAATATTTATTTATTTATACACATATATTTGTATTTTTATATAAATAAATATACATATTTATTTATATTTATTTATATTCTATATATTTATATTTATAAATATAAGTATATTTATATATTCATATATATTTATATGTAATTTGTATATATGTAGTTCCTGGTTAATTGGTATATGTAACATATATAATAGCTATAATGTATATACACTACACAATTACAGACTAGTAAATCAGCATGTATGTTATACTCTATATCTACTCTGTAGTATATAATATACTATATACATTGCATGCACTAGGGTATTATATACACTAATATATTGTATATCTACTATATATTATATAGTATAATATATATTATAGTAGCTATCTACTATGCTGTATATGTATTATAATTAATATATGTAAATATATATAATATTAGTATTTATATGATTAATATATATATTTTAGTAGATATCTACTATACTGTATTTTGTATCTACTATATACTATAGTAGATATTTACTGTTACATAAAATATACATATATATGTATATATCAATCTCTTCATCATAAAATCCCTAACTTTCCTCACAGAGATTTTTGATGAGTAAATAAGATAAAAGATGCAAAAGATCCTTTGAAAAATTAAATATCATCCCAATTATGCTGCACATTTACTGATGTATAAAAACATACACATAGGAGTTCCTGTTGTTGCCCAGTGGAAATGAATACAACTAGTGTCCACGAGGATACGGGTTCAATCCCTGGCCTTGCTCAGTGGGTCAGGGATCCGGCGGTGCCGTGAGCTCTGGTGTAGGTCACAGATGCAACTCGGATCCTGTGTTGCTGTGACTGTGGTTTAGGCCAGCAGCTGTAGTTCCAGTTTGACCCCTAGCCTGGGAACTTCCATGTGCTGCAGGTGCGGCCCTAAAAAGCCAAAAAGAAAGTAGGCGTAGAGGTCAAACCTACCGAAGAAAATAATACACGTTTTGATGACAGCTTCATTGCGGTTTCTTTCGGATTGCTGAATGAAGGATCACAGTCATAATAACTCAATCAGGATAGGCGAGATTGTCTACAAAACTTCGAGGGTTCGGTACTGTTTGTCAGCCCCACAGATAAGCCGCTGAGAATACACTTCGTTCTGAGCGCAGCCTGGGAGCCTGGCGTGTGCAGAGATGGGAGCAGACAGCAGTGGGGAGTGCTTCGTACGCAGCCCTTGTCCTTGTGGAGACGGACACTTAGACGTTTAGTAAACACCGGCACAAACAGATGTGTAATTGCAAATTGGCTCAGTGCTGTAATGGATAAGAACAGAGCAAATAAGATGGGCATGAGACCTAATCATCAAAGGATTCCCCGAGGAACTGGCAGGCGCTCCCAGTCTCTGAAGGGCAATCTGCACTTATCTAGACAGCCAGCTCGGCCGGGGTGGAGGATGGAGAGGAAGGGAGCCGGTGTCTGTTCCAGGCAGAGGGGGTCTCGGGCGTCCTGGTCTGGAGGAGGGAGCATTCCGCCTAAGGCCGGAGGGTTTGCCCAGTTGAGGAACTGGGAGCAGGTCTGTGTGAGGGAGCTCAGAAAACAAGAGGCGGTGCCAGAGAAAGCGGCATCTCCTGGGGCCTTGCTGGCTGTGGCAGGGGGTCGGTCATGATCGTAACAGCTGTGAGACACTGCTTCTGACTTTCTTTCGGCTGGGCTTTCTCAGTGACGGCTCTGGTGACTGAGAGTGCAGACTGTGCAGGCGTCTTCAAAACATCTCGCAGATTTCACACCCCTACCTTCATCACAGGGGAGACTGGTCTCCGAGAGAGAAATGGCATCTACATACTTAAATGCTGACGTTTTAATAATTCCAGGGAAAAAATCTCCAGTCTTCACCTTAAACTGCAAGTGTGGCCCCCACCAGAGATCTGACACTCCTAGACAAAAGATTTCTCCCTTTGGCTTATAAGCTTTATCCCTATTAAAATATTCGGGGTGGCAGGGGGAAGAAAAAAAAACAACCTAAGAAACAGCACATAAACCCCATCTGTCCATCATTCCTTATTAAGGATCAACCATTGAGTGCTTTCAAGGGAAGAGGTTTTGTTTAGGAAGAGACAGAATATGACAGAAATACGGAAAGACAGGTGCAGTGAGATGAGTAACTCCACCGAGACAAAGAGGACCCAGCAAAAGAGTTCACAGGCTTTCCAAGTTCATCTAGTCGCTCCCTCCTGTGAGAAGAGTTTGCGTGAAGCCCCCCCATCCCAAGTTCCGGCTTCATCATGGCTTGTGTTAGCTCAGCTCAGGGATTCAGTCTCGATGCTTCGTCTTTCCTACTCTGATGACTAGCAATTACGGAAACGTAAACTTCGATTTGTCAGTGGTGCTCGGATAGCGCAACTCAGAAAAGCTCCAAGTCAGGCCGGCATTTTTCCTGGAATAGAAAACGCCAGGCTTCCTGTTGGAAGCCCCAGGCAGAGAGGAGGAAGGCAGGCTGCAGTGAGCACGTGCGGGGGGGAGGCTTCTGCGAGCCTCCTGCCCACGCGGACTGATGCTGCTTGCTCACCCCACCTGCTCAGAAGGACTAGACCCACAAAACCCAAACAGGGAAAGAGACGCAAATATCCCCAGGAAGGACAGGTAGCAGCCTCAGCTCCAAATGCCAATTACTGGAAGTCTCCAGAGTCTGGTTAAAAATAGATATGAATAGATATGCGGGTTTCTTTGTTCACCTGTCTGTCAGAGAGGGTCACCCCATCCCCCTCTTTTCACCCAGTAGCTGAGTTGTGAACCATTTGCGACTGTAAATTTTGGTTGCGATGCTGTCCCGGGGTCTAAATTAGCATATGTGCCCTTTCAATTATACCGGAACACCACTGGTCCCCAGGTTTTCACAGGAAGTGCCTGATAAAGGGAGGAGTGCAGACACGGTGTAAACATTGTAAACATTGCTACACGCTGGCTTCCCCCCACCCCTTGCCCAAATAGCCTCTGAGTGTTTGCGCAAAGAGGGAGAGAGGGTCGGGGCGGGAAGCAGTTGCAAGCTGCCCGCAAGGCTGGAGTCAGGGTGGGACTCAGGGAGCTTTGCAGAGACGTGCTGCAGTTTTCCTCGTCTTAGGACTGAGGCAAATCCCTCGCTACTCACCTTTACCCGAGAAATACTGTACAAATGAATTAGATTTAGTCTGAATGACTCATGAACTTCTCCTGCTCAAAGTGCTTAAATTTGCAGTCAACTCCGAATTAGACTTGGTAATTGAAGGAGCCGCGGTACAGATATTCCCAAATAGCAGACAATCTAAAAGTCATTTGACTTGATACTGGTAGGCAATGTTTGATTTTTTTTGAGGGGTGCAGCGGATTTGCTTCCCTAATTAGTTTTCGCTTAAGCCAGTATCAAACTTGGATTCTCTTCAGCGAGCCCTGCCTGGCTTGAAACAGAAGGATACAGGGAACCTGGAGGAAAAGCCCTGAATGTAAATTTTGCCACTTAATGGGGACAGAGCCACAAAACGAACAATAGGCATGTTCTCCCTAAGTCTAGGTTTAACGCTAGAGAGGGGGTTAGGGAGTATGTTTAATTTTTATGCTGCCAGAAGTTTTCTTTTCACTTGACTCAGCCCTATTTTATTTGTCTCTCAAATTTAACCTTGCTAAGGAGCCCCTATCCCACCCCCCACCAAAAAAAAAAAAAAGTATCCCTCTAGCTGTGTCCATGTTTGGGACATCTTACCTAAGCCTGTGACATCTCTGCAGTAGTTCCCTCCCAGATAAGCAAGCATTTCAAGAACTAGTGCACCCTGGAAAAACTGTTCCAGATCTATTTTTGGCAACAAACAGGATTTATTAGAGCTCAGGTAGACTTCTCTTTAAATATAAGCAATTGGATTCCCCTGGCCCTTTTCTGATCTAAGTTTTCTTCCCCGAAATAGGTACAAAATAAAAGATCCTATAAAACTGACTCTGCTTCAAATTGTTATGGTGCCTTCCCCAAAAGGGCCATTCTGTTCTTTGTGATGGCTCTCAGCAATTCTGCTCTCTCCCGGGGGCCCCAGTCTCATCTGTTCAGAAGCTACAGGCATTGTAAAGCGGTATCTTTTGCTTCCTCTGTCTTTGCCCTCCAGATCCCTCTGAATAACAACCCAAAATTTACCATTCTTGCCATGTTTTGAGAACTGTTCTTAACCCTTCATATATTTTAACTCATTGAATCACAGCTCTATAGATGGATACCAGTATTATCTGCATTTTCCCCAGTAGGTGGGAAAGTAAGAATTCAAACCCATCAGCCTGATTCTGAGACTCCACTTAACCGTGAGACAGTTCCTTCCCTACCCTGGAGCCTATACTTATCCTAGCTGCTGTGGCTCAACAAAGGACACAGAGGATAATACTGACAATTTGGCACAAAAATGTAGTTGTACGTGGGTCCTTTCCACCCTCAGTGATCTCCCAGCTGTTCTCCATCATTAACGAAGGCAGAATGTCTGCACATAGGGGAATGGTGTGTTCAAACCACTCCCTAGGTGATGATTCAGTGGATAACCAGGGTTGCGACCCGTTCATGAAGATGAATAGAAGGAAAATGATAAAAAAAAAAAAATCGGTAATACAAATCTAGGTGCATTAGATTCTCAATCCCAGCCTTACCTCCAGACTCAGGTCCCATTCTGCCTGTAAAAACTGCGCAGCCCTTTTCCAGACAAGGGAGAGTTGCATGTAATTAAGTTGGATCTCCTTTCTTGAAAGGAAAATCATAAAATCTTAATCATTACGACAGTAGAGCAGATGAGGAGTTTGGGTAAGAGAACATATATGAACTCGTTTTTGCCTCAAAAATTCTGTGATTGCAGAGAAAAAAAATTAGAGTAACAATATGTGGCAACAGTAAAGTGGATTAAAATGTCTTCCTGGAGTTCCCAGTGTGGCTCAGTAGTAATGAACCCAACTAGTATCCATGAGGACTCAGGTTTGATCCCTGGCCCCACTCGGTGGGTTAAGGATCCGGCGTTGCCATGAGCTGCGGTGTAGGTCACAGACGTGGCTCGGATCCCACGTTGCTGTGGCTGTGGTGTAGGCTGGAAGCTGCAGCTCCAATTCGACCCCTAGCCTGGGAACTTCCATATGCTGCAAGTGTGGCCCTAAAAAAACAAACAAACAAAAAATCTTCTTACCTCTGTTCCTGGCTTTGTGTGTACAGTAGACCTTCTACCGTTCTCACTTATCTGTAAGCCAGATAATTATTTGCAGCCCCCTGCTGTCCCAAAGCTATCTCTGAGCAAAGATTTAATGTCTTGAGCTCTGTAGTGAGATTTCTGACTACCAAGACTTCATTATCTTTGTGAAACAAGCGATGATACGTTTGTGCCAAGGTACCGGGAAAGTTTGATCGTAGACTGCGAGGTCTCAACCACCACTGTCAAAACAAAGGGATAAAGCACATTGTGTGATTTACTTTCCTTGATTCCCTTCTGTCTGTTTGCATACCCACTCATCTGCAAAATTTGGTAATTCACAATGGGGCTTTCTGTCATTAGTCTGAATTAGTAAGTTTCTACTGCCTTTTAGAAATCAAATTGAAGTCCTCAGGAGGTGAAATGCTAGGAATTATCTAAATGATTTTCAGTATTGTCGCTCCGATTTTTATTAAGGATGTTATTACTTTTCAGAAATGATGAACAATAATATAATAATTAATAACCAAACATACATCAAGGGCTATTTCAAACTACATTAAAAGGCTGATGACCAGCCTCCTTAGCTGTGGAGGATAGTCTGTGGTTTCTCTACTAGACTTTCTGGCTGGGACGTCCGGGCTGGCACACTTCTTTGTCCTATATCTTTCTGTCCCCACTGAGGTCCTGGAGTATCATGTTTATTGGGTCTCAACATATGTTCTCAACTATGGAGGCGGTCGTTTGACAACATTCACTGAGTGCCAGATTCCCATTAAAATGTCCTCTCTGGAGCATCCCAGAAGATAAGAAGAAACTTGTCTTAAGAATTTTCTTCTCGAGGAGTTCCCGTCGTGGCTCAGTGGTTAACGAATCCGACTAGGAACTATGAGGTTGCGGGTTCGATCCCTGGCCTTGCTCAGTGGGTTAAGGATCCGGCGTTGCCGTGAGCTGTGGTGTAGGTTGAAGACGTGGCTCAGATCCCGCATTGCTGTGGCTGTTGCATAGGCCGGTGGCTACAGCTCCTGTTAGACCCCTAGCCTGGGAACCTCCATATGCCGCGTGTGCGGCCCTAGATAAGGGGAAAAAAAATTACAAGTCAAGGAGTTCCCATTGCAGCTTAGCAGGTTGAGACCCCAACATAGTCTCCGTGAGGATTTGGTTTCGATCTCTGGCCTCACTCAGTGGGTTAGAATCTGGCATTGCCGCAAACTGCAGCATAGGTCACAGATGCGGCTCAGATCCGGTGTTGCTGTGGTGTGGGCCTGCAGCTGTAGCTGCAGCTGTAGCTCCCATTTGACCTCTAGCCTGGGAACTTCCATATGCTGCAGATGCAACCATAAAAAGGAAAAAAAAAAATTTTAATTAAAAAAAAAGATACAAGTCAGTGTTTACTTTTGTGGTCAGTCTTCTCTTGTTAGACCAGCAAACCCAACATGGTTTTTTCTTCAATTATCTGTGTATTTAGCTTGCTCAACTCACAAGTTTAAAAGTCTGAGGAAAGCTCTGTGCATAGTTTGAATTCTGAAAGTTGTTAAATGTTTTAAATAACTGAAACGGGCCTTATCTAAATGGATTATCCCTTTAGGAATAAAGAGTAGCAACCATCCAGATTTGTCTGTCAGGATTTACCTTGAATTCATCTGAATTCCATCCAACCAAAAGTGAATGAGTACCTTCCTTGTAACCAGTTCTAGAAATAGCAGAGAGAAAACTCTTTTTCTCAAGTCTCCTTCCCCAACTAGATCATTTAGGAAAACTGAGCCCAGACTTAACTACGGTCAGTTACATAACCAAGATGTCAAAGAAATTGTCAGCCCATCATCAACCTCAATCCATCAACCTCATACTAGACTCATGGCTTTTGGAACACTGCTTTCTCAGCTTCTACTTTGGCAGTAATAAAAGTCCTAGGCCTCAGTTTGGACCCCCAGATGGAAAGAAGGTGCCTGCTTCATAATAGTAGGTTCTCAGCCAAATGCAACCAACCTTAGTGATTTCTGATCATAGGAAGCAAGAGGGCATGTGTTTTAAACTTCTCAAGTAGCTCAAAATCCTTCCTTAGGAAATTTACTCTTGAGCATGAACAGATCTTGAAGATACTCAACTAGATCCTCTCAGATTAAGTATTAGGAAACCAAGACCTAAAGAACTCAAGTGAATGGTTACAGTAGCTAATAGCAGAGTTAAGAATGATACTCAAGCTTCCAGACACGCAGCCTGTGATATTTCATTACCTAGATTTTGTAACTTCAGACTTTAGGTGGATAGATCTGCCAGCCGCCCGAAGTTTCCTTCTCTATATGTCTTCACCTGATTTGAAGGAGAGAAAAGAAAGCAGAGGAAAACACCAAAGCTCAGAAAGCCTTTAATACTACAAGTAGGAGAGCAACTCTTTCACCAGGACCAGTCTACAACTCAGACTTTTGTCTTCTAAAAGCAAGCCAATTTCTGCTAGAACCTCAATCCTTGATGTAAAAACATTAATCATCAGCTCTGAGTTTTAGGGTGGTTGGCTTTCCTCCATTTGGTCAATCTGAGTTAAATATTCAAATTCAGTTGAAATGCTGGCTCTTTGAGTTCAATGCTGTAGTGGAAATATAAATAATAACTCAATGTTAAGGATGCTAATTACAAAACCCAGACTCTATAATCAATGAACAATTTGATCTAGAATCTCCAGACACTGTATTAAATGTCAGCCAGTGCCTAGGCATCTGATAGTATTAGAGATTTTTGATTCCATCAAGCGGGGTGAAAATAGATTTCTTTCCTTTATTTAAGGTAGTAAAAATCAGTCAGTCACATGAAATTAATGTCAGATAATGGGGAAATTTTGGTTATCATTAAATACTTGAATGGTCACAATGTAAGATGCAATACTTGTTAATCTAGAAGCAAAATTAGAAAAACTGGATAATAAGTTCCCATTGTGGTTCAGCGGTAATGAGCCTGACTGGTATCCATGAAGACACAGGTTTGATCCCTGGCCTCGCTCAGTGGGTTAAGGATCCAGTGTTGCTATGAGCTGCAGTGTAGGTCGCAGACAAGGTTTGGATCCTGCGTCCTGGACTGTGGTATAGGCCAGCAGTTACAGCTCTGATTTGATCCCTAGGCTGGGAACGTCATATGCCATGGATGCAAAGAAAGAAAGAAAGAAAGGGAAAGAAAGAAAAGAGAAAAGAACAGAAAATTAGGTAAAATACAGGAATATAAAGTTTTGGTTCGTGTGAAGAAAATAATCCCCATCAGAGCTGGTCAACAGTATAAATGGCCCATATTAAGAATCTCTGGGCAGTTGGTCACAGTTGAAGCATAAGCCAACTAGATACCATCTTTTGAGTTATGTGGGATGCATGTGCTGGGTGGGGAGTTGAACAAGGTGACCTCCTTTACAATAACTTCCTTCTAAGAGCAGACAGACCCTGTATGATTCAGACTTTATGTATTGATTTTAGTGAGTTTTAGATTATTACTTTAAATCAATTATTACTAAGCATCTATATATGCTCTCTAGACCCTGTATAGAGAGAACTATATACTGAAGAGGAAACATCAATGCCTTATTAAATAAAAATTTTTCGTGTTGCACAGTATTTCCTAGAACTGCTTCGTTCCATGAGCTGAGAAACACAGGATCATGCTTAGGTATTAGAACTCATCAACTGAAAAAAACAAAAATGTACAACCTGAGAGCTATGAGTTGAGTTTGGTTGGGAGAAAAATGAGGACTATAGCCCGGGAAATATCCTCTCCAATAGCTCTGAGGAACAGCTCCAAAGAGGTGGGGGGTCAGTGTATCTGTGATTTTGGTGAGGGAGTTACGTGCAGTCAAGCATACATCTTGGCAGAAGGTCACTGCTGGTCACAAAGAGCAGATGTCTCCATTAAGGATTTCAGTGCTTTTCTAGATATGAGGAGCTGCAAGAATTGGGGGTCCTAAGATCTTCTCCTGAAAACATGTAACCACCTGAAGGCCTGTTTTTCAAGAGCACAGAATGCCTCATTCCCGATCTCCACCCTAAACTCCTTTCTGGGGGTGTTGAATGTCAGCGACTGTGTGGCTCATGACTTCATCCTTGTAGAAGCAGATGACAAGTGATGGTCTTTAGCTGGCATAATAAACATAGGCTTTAAATAAATGTATAGGCGAAATCTCGGAGCTGGAAGTCGCTCTAGAATCAGTCCCATCACCTTGTTTTACAGATGAGGAAATGGCAGTAAAGGCCATCCCAGGTCATGAGATGATCGTGGTGCTGAGCGGCTTTGGCGCCGTTTCTGGCCAAACTAACGTGTTTATGGAAGGGCCGCTGTCATGGGACATAAGACAGTGACATTAAATGAACCTGAAAAAGGAAAAGCAAGCAATCTGGCCCCCCTGTAAAAATGCCTCCAAATGAAAATAATACAAATTATGTCAGCGGGTGAAACTGATAGGAAGAGAATGGGGCAGAGCTTCATGATAAGGAAAGCCATCATGGACTCAAGAAAGAAGAGGAAATCATAGGAAAGTGTTATAGAGTATTCTATTTTAGAGCTATAGCTTGCGTTTTCCTCTTTTTATTAACTATATCTCATTGTGAGATCTTGCCTTGCCATCTGGTATAAATGGTATTATTGAGCCAAGAATAGTGTCAAACATATATGATTGAAGAGTGTACTGAGAATGGTGGAAAATTATATTTAAGCTAAGAAAGAATAATCCTGTTGGCCTGTTGATATTCACCTTGACCCTTAAACACACACACACACACACACACACACACACACACACACACACACAAACACAGGCTAAATTTTTATCTAAAAAATGAAGTCATCATTACATAAACTCTGTAAGGCGAAGGCTATTTCTGGCCTGTGGTCTTTAATCTGCCTGCCCTTGCAAGGCATTATATATGCAATATACGCTTAATAAATACTCGCATATGAAAAGGATGATGATGATAACAACCTTTGCCAAATGCCAATTACAGGACATCCAGTCAAAGCTTCATGGGTCAATACATCAGCAGAAAGGAAGCAGCAAATGGAATTAAAATAATGTATCTGTTTGTTCATTGTTAATGGCTGCTATGAATTTGAATTAGGCCAGTAATTGCTTCCCTGATATGAGAGCAAAATGCCAAGGTAAAGACTGTAATTAACATTCAGAAGGAATGTAGGCCCAGAGTGTGGGGACTCTTCAAAAGAAATCTCTAGTTTGCTTTGTCCCTCTTCCAAATCTCTTCCTCGTTTCCTAGCATTCTTTTCAGAATTTTCAGAATTCTGTTTTTGTTATTTTTGATCTCTCTCCTCACTTTTATCTAGTGTCCCCAATTGTGAAGCTGGCCAAATCCCTGTGTCTAGAACCTACTACTTCTCTTCCATGAAAAGTTAGGGGATAAGGAGGATCTACTCCAGCAGCAGTAATGGGAGTCTTGACGAGGAGAACGTGGACTGCCGAGGAGATACTCAGTGTTTTTAATAATGCATATTATATTTGAGAGAATGAAGAAATACAAGATGTTGTGTCACACAAGAAATAACACACATTATTCAAGCTCCTCCATGTCCAAGGGGAGGTGAGCTGTTTCCTTTTGTCGTTTCTGATCATTATTTACTAAGGAAAGGGCAAGAATGTGGCCAAACATCTTAAGTCCAAAGGAAACTAATTGTCTTGGTCACATCCATCAAGAATTACGTAATAGTTATTATAATACATTTTTAAAACTCAAGTACTCAATTAAAAAAAAATTCCTATCAGTTGGGATCAATCTGTGATCTCGTACTCCCTGATATTCAGTTGTTAGAACATCCTCCATTTCTCCTATAAATCACGATTCTAAAAGGAAGATCCGTCGCCCCAAGGGAAGCTGATGGCTCGGTGCCTGGATGAATCACACAGCTGAGAATATTTGCTTTTTCCATTCTTTCCTTTATGACTCCTCGCTCTGTGTTGGATTCCTAAACTCCACAAGGATGTTTTGACTGAGGATTCCATAACACACTCTTGAAAACTCACAGAGCTGCGCCTGCCACTTTGAAAGAACTCAAACCTGTGTGGCACTAAAACAGTGCTTTAAATAGCAAACCAAAAACAGCTTTCCTTCACTAGGATATGGGGTGGAGGAACTGAATTTTTTGAAACAGAATAGTGGGGAAAAAATGCATTTCTCCAAGGAAATTTTTCAGGCAGGTTGACGCTGTTGCAGTCATAAAATAAAATAGAGAAATGGATTTGGGAGTTCCCGCTGTGGCTCAGTGGGTTAAGAATCCGACCAGTATCCATGAGGGTGCACATTCGATCCCTGGCCTCACTTAGTGGGTTAAGGATCCAGCATTGCCACAAGCTGCAGGTGCAGCTAGGATCTGGCATTGCTGTGGCTGTGGTGTAGGCCTGCAGCTGCAACTCCGATTTGACCCCTAGCCTGGGTCATATGCCGCAGGTGCAGCCCTAAAAGGAAAAAGAAAAAAAAATGGGAGAAGAAAGAAATGGATTTTAAATAAAAGACTTCCTCATCTGGGGATAATTAGTGTCTGGGGCAAAAGTTTGCAAAGACCAGGATTTCATATCACTAAGTAGGAAAACTTACAGGGAAACAAGAAACAGTCGAATCAGCGGGCTCTCTGTTTCAAGACGCATGAACTAAGCAGAGACTGCATTATCTTATATGCGTCACGGAGTCCAGCAGAAGTATGTTTTTGACCTGATAATATGATTAAGGAAAGAATTGTTTGGTTGAAAATCAATTGCACTGGCTACCCACTACCTGGTGAGCTTAAATCTGACATTTTTTTTTTTCATTTTCGTTCCTCTCTTAGAATGACTTTAAAATGTCAATTTTTTTTCTTAGGAGCAGTAGGGGTTTCATTTGCAATATTGGCAACACAGAAACTTCACAAGAAATGCTAAAATGCATTAATGGAATCAGCGGAAAGCTATGGGTATAAATGCGTTCTTCTTCTAATGGAATACTGTTCTCATTTTCTTTTCTCAATAGTGAGACAAATGGCATAAAACCGAGACATCGGTGTTGTTATATAATGGGTAAAACAGTCAGGAAAATGAACTCACAGGATGGTACTCTGAATCCATTTGAAAATTAAGTCTAAGGCTGGGAATTAACTATGCTTCCTTTGAGAGTTTTCCTTCCATCAGAGTTTCTCAACCTTGACGCTACTGGCATCATCTGGGGTCAGATCACTCTCTGTGGTGGGGTCTGTCCTGTTGTGTCCGACAGAGGCGGCCGCGGCCCTCAGTGTGACGTCCCAAATGCCTGTCTCCAGCTGTTGCTGACTGTCCCCTGCTTTATACTGAGAATCTCTGCTTTATATTGATGCCTAAGTGTGACATCCCAAATGCCTGTCTCCAGATGTTGCTGACTGTCCCCTGCTTTATATTGAGAACCTCTGCTTTATATTGATGCCTAAGAGGCAGAAAATTGTTTAAGCCGCTTTTGGCTATGAGGGCGAATTTTGGATTCAATACCTCTAGGTTAAACCAAGAGATGACATAGTCCAGGAACTATAGCGTTATAGAATTTATTTTATTTTTTAATTGTTTAATTGAGGTGTGGTTGACCCAATATGACGTAAGTGTCAGGTGTATAACATTGCGATTCACACCTTTGAAAGGTTATACTCCATAGGTTAGCGTTATTATAAAATAGCGGCTGTAAACCCTGTGCTGGACAGTATTTCCTCGTACCTTATTGAGTCTATACAGAGTGGTTCCTATCTCTTAATCCCCTGCGCGTATCTTGCCCCTCCCTACTAGGATTTATATTTTTATTGTGTGACTCACGAGTTTCTTTTCTGAAGAAAAAGATGAAAGGCGCTGTGATGTCTTGGTCCCCAGTGTAGCCTCTGCCGCCAGAATCCCAAGTTCACGCCTAACCGCCCTGAGCAAAGACCACCTGGAGCTTCTGCTCCGACTTGTACGCCTGGGGGTGAGTGATAATGACTAACCGAGTGCACCCTGGGAACAGAGGGAACTGCGAAAGTACTGATTCTACCACTGGTTTACCTCCTGGGAGGAGGGCAAACTGTTTATCTCTGGATTTGCCAGGAAGAGGCCACAAAGGGAGTTCTGAATCCGACTGATCCACAGTTTCCAAAGCCTTCATTTTCCTGTTTATAAAAAGGCTGGGCCGCCTTTTCTCTTGGACTTTTCTTGCCTCCAGAGATTTGAGCAGATCTCTGTAGGTTTATGGAGCTCCTTGGAGCTTGGTAGGATGTAAACACAATCAGAACTGGAATCTATCAGAACTGAAATCTGCAAGAACGTCAGTCACCTTTTAATGGCAGGTCAGTTCAGGCTTAGGTTTTAGATCGGCATCCAAGTGAACCATCAGATGAGATTTGCACCCTCACAAGATGCAGGAATTGTCAGGATGGATGGTCCTTGCCGAACGTTTCAGGAACACTTGTCATGGTGGACTACATTCTTCTTCTCTAACTTTGTATTGTCTTGACCTCATAACCTACATTTGTCTCCTTTTCCTACCATATCGTAGGGCTTCTTTCCCCCTAAGCTCCTTTACTGGATCCTCCCTTCTGCAAAACGTATGGTTTAGGGTTTACAGGACCCTGTCCTCAGCCCTCCTCTCCTCACCGCCCCGCTCCTGTGTGATCTCATCCAGTCCCACAATTTCAATGCAATCCATGTATCTGTGATGTATGCTACAGCCTGCATCACTCCACTGAGTTTGTCTTCTTTCATCCAGCTTGACATCTCCACCTTGATACAAATGAGCCTCTCAGACTTAACACGGCCAAGGGACAGCCATCAATGTCTACCTCTCAAATCCCCATCCTCTCTCAGTTCTACAAGGCATCCGTCCCTTGCTTCATACTCATATCTAGTTCTTCAGAATATATTCTACTTCTCTTGTGATGCAGCAGGTTAAGGATCCAGCCTTGTCACTGCAGTGGCTGTGGTCCCTGCTGTGGCGTGGATTGAATCCCTAGCCCAGGAACTTCCACATGTTGCAGGTGCAGCCAAAAAAAAAAAAAAAAAATCCAAAGCCAAGCACTGCTCACCTTCTCTGCTTTTATACCCTAGAGCAAACCACTGGCATCTCTCACCTGAATGAATGTAATCGTCTTGGAAGTGACACTCTGTCAATGAAGTATTTCTAAAGCTTTCAGATATCTGCTTCCCATTACACCTGGGGTGAAAGCCAACCCTTATTAAAATCCACAAGACCTGCAAATCCTGGCCCTCATTTCCCACCATCCCTCCGCTCACTTACAACACAATTGTCACACCGACTTTACTTCTGTCATACAACTCATCTGGTTTGTTTTGATGGAAAGACCTTTTTGCCTATTTGTGGCACTTATTCCCCAAATCCTTTTAAGAGTGCAATACTGACCTGAAACATAAAACAAGATGGTAGCTGAATGATAACTAATTAGAGACAAGCCATCAGAATTAGGAAGCCCTGCTAGTGAGACATCTTCAACTTCAAGAGGAAAAGGAAGTGTGAACTAGAAGGGGAAAAAAAATCTCAGACTCTACCTTGCATCTTTCAGCAGTTGGGCAATTAAATGAAATTCACACCAATTGAGATCAAGCAAGCCTGGAGGCGGACGCCATAAAAGAAGGTTATAGATGCTCCAACAGCATGTTGACAGAATTACAATCATTTCACCGCTAGAAGGACAAGAAATTTTTGATGAGTTCCTTACAAGTGATATCTTTTAATCATAGAGAAAAATGGCTTCTCCCAAAATATAAAAGTGGGCATGTTAAAATGCTTTCTTTTTGCATCCGTGTGCTTATATTTTAATTGACAAATAATTATATTATGTTAGACCCACAATGTGCTCGTCCTCTTCTCATTCTCATACCGTACAAACGTAGGCATGAAAAATATATTCAAAAAACATCTAGCTCCTTGAAATTACAGTTTATATTACAAAAGGATTTTATTTCCACCATGTAAAAGATTCATCACTGAATGACTTTATAAAGAGCTCTCCTGTGTTTTTAAGTGTTTGTTCAGAGATTATTATTGGACCTAGATGATAAAAGGAGGAAATTTAAAGTTCACATTCTGGAAGCCATAACCAATTGAAGAGCTATCAGAAATAAAAATAAAGCATCTCTGAAACCATCACATGTGTCAACAGGAAAGTAAGTTAACATTTTAAGGATTTCATGGATCATTTTAAAGAACAAAAACATGATGTAAAATAGGACACTGGTAGTTAACTAAAAGCCATGAAGGAAAGAAAATAGATCCTTTGCTTTTTCAGTAGCTGGAACAAAATCATCCTCGTTCAACACCATCTCCATAGAATTTTCAACCCTCCAGCCTCCAGCCCAGAAGCTAGATGATCAGATTGCGTATATGAAATGTTTTTATAGATCAAAACTCTTTGGTCCGTACTCAGTCATCTCCTTTTACTTTCAAACTGCTAAACTATGTTCTTAGACAAAGGGCGAGTTTCTATTCTTTTATGAAAACCGTGTTTTCGGTATTTACTGCTTACTGTATTTATAATGAGAAGGCTTAAATCTCATTCCCTATGTTACATAACATCGTGGGTTCAGATAGCGGGTATAAATTGCTGTCATATTGTGCTCTGAAACCAAACCGAACTGACATATTAGCCAAAAGCTCTGGTGGAAGCACTGGGAACCAGGATTGTGTCTTGGGTCCATTACAAACCATCATTTTCCTCAGCACTGAAGCAAGTCATCTCTCTGCTCGTCTGAAGGGGTTGCTGGAAGGATGAGGTGGGCTGAGCTATCTGGAAAGTGAGACGCACAAATAGCTTTACACACAGCCAATAGAAACAGTAGTATTTAACACTGCTATACATCTGCATTTATAAGCCACAGATGATTAGAAAGTTATCCCCATGGTGTCCGTGAAAGATTGAACCTTCTGACATGTCCCCACCTATGATAAAGGCCGCTGCCTCTGCCATGTGACTGGTTCTTTTGAAATCAGCTAGAAGTGGTACAGTTCAGATATAGCCCTCTGTGTACTTTAAGCATCAGACTTCAGGGAGTTGCCATCATAGCTCAGCAGTAACGAACCCAACTAGCATCCATGAGGACCAGGTTCCATCCCTGGCCTCACTCAGTAGGTTAAGGAGCTGGTATCGTCATGAGCTGTGATGTAGGTCACAGATGAGGCTCGAATCCCACGTTGCTGTGGCTGTGACGTAGGTTGGCAGCTGCAGCTCTGATTGGACCCCTCGCCTGGGAGCTTCCAATGTGCCGCAAGTGCAGCCCTTAAAAAAAAAAAAAGTAGGCAAACTTCATTCACCATCAGTTAGAAAAATTCTACTTGAACATCAACAGAAACCATGTGGAAGGAAACAGGAATGTACCCAACTGATTTTCTTAGCTGACCTGCAGATATAATAGTTAATAGAAATTTTGTCACCATCGCCACCTAAGAGAGATTTTGATCAGTGGTATTTCATTACTATTGAAAAGGTCAAAGAGTCGTGAAAGTTCTATCTTGGGATCCACATTTATGCTTTGTGAAAATTATTGAGGCTGATCATTTTAAAACCAATTCCTAAAAAAATATTTTTAATAAATAAATAAAACCAAGTTTTTTCATTACTGTTATTTTTGTTTGTTTGTTTGTTTTTGTTTGGTTTTTTAAATTGGGTTAGTTGGTGCTCCTTTGGGTTGATTGCCAAGCTCTTGCCATGCTTCATTTGAACCCACGTGGTCACCATGCCTGAGTATCAGAGGCCAAAGCAATCATTTCCAACCAAGGCACAGGCAGAGATCACCTGTTGCTGGAACCTTTCTGGCTTTTTGGTCTGTTTTGTTTTTATTACCGTGTCTGACGTTTGTACCTAAATCTCATGACCCAGATGCTTTAATTATGCCGAACCTAACGAATCAATACCAGTGAAATGCTCCCATAATTTAATAGAGCAGATAGAGCCGGGATGTCTAACAGATAAGGATAGATCACATGGGCTTGTGCATCGCAGTTTTTATCAGAGACTCAGTGGGATCATAATGTATTCTTTCAGTCTGCACCAAAGGTAGTAGCAGGAAGCTATTTTATAGATTTCTTGGTAATCTGAGCTGATGTCCTACCTGTTACAGGACTTTTCCAATAAAATAGAAACACAGCAGGATAAAAAAGATACAAATGGTGATTTTATAACAGTCAATAAAAGCATGACTCCATAGTAATGGAAAATTTGTCCATGAATTGTGAAGTATCAGTGGCCCAGTTGGTGTGGTAATAAAATAATGTGTGTCCTGCCACAGGAACTTTTCTTAACGTGCCAGCGTGTACCTTTAATTCACCGGGTTTTTCTTCGCTTTTGAGAAAGGAGGCACCGAAGGCGATGAAACTTATTAAGAAAATAATGTATGTTAGTCAAATGCTTAGGCGCCTAATCAAAACGGCCTCTCGAATGGTTTTTTAAACTACGTTATAGGCCATTACTTTTATTCATGAAAGCAAATGTCAGCCCATTATGTGAAAAATAAATTTATATTTAGTTCTCTCCTTTCATGCACGTGGAAATGAACCCTTTTATGGGGAACACAGTTAACCTCATGCCTCCCCAGCTAAGAGCTTTCGCTACTTTTTAAGTCATCCGTTGACCTACAGGAAGTAAAATGCAAGAACAAACCACGGTTTTATGGGATGATTTAAGTGAAGAAAAAAAGGCACAGAAAAAGAAACCAGGGTCATTCACGGGAAGAGGGCAGAAATGATAGGATATTCTATTTGATCCATCAAAGTATGTTTTATTCAAAAGATTTATTTATCCTCAGTCCGCTCCAGAGGGAATGCTGTACTGCTTTATAGGTTTCTGTGAATGACTTTGTGGATATGAATTTATTTGGAAAACTTTCCTCACCTCAACCTGCCCTGCACCAAGGGTCCTAAATTATTGTAAATAATTGAAATAATGGCCAAATCCTGTTTCCTAGTGGGGCTATCCTGTCAGAGTCAAGATTTATGACTATTCTTCCCCAATGACAAGATGCATTCATTCAAATTGTATGACTTCACACTTGGCATTAAAGACAGAGCGAGAAGAGAGCTATTATGTCGAGAATATGGGAAACAAACCCTCAAAGGAAGAAGAAGCCACTTAGAAAGGCTTTCTTGCCCAACAAAACCAATCTAGTTTTCTTTAAATTGCTAAGATTTTAGGTAAACACGCCTGAGAGCCACATTTGAGAAAGTGGGTGCCATGGAGTTGTTACCAGGAAGCACGAGAACTCTAGGAAATTTGAAGACATTATCCTATTGCCCTCTCGCCCTTTTGGTGACTTACCTGCCCTGGAGCCTAGGACTGTTCACCCATCATTTTTATGTGATGGAAAAGCTCGGCCTATCCAGGATTGCCGATTGATCATGAGGCGAGCCTATCAAAGGGCCTTGCGTTGAGTGGGGCTGATCAATACCACATTCCCATTAAGCTGTTTGCTTAGTCCGTCTTCATTTCTGTTGGCGATTCCCCTTTTCTTTCACGGGGCTGACTTTCAGAGCGAGGTTCACCCCTCAGATGCAGCCAGGCCAAGAACCTGGGAACGAGATCAAACCCCCGCCCTGCAGCCAGCGGTGTTTGCAGGGCCCTCAGCGGTTGCGCAGCAGCAGGCCTGCCTCAGTGCCTTTGCACAGTCTGCACAGTGTTTCATGCGCCAAGAGCCCTGGCGTGCAGGCAGCATACCCTGCCAACCCCGCCATCACCTCGCCAGAACACACACGGCCTCACTCGGGGGAAACCTTGGCTGGCTTTCCCTCCCTCAAGTCCTTCAGTGAAAAACAGCCCTACTCCGGCTGAAAAGCTGGGCTGAGACCTAGCTGTTAACACGGAGGTCTCTCCCAGGAAGCCGCCTGATGTTAGGCACCAAATACCAGACCCTGTGCACCTATTGCTGTGCCCTCCCCACTCTTGGGGAAAGAGCCAGGCCAGCAGGCTGCCCATAGCTGGCAGTGACCCTGAGCGGCCCTCTGCACCAACTCCCAGACTTCTTCAGCCTGAACATTTCAAGAAGCAGAGATAAGTAATTACTTAAATATCCCCATTGATTCTGAGGAAGCCCAACTAACTTCGTGCCAGAATAATTAGTTCCTGGAAGCTTGATCTTGCCTTTATATGTTGTCGACAGTGGCCGTGGCGTTACTTCCACCGTGCATGACAGCCCGAGATCCAAATTATCTGAGCTCCTTTCCTGACATAATTTAGCTGTGTACTCATTATTTAGCTGTGTGCGACCATTTCTGTGCCTCCTCAAATCTGGAAAGGAGGAATTCAAGTAGTACTTCTCCCCTAGGGCGACTGTAAGGATTGCTAGAGGTAAAACAGGGGACCATGCAGCCCATAGTAAGTGCTCAATAAATGTTAGCTCTTGATTCTGATTTGGGGGGTGGGGTTGCCATAATCCATAACCTAATTTGTGAAAGACAAAAGCAGTTGTTTTCAGCCCAATGACAGATGGCCAGTTAATCACAGGTCACAGACTTCTTATTAGCCCGTTCATCTGGCTGAATTTCGCCATTTCCCAGTATCTTGTTCAATCCTAAAAGGACACGACAACGCAATCGAGTGGATCCAGCCAGCCAGGCTATTTTTTTCAGGAAGGAAGGCAGGAAATGACAGGTGAGAAAGGCTGTGTTGTAGTCAGAGGCCCTGGGACTCTGGTTCACTCTTGGGTGGGACCGGTGGCAAGTGATTCATTAATAAGTAGGAAACAGCATCATTCTACCAGTCTCACAGGTTGAGGGTAATAAACAAAATTTTGAGACATGATGATGTTAACTCCAGAACACCAGGCAAACCTAGGGAACTGTTACACCATCTTCACAGCATGTTCCTTGCCCACAAGCAGTTTGTCTGCTTCCTCCTTGCTTTGGTGAAGCTGCCACATCAACACCCAACATCCTGAGAGGGTCCTCCTTGCCATCACCACCTCCTGGAAACCCCACAAAGTGATATTAGAAAGGGTTACATGAGAGCACTTCTGTTGAGCAGCTAACAAACCACAGGACATCTTCCCGCCATGTGAGTCCCTTCCCTAGTTCAGTGCTCTGCCCTCACCTGTCCCCCGATGCAGGCAGAAGAAAGGGCACCGAATCTGGGGTGCAAGGATTTTGAGAAGAAAAGTGCAATGCCAAGGATTAGGTTGTAGTAAACCTTGACTGGGTGCTCTTGGTTAAAACAGTAGAGAGAAATTCAGAGATAACATGAGCTTAAGGGTACCATTGAGGTCTCTTTATCTAAACCTCTTTATCCAAAGCAACCGTTGTTAACCATGAGTCTAGCTATTTGATCTGGACTCAAGTAATATTTCTCTCTTTTTTTAACTGGTTATAATTTACTGAGAGCCTACCATGAGCTGGGAACCAGACAGGCAAAACTCTTTGTATATGTTATTTCTCATCATCACCCTTGCACTTGTTACTTCTCGTCCTTGACGTAGAAATGAAGGAAGAGGCATGGAGAAGTTCAATAGCTTGTCCAGGCTCACACTGGTGGTGAGTAGCAGAGATGGATTCAAACCTTGAGCACAGAAGCCCAAGCCTTTCCCCTAAGCCACAGAGCCTTCACTGGGGACAGCTGGTGTTGGACCCAAATAATCTTGATGAACAACCACCGCATGTACCCTGGTGGGGTTCTTGTCTGGGATCACGTTGCAACCCCCACCTCCAACTGAACCGAGCATTAAAGGCAGGATAAAGTAAGCAGAAATAATATCTTAGGAAAGCCGATTGGAGGAAAAAAAAAAAAAATGCAAATTCTCAAACTGTCGTTGAAAACCCTACATGATGTGAAACAAAAATGTTCTGCCTGGTAACACAGATTAATAAAATAATTAAGCCATGTTAGACAGGTAATGTTTTAGTCAATTTAGTGTGGGTAAAGCACTCAGTCACAGATAGCAACTTCTGCTCAGAGACTGTAAACATTTGCATTTTATGAGTTTCTAAAAACATATCTTATTTTCAATTCAAAACTTTCATGGCACATACAACTGCATGCCATGTAAAGTTATTCCTGTGCCGTTTGCAAAGAGAAGCCAAACGCTGGGTTTGGGCAGAGGTTTGGCTGGGAGTCGAGGGCAATCTTTAAAAGTAGCCAAGTGGATCCAGCTTGAAATATTCATCATTTGTTTACCCATACTTAATGCATTTTACCCCTGTTAATCTACACGGAAAGCTCACTTGGAATTTAACAGCAACCTATACCCAACCATCAAATATTTAGTGTCTGTTTAGGAAAAGTAATCGGTAGAACTCTAAGCTACTATTTGTTCTGTTTGATTAATGTTTACCAAGTGGAAGTTTGGGAACAAAAATAATACGTCGGTGTTCATGCCTTCCTCCTCTTATCAATCCCTTATCTCCTTTCGATCCTTCTCTGAGTCGTCCTTTGAAAGTGGAGCACAGTGAGTGTTTTCTTGAATTAAATCTTAATTTCTGTGAAAAATTTGCATTTCCTCTGGTCGGCAGATGTGTCCTTCGCAAAATGCATTCTAGATAAACAAATAGTGTCCCCACTTCTCATTTCCTTTGCCTTCTCTACAGCTTCACTAACCATAGTCTGTTACAGCCAAGGGCGGCAATCTCCCGCTCTGGCTCCTTTCCCATCGCATGACTTCAGCTGAATCCTTCCATCTCTGGGGTCAGCACAGTGTTGATGTGTGCCATAGGTTCAGGGTCTGATGAGTGAATTAATGAGCATCCTCGGACATACCACCAGGATAGCAGAATCCACCCCACCCACCGAACAGGTGTTTCAGTGATTAAACAAGTCATAGTCTATGGAAACCTTTTCAAAACAGTAAAATGCCATATAAACCTACATTCTTATTAATACTGCCAGCTTTTGAATAGTGCATGGTAAGAAATATTTGAAAGCAATTGAAGAGTAGGAAATACCTTTAGGCCAATAAAATTTTGCAGAGCTTAAATAACCTTGTTCTGTAAAATGAATTAAATGTTAGTCATTTCCTTAGAACCTGAATTGAAAAACTGAAAACAAAGCAATGCCTTTTATTTTCTCCTTTTATTTCTGACTCAGGGCCCAGGTCTCTTAACCAAATTGTTTTTGTAATTTAAAGTTATTTTTTCAAGGATAGAATTTTGGAAGCTAATGCTTAAAAGGCATCAGCATAACCACTTCTCAATAGGGAAGGATTCTGCTCCGTATGAACCATGAATGACACCTGATTTACTATGACCAGCCATCCAAGGATGACAGAAAAATTAAGAATAACTTGTATGACTGAATTGAAAGCCCTCGCTCCATTTCTGGAAGCAAGCTTGAGTGTTTCCTTTTGCAGTAACCATCTTGATTATCTTGACTTGGACAAGGTGACAGCAGCAGAGAGATTTCAGGACTGGACAAACTAGAAGACTGTGAAACAAGGCGCTTCCTATTCTGACAAGGAAATGGTACTTCTCTGCCTCAATTTTGGACCTTGATATTAACCTGATTTTGATTCTTCTGAAAGAAAGTGCTATAGTCTTAACTGCGAAATCAATTCCTTCCTCAAAGATCTTTAGGCACTAGGATATTCATGTATTTTTGTCTTTTCCCTGAATATTAATTGAATGGTATCTGTGAGGAACAGGATTTTAGACCCAGTGGCACTCAGTTGAAAGTACTGAACATTCCCTAAGTTCATCTTTTAAAAAAAAAAAGGTGTGACTGTGGGCCTGTGTCTGTGCTTTCCTCATGATGACTGTTCTTAGAGTTGTCACATGGCAAGCATTGTGTGACCTGCAGACAGCCATCCTCCTCTACACGGATTGAATCATGAGCTGCTGCACCTGCCGACCCTCAACACCCCCGAAAAGAGCTCACGTTGGAGACCAGGAGTGCTCTGTGCTCTGGGGAAACTGGCAGAACAGGGCTTCAAATAGTCAGATATTTTCAGGAGAAGACTTTAGGAGCCCAATTCTTGCATCTCCTCGTATCCAGAAAAGCACCGGAGTCCTTCATGGTGACCTCTGTTCCTTGTGACCTAGCAGTGACCTTCATACGTCCCACCTTCCCCCCTAACTCTTCAGAGCGGTATTTCAGAGCCCTCTGAAATGCTGCCCCCCAGGTCCTCATTTTACTCCACATAAAACTTAACTCACAACTCTCACATTGTGCATTTTTTCAGTCGACAGTTGCAAGAGGAGTATGTAAAAATGAGTATAGCACTCTCAAATAAAGCTCGAATATTTCTTGACTGCTGATAAGCCAAAAGAAGAGAGATTTCGGTCTAAAGGATTTTCTAAGCAATGGCCCCAGCACCCTAGAAAGAAAATTCTCTGTGGCTACTCGAACAGATGCCAGTAAAAGAGAGGCGCTCAGTCAGAGAGTGGTAAAGACAGTGTTTAAGAGAGTGCATTTTCAGCTCTTAGTTAATTATCATTTGAATCATGTTTTCTTCCAGAAATTCTGAGCAGTTCATCAATTAGCATTTACCTTGAAATGTGAGTCCTTTCTTTGAAACTTATTTAAGCCTTCTATTCTACCTCTTATATAATCCCTCTTTTTTTTTTTTTAAGCACAAAACATTACCACTAACCTGAGAACTGATGACACTGGGTGATAAAAACATAAAACGTGGAGAACTCCAGGAAGCACCAGTGTGCCATTCTAGTAGAAGAGAAGAGAATTCTAGAGGAGGTGAAAATTAAATCAGTAGTGTATATTCCATGAACAGCCAATGCATTTGAAAATGATTCCTTATATTTACTTAAAATCACACCTCACTGGCAGTATCTTTCACATCCTGGTAGGATAGTTCCTGAAATTACCGTTCATTATAAGGGTAGTGAGAAGATTGTGTTGTTTTTTTCTTTTTAAAGCAAACAGGGCGTTTGATTTTTAAAGGATCGGTAACATTACCTATCGATCTATTGATCTGTAAAGCAATATAGAATCAGTGCATTGATATCTTCAGTAAATGAAAATATGTGTCCCTCCCGTCAGTGTCCCAAGCCCAGTCACACGATGGCTGACTTCAAACTGCAGAAAATTCAAGGCCCCATCCTTGAACTTTACAACCAACAGCAAATCACCTCATCTCTGTGTATTTTTGATAAAACTTCTCTTCTTTTTATTTTGAGTGAAACAAATCAAAAACAAGAATAAAAACATCTGGATAGTAATCATGTCATGGTTTTAATCCCGGGTCATCTCCACTAGGATGTGCAGATTTGGGGAACAGTTTTGCCTCTCTTGGCCTCAATTCCGCACCTAAAATTGGGTTTGGAGTTTAGGCATGGATTGTTTAACTCCTTTGTGCTTTAAAAGTTCAAGGTTATTGGCGCTCCCTGCTGTGGCGCAGTGAGTTAAGAATCCGACTGCAGTGGCTCAGGTCACTCCGGAGGCTGGGGTTGGATCCCCAGACTGCGTGCAGTGGTTTAAAGGATCTAGCGTTGCCAAAGCCGTGGCGTAGGTCACAGGTGGGCTTCAGGTTCAATCTCTGGCCCAAGGAACTTCCAGATGCAGAGGGTGCAGTCATTAAAAAAAAAAAAATTCAAGGTCACACTACGACCTTAATTATGTGGATTCTGTCAGTTACCAGTACTACTTGTTCATGTCTTTCTTTCCAGTCATTGCCACCTGTAAGTGTTCCTAGCCCAGAAGTTTCTAAATAAATGGCTCAAAATGGCCCTATGGAGTTGATGTAATGATTGTGTCTCTCGGGATATTTATAAGTGGTAGTGATTTTCCTATAAATTCAGAAAGCTCTGAAGAGAGTGTGATTTTTAACTTAATCCTAAAATGTACAAGATGACAGTTCTACTTCAAGCATTTAATCCTGATTAGTATTACTACTTTTCAACCCCTGTCCTATGCTACTTTGGAATCATGTTCAATTTCAGCACTAATTTTTGTGAATTATTCTTGGGCTTATTTTTGCTTTTACCAGAATTCCAATTCTTAGTTCAATTATCAACTGTAATTTCCCTAAGGGTGTCTTTCTTTCTATATTACTGAAAAATCAATTTTTTTTTTGTTTCTGGATGTGAATTGAAAAGTGACTCTAATTAGCTGCCACTAGCAGGAATAATAATATTAACCACATTGGTGAGTGCTTACATTTATATAGGGTTTTTTTTTTCTGTCATCAAAGGAGGAGAGAGTATTTCTCCTGCTTGACAGGGTGATAAACAAACTGAGTCAAAGTGATCGATTCCATCACCTGGGGTGAAATGTAGTTGCTATTAAATAGTCCGCAGCAGCACTGGATTGAAGGGTGAGGACCAAAACAGATTTCTTTTATTGTCTTCTGGAATGTGTGTCCACTGTTGGTGGTCTTCCTTAGACTGCCAGAGGAACTCCCAACTTGCTTGTAATACATTTCACCTCCAGTAATTTGTGTTCCCACTTTGGATGCAGTATGAAGACAGAGTGTTGAAATGAGACAAGCATGGGATGGGAGCCAGATGGACTTGTTTTCTAATTCCATTTCTTCCCCTTATGAGCTTCCTGACTTGGGCCAATCGTACAACTTCTGTGAGCAGCATTTACCGTGCCCATGTGGCAAATGCGGGATGTGATGACGACTCTCTTGGCAGGACGCTGTGGCCGTTAAAGCCCGTACAAGCCGGCTGCCGAGTGTACACTCAACGCTCTATACAGGATAATTCCTGAGAGAGGAAAGTAACAGAATTGGCATCCAGGGCTGAGAGCGCGATTGTGGGGTTTTTTCCATCTTGTTATGCTGGTCATTGTCTACACACTTTCCATCTTAATAGTTTGTCCCTTGCTTGGTGTTTTGGCTAGAGAGGAGAATTTTCTTCTGACTTTTTTTTTTTTAATCTATTCGCATTGTGTTTTTAGGGTTGTCACTTTCTACTCTCTCCAGTTGGGGATATTTGAGGCATGAAGAAAACCCAGTAGGCTCAACACCTTATTATTGAGCAGGTCCCAAGGTGCTTAGCTGGGCTGTTTCTTGACCTGTCAGAGACTTCTTATGTCTTTCATGTACGTGATGGCCCAAGTATTTGGCTGTACTTAGTGGGAAAAATGGAAAGAAATATGTCTACTCCATCTTAGTCATGAACTTGAAACACAGGTTTTCTGTATTAATGTTTATTTTTGAAAATACAAGTCTAAAATATTTTCCTAGGATTTCCGTCATGGCGCAGCGGAAAATAATCCTACTAGGAACCATGAGGTTGCAGGTTTGATCCCTGGCCTTGCTCAGTGGGTTAAGGATCTGGCGTTGCCGTGAGCTGTGGTGTAGGTTGCAGACGCAGCTCAGATCCTGAGTTGCTGTGGCTGTGGTGTAGACTGGTGGCTACAGCTCCATTTCGACCCCTAGCCTGGAAACTTCCATATGCCACGCATGAGGCCCTAAAAAGACAAAAAATTAAAAATAAAATAAAATAAAATATTTTCCTAGCTATCTACTTTTAAAGCATCCCATACAAAACATAGTTTAATCTTTATCATTAAGGATAGTGCTGTGTTGACTGTCATAACTGCCTAATGTCATAGACGTGGAGACTACAGGGGACTCGCCCCCCCACACACACACACACACTATAAGTTAAATCCTAAAAATTACTTTCAGGCAGAAATAAGTTCCCTGTAATAGTTAAATCAGTTTGCTTCCATCTTCCTATGCTACTTTTTTTTTAAATGCAGCCACCTAGCCTAACAATATTAGTGGTTTTTGTACCCCCTTTCCAATATGGCCTATATCATTTCTAAACCACTCCACTTTGTAATGATATTGAACTAAAGTCCTAGCTGGCTTCATAAATCCTCATCAGCAACAACACAGAATACCTGCCCTTGAATGCTTGCTGAAGAAAAATAAGAGTGCCATCGTCAAGATTCCTTTATGGCATGTAATAACTGGATCAACTATTAAATATTTTCTGTTTAACCAATTCATTTTTATGGAGCCCCAGTATAAGCCAGGCACTTAGGGTCACAAAGATGAATAAGGTCCTCCCCCAGATTGCTTACAGGAGAGGGAGGAGGAGGTCACACACACTAAGGACAGGTGGAGATGACGTGTGTGATGCTGATGGGTTGGAAGAAGGGGGTTGAGGAGCGCCTCTAAGGAGAGGCGGTCTTTGAATTGGATCTTTGGGTTTTTTTTAATTAGGGTATAGTTGATCTACAGTGTTGTGTCAATTTCTGTTGTGCAGTCATCCAGATATATGCATATAAATATGCATGTGTACATATATATACACATATATATACATTCTTTTTCTCATATTATCTTCCATCATGATCTATCCCAAGTAATTGGATAGAGTTCCCTGTGCCGTACAGTAGGACCTCACTGCATCTCCATTCTAAATGTAACAGTTTGCATCGACCAACCCCAGACTCCCTGTCCATCCCACTTTTAAGCTGAATCTTGAAATATGAGAAGAATGTTTTGGTTTACGTAAAGGAAGAAAGAAGAAGACACAAGCGTGAACACGGGGGCATTAAAACCCCCGGGGAAACCCAGAGCTTGGTACAATGTCTGCTGCCCTGGAGATTCTCAGCTGGTACTTGGAGAGCTTTTGATTAAGGCTGCGTGGTGAGAGAGGAGGTCAAAGGGCTCTTCCATGTCATTTTCTACTTTATTAAGTACCTTTATGGTTTCTTTTCCTTCCACCTGCCTGTGGTCTGCAGTGATAATACATGCACACTGCAAACTGCACATTGTGGGACTTTACTCTTTTAGGGAAGTATACCACAATGAGGCTTCTTTCTCTTTTTTTGTTTTGTTGTTGTTGTTGTTTAAATCGTAGAACACAAACTGGTTAAATTACTTTGCCGCCTCTAGATGTGGAATATAGTTGAGTTCTGGAGGGGAAAAAAATTGATTGCCATAACAAGGTCTACTGCTAAACTGAACATATGTTGCTCATAATGTCACTTTCTAAATCAATGAAATTATCATTATAGAACATGTCGACAAATTAGACATGTAAAGTGCCGGCTGTATGTGGGAGAGATGTAATTTGGCTCCATAAAAAGAAAATTAAACAATAAAATATCAATGACAGATGTAGTTAGCTAAAGGTTTTGAGGTTTAAATACCAATTTGTGGGGGAAAAATTATGCAGACAAACTGAGGGTACCAGATAAAAATACCAGTCTTCACGGGAGTGGAAGTTTCAGTCTTTTGACCACATGTGCTAAGACCTTAGCTGTGCCCTTTATTAACAGATGAATCTACAAGTTCCTAACTTTTCCAAATCCAAAAAAAAAAAAAAAGTAGGTGAGTACTGGTAAAAGATAGAAAGCTAATCAAATATTTAATTCATGTCTCTGACTTGATGTATTAGGTTAGATTAGAATGGTGAAGCCATGTTTTCCAAACTAGGGATTCTGCAAGTGGAATTGGAATTTGTCATGTATTTCTCTCCTTAGAAAGCAACATAACAAAAAACAAAAACAAAAACAAAAAAACCCATAGGTTCCAATGTATTTCTAGTTGTGGTGAATTATTCCTAAAAATAATAGTATCATGGAATTACATGAGTCTTAAAGATAATATGAAAAATAATCAACACAATTATTGATGATAAGCTCATTGTTATTACAATGAAAGCTCTGTATTACTACTTGGATAGTAAAATAAGTGAAAATTAACCTTATTATTTACTCCAACCTCATTGCTTATTCCTAGTGGGCCTCAGACTTAAGCATCCGTAGCTGGAAAAGTACATAGACTCAAACTTCTCTCAGCCTTGAAGCCTGGAACAGAGCAATGAAATATAAGTACCAGAAAACACTTGATGACAAACTTTACAAATATTTGACATCCCCTATAGATTAAGATAGGAAACATGACATGTACTAAGATTATAGAAATATTAGAACATTTCAACATCAATGAAATTTCCTAAGGGACTTCTCCAATCTCTTGTAAATCCTTGACTTTTTCCCTCCTCTATGCCCCCAATCTTGAGAATGGGCTCTCTGGAGTTCCCACTGTGGCTCACTGGTTAACCAACCCAACTAGCATCCATGAGGACGCGGATTCTATCCCTGGCCTTCCTCAGTGAGTTAAGATCCTGTGTTGCTGTGAGCTGTGATGTAGGTCGCAGACACGGCTCTGATCCTGCGTCACGTCGCTGTAGTACAGGTCAGCAGCTACAGCTCCGATTGGACCCCTTAGCCTGGGAACCTCCATATGCCACGGGTGCGGCCTCTAAAAGACAAAAAGATAAAATAAAAAGAATGGGCTCATTTTTCTGGCCCCTAGCACTTAGCAATGGAATTTACATATAATAGTAACTAAATAAATACGTGTTGAAACAATGTACAGATGGATAGATGCAGAAATGAAAGAATAAAGATTATTTCCCAAGTGAACGCCATTAATCCATTCATACCAGAATTCTGCCATGCATGTGGGAAGGTTTAATCCTGGCCTCCATGCAGCTGAGTAGGGCCGCGTGAATGGAAATGCTACCCATCAATAGATGGTAATCTCAGCAAGGTCACCTCCAGGCTGGCCCGTGTGGCTGGTGTGAGACCCAGCAGAAGCTTCTTTCCCCCTCTCCGTGTTCATGCCAGCTGCTCTAAAACCCTGAATCAGGGTCAGCTGTAATGAGCAAAGTCCCCGGCTGTTTGGTGGGCATAGTACATGAGTGAGAAAGCACTTTTTGTTGTTCAAAGTCCATGAGATTGTTCTGGATGAAACAGCAGGCAAAGATAGAGTGGCTACTAATATTTCCCAAGAAACATTGTGTCTCCTATTGAAAGGCCACGTGGTATGTATTCACCCTTGCAATCATCTCAGCCTTGCTCTCAATCTCCATCCCATCCCCAGAGGAGCAGTTTGATTAAACTATAAATATTGCAGTATCCATCTCTGAAGAGTTTCCTCCAGTGAAAAACTTGTTTTCAAACTGGGCCCATGTACTAAGGTTACAAGGATGACTCTGCAGAAAATTACACACACGCAACTTCATTCACTATCTTCTTAGCCAACAGAGAAAAAGACTTGATGTAAGTAGCTGGATTACCATGGTCATTCAGATAGATGTTATTTTCTGGGCTTTCCATGTCTGATGTTATTTTCTGGGCTTTCCATATCTAATGTTATTGAATTGATGTTCGATTATATTATACACAATATAGTTAATAGAAAAAATGACAGTTATATAAAGTAGGAAGACATGAGGAGCTAGCATAAATGACATTCCCTTCTGAAAGTTGTGGATAGAAAACTTTCCTAGCATCTGTTATGGAAATATGGAAACTGATATTTTTAAATGCAGTGTGAAATGCAAAATCAGAGATAAAATGTGGTTAGTCCATATTTGAGGATCCGTGCTTGTCAAAATAACACTTCCAAAAAGAAAATCATTTAGAAAGGTTACCCTTCGGAATCTTGCCACCAACAGTGATACTTTCAATCACTGGTGTGTTTAGTATATTCATACAACAGTCAGCCCTACCAGCCTGCAACTCCAAGAGGATCAGAAGAAGGAAAGTACCAGTACGAACAGGTAACCTATGGACTGAAAGGAGTCCATATGTCAATATGTGAAAGGAGGCATATTTCAGCAGGCAGGTTGGGAGTGGGGAGCCTCCCCCCAAACTCCCTGCATAAAGAAAGAAATTATGGCGTTCCCATCGTGGCTCAGTGGAAACGAATCTGACTAGCATTCATGAGGAGGCAGGTTCAATCCCTGGCCTCACTAAGTGGGTTAAGGATCTGGTGTTGCCGTGAGCTATGGTATAGGTCGCAGACTTGGCTTGGACCTGGCCTTTCTGTGGCTGTGGTGGAGGCCAGCAGTTACAGCTCTGATTCGACCCCTAGCCTGAGAACATCCATATGCCGTGGGTGTGGCCCTAAAAGGACAAAAAAAAGAAAGGAAGGAAGGAAGGAAGAAATTCTGATGGGGTCAATTAGCTGGCAGTAGAAATTAAGAAGGAAACATCAAGCAATAAGGAATGTGATGTAGCTTAAAGTAGCTGATTCATATAAGTATAACTATGGGACCATTTTCTTTATTTAAAAAGCAGCATCAGAATACAGTCTACTAACAGTTCATCAAGCAGTCAAGACCGCACTCCTCAGGAAGAAGCAGAGTGCCTAAAGCATGCTCCAGCACCTGCATTCTGCTTGCCTACAAGTTCAGCCTCTGCCTGGGCTTGTTCTACCTGTCAGTTTCTCTAAGAGATTTGTTGTTCTTGTTTGGATCGTCATGTAGACCATCTATAATCACATCCATAATTTATATTTTCTCTGCAAACTTTCCCTCCTTTTATGTGTCAATAGATATAAATGTACCAACTACAGTCATCAAAGAAAAAAGCTTTAAGCATGTAAAGAGTGTTCCCAGGAGAGGCAGTAGAAAGGGGACAGCCTATGGAATCCATCACAACTAAGGACTTAATCCATCCAGGGAGGTGGATTTTGTGGGACCTAAAACTTAAATTGGGTTGACCCTTTTTAAGAATGACACAAAATTACAAAAAAAAAAAAATCTTAAAAGTCAGTGTCTCTTAAGAATGTAAAATCACAGGAAATTACAGGTGTTATAAAATATAAAATGTCCAGAAAAATAACACAAATATATTTATAACACAAATATATATATACATATATAACACAAATATATGTATATAACACAAATATATATATATCTATATTTACTGAGAGCTGTTTAACATATTTTAATAATACCGTTTCCCCTGTAAGTTTTTTTGGCTGCATGGTCTTTGATCACCTTTTCATATGATAAATAATCTTGTGTTTTTTTTGCGGGGCGAAAAGAAATGGAAAGCTAGTTGCATCTTCCAGAACGACTAACCAGAAACTAGTGATTTTTATTATTACTTGAGAACTTCCAGCTTCACAACTTGTTATTGGTAATAGGAAGTACATGTTTAGGATTGTTGGTTTAACGGGGGATAACCTCTTCAACTTTCTTTCCTCTATGAGCTGTGAGATTTGGAAGAATTTTCTGTAGCAGAGCTTCACAGTTCTACTGTTCACATTTTGTTTTCCATCAGCCTCCCACCCACTTCCGGTGCTGGGTGATTTTAGGATGGATTTATGGCACCGTTGGACCTCTACCCCAGCATCATCGTGTCACAGTGCTAGGTGGGTTGCCCAGGTGTGCATAGGAGCAGCCCCGAAAGCTATTCCTAATCCAGAGTCACTGACACACTTTTAACTGATCACAGAAGTAACCATTCACATAAATATGTGAACTGCAACTTAACTTCCCCTTAGCTAGAACCCCAAAAGGTATGGGAATATTCCATTATCAGGAGGGGAGGTATAACAAATGAGAAGGAGGTACTAGTGGGAATTGGCAGCTGTCTTAATTCATTGTGATCATAATAACTCACTTTTGAAATTTTTTACAAACCTAGGGTGCTTTATAATAGGATCATCAACCATCCCAGTTCGCCCAGAACAGTCCCACTTTCAGAACTGAAAGCCCTACATCCCAATAAACTTATTAGTCTCAGCGCAACCAGAACAGTCACCTTGTCTCATAAACACATCTCTGGGGCCCCTCCTGGAACCCTGGAGGGGACGTGTGAGTGAGAGGAATTATTGTCATGGACTATTATTAACAGTGAGATCCAAATGATTTCCATGATTACTTGTCTTCAGTATTTTAATGTAAAATCCACGATAAAAAAGTAAAAGGTAAATTCTGAATTCAAGCCAGTTTTTCAGAATCCCACCCATGGGATAGTATATTTTATGGACTATTACTGTGTAGCCTTATATTGTGAAAAAAAATGTCACAGTTAATTTTTTATGAATGGAGCATCTCAGAGAGAGCAGGAAAAACAACTTTGCAACTAAAACCCTTGGAATTATTACTTCGAAATGGGAACTCGTGAGAAACAGAAAGAATTTTTGGAAGAGAACGAGAATTGAAGACTGAGGATTTCATGCAACACGATCCACAAATTCGCTTGATAATCTCAGTGTTTAATCCCCATGGCATCCAAGAAATTCTTTCTTATTTTCATTTCATTATTCTTATTTTTCTTTCTTTTTTATAGCCATACCTGGTGGCATATGGAAGTTCCTGGGCCAGGGGTCGAATCGGAGCTGCAGCTGCAGACTTACACCACAGCCCCAGCAGCGCCAGATGCTTAACCCACCAAGTGAGGCTGAGGCCTGAACCTGCATCCTCAGAGACACTGTCCCATCCTTAATATGCTGAGTCAAAACAGCAACTCCAAGTTGTTTCTTATTTTTAATTGAACTCTATTCTGCTATAACGTGGATCCGTTTGTCTTATTTGCATCCCTATGGTGACAAAAAAAAAAAAGGTCGACATTTTCCTTAGAATGTTTCACATCCTTGTGGACAGTTACTGTCCCTTAGCATTTTCTCATCAGAATTAAACAATATTGTGTCTTCACAGCGTTTATGAGAGAGGCAGTTTGTCAGCTGCAGGATAGCTTACTCGACACCAACCTTTAAGTGCCTAATGTTCAGTGATAATCAGTACATACTCAACAGATAGCCATACACCCCTGCTAAAGGGACAAACCAACAGCCCAATGTATGAATTTAGAGAAGTCACCAACTTCAGTGGACTTAGCCATTCTCATCTTTGAAATAAGGAAATTAGAGTGTCTTGAGCACTCAATCCAGTCCTGAAATTGTGCCATCTTCGAATCTGGTTTCTTATTCTTCACCCTGGATTCTTTCTGAGCAGCCAAAATAAGATGCAAAACCCTAAAATAAGATCTGGCTCAGTCCAATGGCAAGGCCTCCTTCCCTGCCTCTTTTGTCATTTTCCTGTAAATGCTCATCGAACCTGCTTGCTTTGAACCTGCTAGAGAGAGGTAGTCCTCTCTCTAGCTCAGAATTTTTCGCTGCTCAAATCATTTCTATTCATTTTTCACTCGTCTCCTGTTTTTGCATGCCTGGTTTACAGAGACGTATCAGGCATGTCAAATTGGCAACATTTGACTATCTGTAAATCAACACTGAGTAAAATACCCCACAGTTACAAATGATATGACTTAGGAGAAATATACTGGGGGTTTTGCTTGCTTATTTTGGTTCAGCCATATTCCCTGGTGAGATGAGTGAGTTGGGCAGGTAGAAAAAAAAATAAAAATAAAAACTTCAGTCTCACTGTGATGCAACGGGATCAGCAGCATATCTGGAGTGCTGGGATGCAGGTTCGATCCCTGGCCCAGCACAGTGGGTTAAAGATCCGGCATTGCAGCAGCTGTGGCCTGGCCTGCAACTGTACTCAGATCTGATCCCTGGCCCAGGAACTCCAGATGCTGTGGGGCAGCCAAAAAAAAAAAAAAAAAAAAAAAAAAAAAAAAAAAAAAAAAAAAAAAAAAAAAAAAAAGAAAGAAAGAAAAAAGAAAAAGGAAAAGAGGAAAACCTCAAGTGTGGTCTTAACATCCCTCTTATTAGACGAAAAATGCTGAGCATGAGTTTCGGAGGATTCAGTTGGTGAGATGATTTAATAATGTTTAAAACAGGAGACCACCAAGACCAATCTGTCCAGTGGTTTCATGTGAGTGTTGACTAATAATTTCAATCATGATAACGTGGTACCCTGACACACCAGTTTCTAATGAAAGAATCAATGTGCCTTCCAGTTGGCACAACTTAATCCCACCGAGAAAATTACTCCAGTGGGATGAGCTGCCCCTCTCTGTGTGATTATAAATTATAAATAAGTAATTAAAGATTAATTCTAAATCTCAGTAGGCCCTAAGATGGATGGCCCATCTGGATATTCCTGAGATGTTTAAAGAGCATTGATGTCCCAATCAATAGCAAGACCTTTTAGAGAGAAAAAAAAAAAAAATGCAAGAGGTCTCAGTGTTTTGTTCTCTAATGTATTTATTTATTGCTCCCGTCTATTCCCTAAATGTTTAGAAAGTTTGCTGATGAATGTGTTTAATGGCTCATATTCTGTTGCCTTGATTCTCTTTAATCCTCACTCTTGAAAAACCATGAAGATGTAGGAGATTGTGCTACTTTATATCAGCCCTTTGTCATCCCACGTGTGATAAACACCTTTGTCTGAAGAATTACTAAGTCACAAACCAAAAGATAGATCTAGTGTCTCCCAAAGAGTGATCTCTGAACAGCTCTTCCTAATGCTGCCTTATTTTCTCCTTATCCTGGGTGATGCTTCTGCTGCCACGATTCAAAACTAGCTGAAAACAGTCAGCTGTCTGGGAGCTGTACTTTCATCTCCCATTGCCCTTCATTTCCCCGCTGTCCCCAGTGTCCAGCAGGCAAGACTGGTTCATTAGCAGAGTCATCCAGAAAGCCTTCAGCTGCAGAGAGGTTCTTCCCATCCTCAGCCCCCTCCATCCTACCACCCAGCAGCCCCTTCCCCCACCCATAAGTCATCTTGGCTCTCCCTCTTCTCTTTCCAGTCCCCTGTTCTGCCTTTCCCCACCTGATGACGAGTTAGATTGGCACAAGAAAGAATGGCAGGTCATCAGTCACATGGCCTTTTTATGTGAATGACCTTGAGCCAAGGTCAAAAGAGAAACACCCAGCCATAATCTAATGGACCACTTTGAGAAATGAAACATAGTGCACATTACATCGAGCCAGTCAGGTTCCTCTCCTGCGAACAAGCTTCCAGTGGCCTCTCATGACACTGAGAATAAAAGGTGAACACTTTGCACGGTTGGACCCGGACCCACCACTCCATCATCATCTTAGGTCACACTCACTCCAGCTACACCCAAGTGGTATACAGAAATGGCGCACACTCGCTGATACAGGGACTAGGAGTTGCCAGAGATATTCTGGAGATCTCTTTTGCACTATGTGTCCAAAGCTACATGGCACATATTCTTCAACTCAGCAGCTTCATTTCTTACTCTTTATTCTAAAAAAAAAAGAAAAAGAAAAAAATCAGTATACAGGAAGAGATCGATGTCCTGGGTTAGACTGCATTGCAAAGTTCTTTTATAGAAATTAAACATTGAAAAGAAGTTGGTTAAATATCCTGAAATCCATATTTATGAAGCCATTAAAATTAAACGGTCCCCTTAAGAATGGGATGTGCATTGTGACTTCCTTCTAAAAAGGGCAGTATGGGGAGAATAGGAAAAAGAGTAACTTTTGCAGTGGAGAAGCCCGATAAATAACACTTCAACCAGGTGGTGAATGTCAGTATCAGTATGTTGATTTACCATTTTTGTAGTATATGCCCTTGACGTGATGATGTGGAGATGTCGCTTTACCTCTTCAGTCTTCTTCCCCAAACTCCATTACCCCAATCTTATCTTGAGAAAAACATCAAATTCCAAGAGAGGGGCTTCCTACAAAATGCCTAAGGAGTACTTCTCCAAATGGTCAAGGTCATCCAAAATAGAGAAAATCAGAGAAACTGCCACAGTCTAGATGAGGCTAAGGAGACATGACAAGTAAACATAGTGTGTCCTGAATGGGATCTTGGACCAGAAAAAGGAAATTAGGTAAAATCCTTTAAAATCTGAATAAACTATGTACTTTAATATATAATAATATGTTAATATCATATGTTAATTCATGGTGACACCTGTTTCATACTAATGTTAATAATGAGAGGTATGACTAGTGGGAAATACTAGGTGTGGAGTATATGAGAAATTCTCTGTATTATTTTCTCAATTTTTCCAAGAATCTAAAACCATTCCAATATTAAAGTATTTTTAAAAGAGAAGGAAAATTGAGGCTGTATGTGTGTGCATGATTACATAAACTGTGTTACTATTTAGTTTTAATTGAAAAAGCAGATTATCAGATAAAATCTAGTTATTGTAACAAAAAACTACATATATACATATATGTACACGTATATCCATATTTTTATATATCTATAGAAAATTCTGGACAAATGTTCATTTGTTTAACACATTTTAACAGTGGGGCTACAGGTGATTTTTTTTTCTTTTAGCTTATTTTGTAATTTTTTTGGGGGCCCCACCCATGGCATGTGGAATTTCCTGGGCCAAAGATTGAACTCATGACACAATAGTGACCTGAATCAGAGCCGTGACAATACCAGGCTCTTTTCCTGCTGAGCCATGAGGGAACTCTGTTATTTTCTAATTTTCGACAGTGATTACTTAAGTGTTAAACATTTGTTAAGATGACTTTTGTTTGTTGCTTTATTCAAATCTTCTGAATAGGAGTTCTCACTGTGCGTGGCTCAGCGGGTTAAGAACCCAACGTGGTGTCTGAGGATGCGAGTTCCATCCCTGGCCTTGCTCAGTGTGTTAAGGATCTGGTGTTGCCACAAGCTTCAGTGTAGTTGGCAGATGTGGCTTGGATTTGGTGTTGCCATGGCTGCGGCATAGCCCTCAACTGAAGCTCCAATTCAAGCCCTGGCTGGGGAACTTCCGTATACTGTGGCTATATCATAGAAAAGAAAAAAAATCTTATAAATATTTAGTTAGCCAATTATCAACACAATTTCCTGAAAACTGCACCATAATTTGTGGAAACAGATCAATTTTCTTGAGCCTTATATCGCTTTTAAAAAAATCTTTTTAATTTTAAATAATCTTAGAGAAAAATTGCAAAAATAGAAGAGTTCCTGTATACCCATCATCCAGCTTCCCCTAGTGTTGACATGTTACATAATCACATAAAATGATCAAAATGGAACACTGACACAGCACTATGAACAAAACTACAAACCATATTCACATTTCACCGATTTTTCCACTACTGCCTGTTTTCTTTCCCAGGAAACAATCTAGGATCCCAGGCTGCATTTAGTTGTTTCTGTTTTGTAGATAGTTTCATTTGTGCCATATTTTAGATTCCACATATAAGTGATATCGTATGATATTTGCCTTTCTCTCTTTGACTTACTTCACTTAGTATGATAATCTCTGGTTGCATCCATGTTCTGCAAATGGCTCCATTTCATTCTTTTTTATAGCTAAGTAGTATTCCAGTGTGTGTGAGTGTGTGTGTGTGTGTGTGTGTGTGTGTGTGTGTGTGTGTTCTTAATCCATTCATCTGTGCATGGACATTTAGGTTGTTTCCATGCCTCGGCTATTGTGAATAGTGCTGCTGTGAATGTAGGGATATATGTATCTTTTTGAATTACAATTTTGTCCAGATATATGCCCAGGAGTGGGAGTGTTGGATCATATCTTACTTCCAGTTTTAGTTTTCTGAGAAACATCATACTGTTTCACATAGTGGTTGTACCAATTTACATTCACATCAACAATGTAGGAGAGTTCCCTTTTCTCTGCACCCTCTCCAATATTTGTTTATTGTTTGTAGACTTTTTGATGATGTCCATTCGGACAGGTGTGATATGGTGTCTCATTGTAGTTTTGATTTGCCTTTCTCTAATAATTAGTGATATTGAGCATCTTTTCATGTGCCTACTGGCCATCCATATGTCTTCTTTGGAGAAATGTCTATTTAGATCATCTGCCCACTTACTGACTGGGTTTGTTTTTTGTTGTTGAGTTGTGTGAGTTGTTTGTATATTTTGGAGATTAAGCCCTTGTCAGTTGCATCATTTGCAAATACTTTCTCCCACTCTGTAGGTTGTCTTTTAGTTTTGCTTATGGTTTCTTTTGCTGTGCAAAAGCTGTAAAATTGATTAGATCACACTTGTTTATTTTTGCTTTTATTTCTATTACTTCTCTATGATTCATATCAGAGAATGTTTTGCCTATATTCCCTTCTAGGAGTTTTATGGTGTCATGTCTTATGTTTAAGTCTTTAAACCATTTTGAGTTTAGTTTTGTGCATGGTGTGAGGGTGTGTTCTAATTTCACTGATTTATATACAGCTGTCCAGGTTTCCAAGCACCACTTGCTGAAGAGACTCTCTTTTCCCCATGTTATATTCTAGCCTCCTTTGTTGAAAATTAATTGGCAGTAGGTGTGTGGGTTTATTTCTGGGCTTTCCATTCTGTTCTTTGGTCTGTATGTTGGGTTTTGTACCAATACCATGCTGTTTTGATAACTGTAGCTTTGTTGTGTTATCTGAAGTCTAGGAGAGTTAGGCCTCCTGCATTGCTGTTTTTTTTTGTTTGTTTGTTTATTTGTTTGTTTTTTCTTCAGGATTGCTTTGGCAGTTCTGGGTCTGTTATGGTTCCATGTAAATTTTTGGATTATTTGTTCTAGTTGTGAAAAATGTCATGGGTAATTTGATAGGGATCACATTAAATCTGTAGATTGCTGTGGGTAGTATGGCCATTTTAACAACATTAATTCTTCCAGTCCAGGAGCATGGGATATTTTTCCATTTCTTTGAATCCCCTTTAATTTCCTTTATTAGTGTTTTATAGTTCTTAGTGTGCAAGTCTTTCATTTCCTTGGTCAGGTTTATTTCTAGGTTTTTGGGCTTTGTTGCTGTTTTTGGTTTTGGTGTGATTTTAAAAGGTATTTTTTACATTCTCTCTCTGATATTTCATTTTTATTATACAGAAATACAACTGAGGAGTTCCTATCATGGTGCAGTAAAAACAAATCTGATTAGAAACCATGAGGCTGCGGGTTTGATCCCTGGCCTCGCTCCGTGGGTTTATGATCTGGCATTGCTGTGAGCCATGGTGTAGGTCACAGATGCAGCTCAGATCTGGCATTTCTGTGGCTGTGGCTATGGCTGGCAGCTGTAGCTCCAATTAGACCCCTATCCTGGGAACCTCCAGATGCCACAGGTGCAGCCCTAAAAAGCCAAAAAAAAAAAAGAAAAGAAATGCAACTGATTTCTGAATGTTAATCTTGTATCATGCTACTTTGCTGAATTCTTTTATCAGATTTAGTACTTTTGTGTGGAGTCTTGAGGGTTTTCTGTACATATTATCATCTCATCTGCATGTAGTGGCAATTTTACCTCTTCCCTTCCAAACTGGATACATTTTATTTCTTTTTCTTGCCTGATTGCTGTGGCTAGGACTTCCAATACTATATTGAATACAAATAGCAAGAGTGTGTATCCTTGTCTTGTTCCAGATTTTAACAAGAAAGTTTTCAGCTTTTCTCCACTGAGTACAAATGTTTATTCAGGTATTTCCCTATGCATAGATATTTATGTTGTTTCCAATATTTTGCAATTACAAACAATGCTATAAGGAATAATCATATACATATATACTTTCATGTTGTTTTGGGTATATCTTCAGAGTAAATTTCTAGAAAATGGAACTGCTGGTCAAAGTGAAGTGCATAT
This sequence comes from Catagonus wagneri, assembly GCA_004024745.2. Lineage (NCBI taxonomy): Eukaryota > Metazoa > Chordata > Mammalia > Artiodactyla > Tayassuidae > Catagonus > Catagonus wagneri. Next base: position 6,789,153 of record PVHT021183707.1, read on the forward strand.
GCAGTTTTGCTAGGTATTGCCAAACTGTCTTCAGAATTTTTATGTTAGTTAGTGTTCCTATTGTAATATACGACAATAAGAAGTGTTTTTATGGTGCTCCCATCATGGTGCAGCAGAAAAGCATCCGACTACGAACCATGAGGTTGCGGGTTCGATCCCTGGCCTCGTTCAGTGGGTTAAGGATCTGGCGTTGCCATTACCTGTGGTGTAGGTCTGAGGCATGGCTTGAATCCTGTGTTGCTGTGGCTGTGGTGTGAGCTGGCAGCTGTAGCTCCGATTGGACCCATAGTCTGGGAACCTCCAGATGCCACAGGTGCGGCCCTAAAAAGCAAAAAAAAAAAAAAAAAAAAAAAAAAGGGAAACCTTGTCATTATATTTTTTTATTCTTTCTAATCTCATAGATGAGAAATATACCAAGCCAATTTTTTTTTTTTTTGTCTTTTTGACTTTATGTAGAGCCACACCCGTGGCATATGGAGGTTCCCAGGCTAGGGGTCTAACAGGAGCTGTAGCTGCCTGCCTTCACCACAGCCACAGCAATGCGGGATCCAAGCCGCGTCTGCAACCTACACCACAGCTCACGGCAACGCCGGATCCTTAACCCACTGAGCAAGGCCAGGGATTGAACCCGCAACCTCATGGTTCCTAGTCGGATTCGTTAACCACTGAGCCACGAAGGGAACCCCTACCAAGCCTATTTTTAATTAAAATTTAGTTTAAAATTTAAGATTAAACTCTAAGCATATTAATTTTTCATGTTTGAGTCTATATGCATTTCATGAATTTTCTTTTTTAATCTTTACCTGTTCTTCTACTGCATTTTTTATCCTTTGTCTCTTAGTTTTTAAGAGATACTTACATATTAGGGATATTAATTAGCCCTTTGTCTATGACATATGTTGCAAATATTGTGTCCTAGTTCGTCAGTTATCTTTTGATATTGTTTACGGGATATTTTTGCCATGTGAAATGTTTTAATTATGTCATTAAATTTATCAGTCTCTTATTACCTCTGGATTTTAGGATATTAGTTAAAAGGTCTTTTCCTACCCCAAGGTTAAGGAGAAATTCACCCATATTTTCTTCCAATGCATGTATGGTTTTATTCTTAGATTTACAAGCCTAATCAAATTCAGATTTATTCCTGTGTGTAGCCACACACCCCTTCCTCTATCATCTCTTTACAAGAACATTTTCACTCAAGTGAAATCAACTTGGAAGAAATCACGTTAACAGAAAAGTAGAGCATTAGGGTAGCAATGATAGAGAGCAAAGCTTTACCTTGAAATGGTTAGAGGCAAAGCAAGTGCTTATTACAGCTTATACGGTGGCTCTACTCAGTCTCTACCTGCCTCTCTAGCTTCATCTCTTCAGATCCACGATAACATTCTCCACCAGAGCCAAGCTTTGGTATCTCCCTGGAAATGTACCCGAAGGCCAAATTTATGCTCTCTATTAACAAAAACAGGGAGTGATAGCTTCCTGCAAAGGAGGGATTCAAGTTTGTATTCTTTGAGGTTGGAATCTTAACCTTGGGGTGAAACATTCAAAGGCATATAACAGACATTTCTGCCTTGCTCTCATGGTATCTATTGCTGTTTGACTTAATACCTTTTCTGTGCCCAAGATTGTTTCTCTTTCTGGGTAATTGGTGAAGAAAATGATCTTGCCTCCCAGGGAGTTTACTTCCTGGTTTGGAAGATATTTCCACAGTTCACAAATTCTTCTGATCCCAAAGTAGTGTTGTAGTCTTTACCAGAGTCCCTCCACACTTGGAAAGCTTCCAAAAATGCCCCTGCGATTTAGTGAGTGAATGCTGCTGGATGTCTCCATGGGCACGAGAGGTGGTGTGGAGAGGCAAACCAAGCATCTTTAGACTGGAAGAAGTGGGAGGATTTCTGATGAAAACCAAAAATGACAAGTTACAGGTTCACACAATAACACAGTTTTTCTGCAAAATGTTTCCTGCTATGCAGCCAGCTCAAAGACTGCCCTTCAAAAAACTGAGAATAGCTTGCATCTCTAAACGGCTACATAGCGTTGGGCCATTATCACCCCTGATGAGAAGACACCATCTGCCCAAACTCACATGGGAGGATTCCCTCCAACAGGCAACTTACAAGTACAACGAATTTTTTAATTGGAAAATACTGCTGTTCCATTTTGTCTATTTCCCACTCATTTACCCAATGCCCAAGCAGCATCTTTGCCTTAGTGATGTTTCATCCTGTTGTTTATTCCACACTGAAGTGGTAATCTTCTCTGTGACATCTTAACCCATAAGTGGTTTCTATGGAAATGATTAGAATGTCACACACAAAAGGACACCTTGGGTTGGGCATGATCCAGACCATATAAACTCTTAGAGACACTATTTAAGGTTAATGTTCCAATGAGAAATTAGGGAGAAAATAGATTTCTGGAAGCATAAACCTATTGATTTGACTAAAATGTTTCCAGGTCAGCAAACTTGGTCATCTCTAGTAATTCCAGAATATAAAATATAGAGGTGAAATTTTTCATAGTAACTCATTTTCCTTCTTCACATTGTTTCCTACGCAGTTTTTTAAATGTCTTTGTAAGTGGATCTTTTCTCCAAATCATTCAGATAAGACTGTATTACAAACATCTGAAAGGACAAAAATGAGCCAAAACTGCCAAAAGAAACTCTTAAAATCTCAAGTCTGTATAAATAAATACAAATGTCATGAGCTGGCTCCACCACCTATATATTGGGAACAGCATTTGAAGCCACACTCACTTGTAAACACATATTTTTCCTCTCTTTCAGTTTTAAAAAGATCAATGTTGTTTTGCATCTTAAGTCATTCAAATGCATATAATTTCAGTGCCTGGAGATGTTAGGTGTAATTATTCACATTTGCAAGAAACAAGAAGACATCTTTTGGTCATAAATTAGCAGTAATAGTACATGCAATTTAGTACTTATTTGTATTAGTGCATTTCCAAAGAGTTTAAAGAGTACTTTTCAGAGCAATTCCCTAGAATGTCTACCTGTTCCCTATTAAGGAAAGGTTGGCACAAGTGATTATATTCATCTCACGCCACCCTGACCAGCTCTAGCCACTGTCCACACTTCATCCCTTCCAACCACATATGTCCCAGGCTCCAGGTAAATTCCCCACAGGCGTATGTAATGAGAAGACATTGCATTTTTTACTTCAAAATAGTCATTTACATCTGTGTCTGTTATGCTAGTGAAAACGATTCCACCATTTTTTTTTTTTTTTCCAGCAAGCATTTGTTGAGTCCCTACTAGGAGTTGGGCCTTTTCTAGTTTGATATTCAATTGGCCCAAACTGCCGTTATCTTTTTCCCTCATGCTCTGACTATAAGATCAAGATCTGTAGGTCAAAGAGAGGCTCTCTACCACGAGGAAGGGTCTTTTCCTACCTGAGTGCACTCCCCACCTAAATCGGAAGCCAAGTAGCAACCTTTTCTGTTTCCATTCTACCACCTTTCTGAGTGTGCAGAGCTCATGAATGGGCTTCCTTCAACAGCCCACTCAAAGCCAGATTTCCAGAAAGGCAACCAGAGCGCCAAGGCTCAGAAAAGCCAACTCAGACACGAATATGGGTTTATTCCAGTGGGAAAAACTTCCTCCATTCAAGATAGGCAGAATGTGCTTGCTGTCAAATCCATCAAAACTATACCATGTAAAGCTATAGGGGAAAAAAAAAAGGCTTTGATTAAGAGACATTTGCAAAGAGATCTGTTTTATGGATATGGCCTACTTGTGATTTTTTTTTCCACCATCACCCAGCCAGCACAGAAAATTTACAGAACAGGAGTTAGAACCCATGACAGGTAACACGCCAGTGGTCCCAGCTGCTGCCTCATCACCTTGATTGCTTACTACAGTATTTTCCTTTTTTGACTCCTATCTCTTTTTCCGGTTTTCAGGGCGATTTTCTAGCCTTTGTGAATTTGTTCAGTCTCTTCTCCTAGCTCCACGTAAACATTCTCACATGTTCATCCAAATTTTTCCCTTCCCCGGCACCCCTACAGAGCTCGCTTTGAAGTGGGGAACTTGGCAGACCCTTCCTAGCAAAGCAGCCTGCCTCCTCCTGGGGGTTGGATGTGTGTTGTGTTTAACCTCCTCCTAACTGGCCTGCTTGCCAATACTTCATATAATTTTAAGCCAGTTCCATTTCCCTCCGGTGGGTATATCGAGCTCCAGAAAGACGGCCCATCTTTGTTCTGCTTCACTATCTGCGGATCTTTTCTGCCGGCCTCTGTCTGATGGAGAATGATCCTTCTGAAAGGACAATGGAACTAGCTGGCCATCAATTCTCCCGACCTTTGACCTTGACGTAAGGGATCTTTGGGTAAGTCATGTAACCCGTGATAACTTCTCAGTACTTCTGTACTTCTCTGATCATCTGCTCTATTTTGTGCTATCAGAAAGCAGACCATTTTTCCATGTTGCCTGCATCGCGTTGATATGATTTCCTGCCCATCATCTGGACTGGCTGAAACAGAGGTGAAAATGAACATCCTAAAATCTAGTGTCCTTCTTCTGCATCTGTGCCTGATTATTAATTCCCCAAACTGTTTAACTTCTGCCTGTGCTATTTCTCATTTTAACTATACAGCCTTTCCAGGGCATGAAGGCTGTGTCACCTAAATCTTATCCATTTATCTAAGGCAAATCAGCTGCTCTCCCTTTCATGCTTTCCTTCATTCTCTTACTTGTAAATCCTGCAGCAGGATTTGTTATTATGAACACTTTATTAAGTCTGTGTTCTTTGAGGGCAACAGGAGAATCTGCAGAAAACTTAGATAACAGATAACATGGATAGTATTGACACAGGCTTTAAAAATCAAATGTTTAGTATGACATTGCGTACTTATTTAGAAAAATGTGCTATGTTCATTCTGTTTGTAGGTGGAAAATACAAGAATCTGACTAATGCTGGCAGCCTCTTGGAAAAATGTCGCATAAGCCAAAGGTGTCAAGCCATAAAACAGACCTAGATTGGCGATTGATTAACCATGTGATACAGAGTTCTAATTCAATGATTTTAGAAGTTCAAGTGAATAATTCTCACGTTAACCTCTCCCTGAGGCCAGACCCCCCCCATATGAATGCCAATGCATGTTGTGAAAGAGAGAATTCCATTATCCATCTGATGGCTTTCTGCTTAAAACTGAGCAGAAGCCAACAATCACAGTGAAGCAGTTTCTTAATGTTTTTGAACCTGTTAATAAATCTCAAAATTGAAAACGTAGATGATGTGGGCTTTGGAGTTGCTATTCTTACCAAGAATCAATAAAATAATTGTATTATTAAATTATTAAGAAAATAATTTAAATACCTCAAATATACCCAAAGTAGATACCTGCTGTATCACCATTGAATCATAATCCTTAGCAGTCTTACAAAGCATATACATGTGAGAAACAGAAGTGTGATACAAGTACATGGTTGTGTTAATTTCCAGGTGAAAGCTGGGTAGCATCAGGGTATAGCACCTCCAGAGGTCGTGGCTCCCTTGAAGTAGACTTGCTTGGAAACTATTGGAAACTGTTATTTCTATTGGAACTATTATTAAACAGTAATCAAGATGTTTTCAGAGATAGAATTCTTTCAGGAAGCTTTGAAAATAAAAATACTGAAACAGTTCCTGATGTTGTCCTACTAGAAAAAGATCCATATCTGGGGGAGCCTTAAGCTGGTGGGCCTATAGATGGAAATTGTTCTAAATTATCCATATAGGAGTTCCCATCATGGCTCAGTGGTTAACGAATCCGAATAGGAACCATGAGGTTGCAGGTTCGATCCCTGGCCTTGCTCAGTGGGTTAAGGATCCGGCGTTGCCGTGAGCTGTGGTGTAGGCTGCAGACACGGCTCAGATCCCACATTGCTGTGCTGTGGCGAAGGCCAGCAGCTACAGCTCCTGTTAGTCCCCTAGCCTGGGAACCTCCATATGCTGCGGGAGCAGCCCTAGATAAGGCAAAAAGACAAAATAAATAAATAAATAAATAATTCATACATACATACATACATACATACAAACATACATTATCCATATAAGGTCCTGTCTCTTTCAGCAAATTTTCCTGCAAGTCAGTTAGGTGCCATGCACTAGGCTAGCCATTGAGTAAAACACTATAAGTGAAATAGATAGGACGTCCCTTGCTTTCGTATAGTTTCCAGTCTAGTGAGGGAGATAAAGGATAAACACGTAAATCAATAAATAGATGTATTTGCAAATTATGGTGAGTGCATTGAAGAAAATGAAAAGGGCACATGGGGAGAGAGTAGAGGGTGTTGTAGAAGGTGGCAGATGATTAGACCTGAAGTCTGAGAGGGATCCAGCTTTGAGAAGGGCAACAGAGAAAAGGGGAGGGATACAGAACCAAAAAGAACAGCCTAGGGATGGGGTGCTTGGAGAACAAGAAGCATCGGTATAGTCATAAAACTTACAAAAGAATCTGTGGCAGGAGGTAAATCAGGTAGTTTCTCATAAGCCACAGTATGGAGTCCAAGTTTGTATTTATTAAAAGTGCTAAGTGTAAAAGACAATACTGTTTTCAATAGAGAAGGAGCAGGATCCTTAAATGTGTTTTTAAAACGGTCTGTGTGGAAGCAGTCAATTGTGGAGGTGAGAAGACCAGAAAAAAGTACTCACAGTGAGTGGGTAGTGGGTTCAACCGTGGTGGCTTTGGCAATGGAGGGAGTGGGTGGATTGGAAGGAAGCATCAAGACTTTCTGAATGGGGTGAGGGAGATAATAGTGTTAAGGGTATTCCCAGGTTTCTGGTTTGACAAAACATGAGAATTTTCTGAGATGGAGAGGAAGGAAAGAGATGGGTAATGTTTTGTTTTATGGAAGATTCATGGCAGTTATTAAGAGTTCAGCATGTGGGTGTGTTAAGTGTGAAATGCTGTAAGACAACTGAGTGAAATGTGAAGTAGACACTTGGATATTCGGTTAGCAAATCTTTATTTAATACCCACTGTGTGTTGTACACTGTTCTCTCATGATAGAAGGTAAATGATTCTAGATCTAGGGGAAGTTTGGGCTGGGTATAAAACCCACTTAGACTGCTACCAGCCCTGGCTTCATTACACAAGGCATGTTGCCTTCCCCACCTCCCTAATAGATCAATGCCAAGACACAGCATGACAAGATCAGACTTACCAAGTGTTCCTAAGGAAGGAAATTTATATACTATCCATCCAAAAATGGATGGATAACTAGGACCTGAGTAATAGGAATCAGTTGATTTACTTTTTAATGATTAATGTGCAAATAATATTACCATTTATTTATAAGAGCAAAATAGTGATATGATCTAAATGTCTAACACAGAAGGAAAGATTTGATAAAATATATTCATATGAAGGGATGTTAAGCAGCCATTGTATATAATAGTTTTGAGAAATATTTAAAGGCATGAGATAATATGTAAAATGTATAAGTGAGAAGTCAGCTACTGGAACACACTTATAGTATATCTCAGTTTTCTCTAAAAATTGAAAGTAATATATGCATAGAAGAAATATGAAGGAAATGAGTAATATGTCAATTCTAGTTATCAGTAGGTGATAAGATTTAAAGTGGTTTTCATATTTTCTCTAAGCTTTAAAGTATTTTTCAGAATGTTTTATAATGAACTTATCCTCAGTTATTTGAGAGAAAGAGGGCCATGACAGGAACTTTGGGGAAGTAGGAATTACTAGATATGACCTTTAACTTTAAGTTAAATATATGGAATATATATGAAAAACCATCCAATTACTTCCTCCTAAGTCACTGAAAAGATCAGTATTTATGTTATTTGTAGCCAGCATATCATATGAAGAGAATTCATGGGGAAAACATCCTAGAGATCTGGGAGATATTCTTAAGATGGGAAGACAAATAAGATAACATGTGAAATTGCTATTGTTAATTTATATCTATAATTTACTGACTGTGTCTCAGACACTCTTCTAAGTGTGAAAGACAATTGGAGAATGTTAAATATACACTGGATTAATTTGGACTTAACACTATCCCTTTCTCTTTAAATGCTCTGATGTGAAAGAATAAATGGGAAAAACTTAAGTACTAAATGAATACACACATGCAAATATACGTATATATTTGTGTGCGTTCCTCCTTCATGTAAAGTTAATTAAGAGAAAGTTAAAAATTTAATTTAAACTTTTGTCACTAGGTGTAGCCCCAGTGATAAGGTGGAAGAACATAACGGTTGTCACCTGTCTGTTGATTTATCATTAATTAAAGCCCAGCTGGCAAGGCGTCCTTGAAACTGAAGTGCCGATACTCCGCACCGCTGCAGTTGCCATGGGTGCAGAGCATAAGGTCCCTGGAGTCACTAAATCCATTCCACTCTTGTTCCAACTTAGATACCAGCTGGCATCTGTAAAATCTGAATCCCTTTGTTAAAACAGATATAAAGACCTACAAAAGTAACCAACATCACTTCTCAAAATAATTGTCTCAGGATTTCAAAGACATTTCAAAACGACCTAGAAATCCCTGAATATTCTTTGTGTTCTTTAAAGTATTCAGCAGGCTGCAGATCTCCTTGTGCGAACTGCGTCTCCTTCTCTGAGAAACATTGGAGTGTTGGGTTTAAGGCAAATCGTTGTGGAATCCTGGTGTGAGGGCTATGCTGATGAATCAGGTTTTCTGGTAGCCCCGCCCCATGTCCTTTTATTTAAAAATAGGTATCCCTGGCTTACATGCCATTGAGTCCCGTAGAGGCACTGTCCACTGTCTGGTAGGAAGATGTTTGCTTTGAAGCAAGCTCAGCTGACTCTAGCCTGGAGGACTGAACATTCTAGAAAGTAAAAGAATATAATTCCACGAGTTCCCCACTATGGTGCAGTGGGTTAATGATCCGGCTTGCTGTGGCGTTGCTAGTTCAATCCCCGGTGTGGCAATGTGGATTAAGGCTCCAGCATTGCCACAGCTATGGTGTAGGCGACAGATGTGGCTCCGATTCAGTCTCTGGCCCAGGAACTTCCATGTATTGTAGGTGTGGACAAAAAAACAAAAAAAAAAGAACATAATTCCAGTTCAGATCTAAATCCATATTGTCGGCTTCTGAGAGGAACCGAATTATAATTCAGCTCCTTAGGGGCAAAAGGGGCAAAACCTAGATCACCACACAAGAGCCAGTATATGTGTCAGTCACTTTAGAATTCAATCTTTTTTTTTCCTTTTCTTTTCCTTTTGGCTGTATGCATGGCATGTGGAAGTTCCCAGGCCAGGGACCGAACCGCACCACAGCAGCGACCTGTGCCACAGCTGCAGTAACGCCAGATACATGACCTGCTGCTGCCACTAGGGAATGTCCTGTAATTCCGTCTTGAGGACACCATTTGCCTTTTTCTCCTATATTTCCTTTAAATAGTTCTTCATGCTGATGAAGCGTTCTGTCTCAATACTGACCTGTCAGGCGTTCCGGTCATGGCTCAGCAGTAATGAACCCAGCTAGGATCCACGAGGATGCAGGTTTGATCCCTGGCCTGGCTCAGTGGGTTAAGGATCCAGTGTTGCTGTGAGCTGTGGTGTAGGTCACAGACACAGCTTGGATCTGGTGTGGCTGTGGCATAGGCTGGTAGCTGTAGCTCCAGTTCGACCCCTAGGCTGTGAACTTCCATGTGCCTTTGGTATGGCCCTAAAAAAGATTTAAATATATATATTTTTTTTAATATAAAAATATGTATATTGATCTGTAAAATCACCTCCTTTTCAGAGCTGTAAATTTTGTGACTAAGCTTTATTAATTGTTACCCACCTACTCACAAAGGAGTAAGGTGAAAATGGATATAAATCAGCACAAACTTTGTGTTGGTTTTGGAAAAATAAGCTTTAATGAGTTTAAATTAGGTGTATTTGTGAAATATATTCCCAATTTGTGAGTGAAAATTTTTAAAAATTGAGAAGTTAAATACTCTAGGGTGGTTTCTGGACCTAATGCACTTTTTCATTGCCCAGCTCTCCTGACCTCATCTATTTTGATTAAAGTTTAAAATGCATACATTACCAAATGCAACAGACCAATATCATTGCAAGAGAAGATGCTTAGGTCATTGAATTGACGTAGGTACCTTTTTATCTCATCCATGATATTCTCAAGGAACACTTTCAAGGGGATGCAGAGAAGTGCTGTTTTTCAGCATTTACAGCAACAGAGCATGTGCCAAACCCAAATCACAAATCACGCTGCATCCTGACTTGTGCTTTTACTGAAAGAGTCTGGCCTATAATCCAGCCCACGGATACCCCAGGGCTGTTTTCTGTCAACGTTTGCTAATTCATCCATCACATTAGGGAATCCTTTTCAGGCTCAAAGATGCCACTCGGAGCACATGGACAGCATAAGCTTTTAAATAAAGTTGGTTCTAGAAATATGAAATGGAAGTAGTGAGCTTTTTTGGTGTTTCTTTCTGTTTCAAGATATTTCTGGACATCTGAAAGATGTGTCTGATAGAACTTGGGCTAAATTAATTTATGGGTAAACTATCCCAGCGGAAAAAGTACAGATAATAAAAATATTTCTGCCATAATAGGCATTAAAAGGAAATACTGAGTCCCAGAATTATTCAATTGGCCTTCTGATTCAAGAGAATCTGAGTTCATGTATTCATGTATTCAGAAACCAATATGTAAATATGTGTGTATTTACATATGTAAGTATGTCTACATATATTAGAGTTGTTGACAAACATGACCCAACACACCTAAAGACAGTGTTTCTCAACCAATGTGACCCATTAGTAATTTGTGAAATCCATGCTGTGTGTTGCAACTTTCTCTTTTTTATTTTTAAATGAAAGATACTATAGAATAAAAAAGTCTCTGCATGTGTCCTATGTTGAAAGACAAGTATGGCTTAGTGACGTGTTTATTTCAGTTTGTGTATGTGTAGTGGATTGTATGTCACAAATATAAGATAAAATTTAAAGCCAATACCATAAGCTAATGATAATAAAAAGTCACACTAAAAAATTCCTTTCTAAAAATGAATTCTAATTTCCAGAGCTCTGTGTGTGTGCATGCATATGCAAAGAATAAGAGTGTGGGCTTTTGCTTATATACTTGTATGTGTTTGTGATTCTACAACAGATACAATATACTTGAAAAAAATTAATATTTTACTGCAGAATTGCAGTAGCCTTCACCATTATTTCCAGTCTTATCCACTTAGAAGTAGTAGAACATTCTCTTCTCTTGCTCACTGGTAACATTATTGAAATCTGTTATTGTGTCTTATGAAAAATGACCTCACTCCCAAAAAAGAAATGTGATCAAGGATTGGGAAATAAAAGACCAGGTTAATTGACTGATAATAGATTTTGTTCCTGGGCAACAAAACAAGAGTAGCATTTCTGATTTTTATAAAAAGAAATCCTCAAGTCTTTTGGTAGAACTCCTAGGATGACTTTCAAAACTATGAAATTCCTTCTGTTGTCTCCACCTTGGGGATGCAGACACATGTCTTTGACTTTACAAATTAAAACTAAAGTTTACACAAAGAACATAGGCCCTTCCTGAGGCTATACAAATAATTTCAGAGCAAAATTTATGATATCTAGAAAACAGGCCACGTTGCTTGCCATGGATGCTTAATTTGTATTTTCAGCGTATATTTATAGGTAAAGCTTTATTGTGAACAGGATGTTCATCAGATCAAATGCATGGATGTAATTAAATTTCTGCTTGTTGAGACTTGTTTTATAGCTTTTATGAAAAGTAAATATAAATAAAGCTGGTTTGGAGATTTATGCCTTTTCTAACATTTGACTAGAAAAGCATGGAAAGTTAACCACTTCCATCATGAAGCAGAAGCACTCCTGTTTATGTTCCTTAAAATACTAAAGGAGAAATGAAGACTAGACCAGTTTCAAGTGATAAATACAAGTAAGCGGAGTTCAGAACAAACTCTGTTGTCTTAGAATTTGATGATTTAAGAGTCCTTAGCTCCTGGTCTGTTTTCATTGTTCATAGTTTACGTCCAGATCTTCCAGATCTCTTTTTTAGGCTTCAACCATTTTTGAAAAACTTAGTATCCTTCTTCTTTCCAGCCCCAGCCCTCTTTGCAGATCTGAGTTCTGCTGGTTCTTTGAAATTTCAAACCAGTTTCTCTATAACTCCAAGCCCCTCCTGGTTACCAAAGCCTGAAATAACACCCTCTTAAAGTCCTAAGCTACAAGCTAGCTGCATCAATGACAATAAGAATATACATTGTGTATTCTGTTAATTATTATTGCTTTTAAAATTTGGAGGCTTTTAAAAATAGATTCTTTGCTTCCCGTAAGCAGAGGCCATCTTCACTGAGTTCAAACATGTTACTAATCGGTAACATTAAGTATATTCCTAGGTCATGTCTACAAAGGACCAAAAATGAGATGAAAACTTAAAAGAGAAACAAGGAAAAAAATAAGGAGTGATAAAATATAGGCTTATAATCACAAAATATCATAAAAATATTCATATTGATATATGAATAATTAGTATTATTAATTAGTAAGCCTTTTAACATCTTACACTAGATATTTGGAGTTAGAGCATGCATTTTTCCATTCTCATATTTATCTTTATTGCCTCTTCTTCATAGTATACCTATATTCAAGTTATTTAGGCATCGTTTAGGATGACTCTGGTTGCAAGTAACAGAAAACCCAGCAGAAATTGACATCAACAATAAGAGCATTCCTTGACTTAAAGCACTGGAAATCTAGGGGCTGGACAGTTTTGTATTTCTCTTAATCTGCTGGGTCTGCTCCATTTGCCTAGAGTTCATTTGGCTCTGCTGTCATGTGTCCACTGGCCTCCTGCTCAGATTGGTCTTGTTGGAGCTGCAGTAGCTTCACGCCCAATGTTGGCAGAGGACAAATTGTCCAAACAGGAAAGAGAAAGGGGCATTTCATGACCTTCCCCAAAGCAGCAGGGACAAATTCTCCCAAGATGATTCTGCAGTGATGCCCATGTGCCCTTTTGCCAAATTATGTCACTCTTCCTGCGAACATAAACAGACCAATCACATTCACAGTTTGAGTGGTAGGTGGGTTCAGATTCACCTGAGACACCTGAGCTGAGCTGAAAATAAGAAGATGCCACAACAAAAATGGAGTCCTCTTGGGAAGAACAAATTAGAGAAAAGATGCAATGGAGTTTTCTTGGGAAGGACAAATGAGAGAAAAGATGCTGAAAAGACAACCAACAACCCTTACTCCCACTTTCAAAAAAATCTCTTCTCCCCAAGTAAATCCAAAGCTTTCTAATGACCAGTATGATGTTCAGTATGAATATGTGTTGGCTTTGTTAAATATAAATTTCATAGATATATTATTTGGGGAAACTAGTAAAAACTTAATTACTTTGGGAGAATACGTCTCATATGACATCAAGAATATCTTTTCCTCGGTATTCTGCTACCTGTAATAGTACCAGGAACATGGTGATTCCCCAAAAATACTGGTGCTGATTCTTTCCATCTCAGTGTATTTTCTTTTCATAAAAGGCTATGCTTTGCAGCTCAATTAATATTCTGATGCAACAGATCTTTCAAAGGCCCTTAGTCTATATTTAAAAGTGTTGAAGAAAATTTAGCTCACTGATTACTAATAATGATGTAATCTCCCACTATTGCCATGGTAGCTTTCGGTAGTAAGGATATTTCATTTTTATCATTTCATTCATAAGGAATACAACCAGAAAGTACTGGTGCTTATAAGCATTATCCCATAATATCTAATAATCCCATTATTAAATATTTGAGGAAGAGTTATTATGTTTTTTCTCCTGAAAAAAAAGCATTCTCAATAGATTTCAACTAAAGATTTTATTTTCACTTTTCCTAAAATAATAAATTAAATCTTGATTTATAAAACCTATCTTGTATTACCAAGGTTTATTCCATATTTGTTTAGGAATTTTTCCCTGAACGTCAGAGGCACCTCAAAAGAAGCAGATTCCTATTGAAAATTTGCCCTGATATGTTGACTTTTAATGGCTTAGTTATATTGATTCAATTAAATTAGCTAGTGACAATAATGATATTTTTATTGATTCCTTAATTTTTCTTTTCTTGAATTACCACTTTATTAAAATTCATTTATGATCAGTAATTTTCTAGGAATCATTTTCCTAGAACAGTGTGAATATCAAGTCCCCATAAATCAGATTGATTTAAAGAATCAATAGTTTTTGTTAATCAGTAGACAAAAGGTCAATCTATATTCATAATTTTAAAAACTTCTATGAATTCACTACACTCAGCAATGGCAACAAATGCACATACATATATGTATACATATGTGCGTGTATGTAGGATGGATATGAAAAGCCAGAAAAACAAATAGGCAAATGACTGAAAAAGAGAAAGGAACGATTAAGAAACATGAAAAAATATCCAATAGCCTAACAATAAAATGTAATAGCAGTGAAATTAACTATGAACTTATTTTCTAAAAATATAAGAATAAGCTGACCTTCAATATATAGTTTGGGATTAAAATATACACGCTACTATATATAGAATAGATAACCAGAAAGGACCTACTGTACAGCACAGGGTCTGTACAGTACATATGTACAGAAAAATATATGTATGTATAACTGAATCACTTTGCTGCACACCTGAAATTAACACATTGCAAATCAACTATATTTCAAAAATTTTTACTAAATATATAAGTAAAACTGTACAGTTTGAAGAGATCGACTATGCACATGTGATAGGCAACAGTAATATATTATGGCAAATACTCCTCCTTTTTCTTTTTTTAGCATAAAATGAAAGCAATACCAAGAGAACTAGAAGGTACATTTCCTATCCTTGTTTTCCTGCCCTCAAATATGTTAGAAAATGGTTCCACTTTATATAGTTTAAGACTCGTAAAGAATTCATCCTAATGAAGAAGCTGAGTTTGTCAATGTGGCTCCTTGTAGAAGCGAATTGTTTGAGCCCCAGGACTTTCTCTCCATTTATTGATGGGTTCAGATGCCTACACTCTACCTATGAGCGCCTCCAATAAACTGTTGTTAGCAGCTGAATGATATTGACAGAGCCATCAGCAATCTGCAGATTTTCATTTTGAACTGTGGCATCCTGCCATAAGTTGAAGCAGAAATAATATCTCTGTGCTGAAAGATTTCAAATTCCTTTTATTGATAGGTGAAGTACAGGACTAGAGATGAGTAACTGAAGAATGCTTTGAGAGGGCAGATATCACCGCTGGACTGCTGACTGCAATTGTAGAAGGCAAAAACAAGGGGAGGGAAGAGAAACCAGCCGTGCTCTATGCTGTTTTGGTGTATTAAGCTTCAATTCACCTTAGGCTCTTTATCTACTTTTCATCGGGTTCGCTTCTCTGCTTTATTCTCTTCAGAGAGCTAGGAGGAATTATCAGCTGCACAACCCCTTGGCAACACTTAGTGGGAAACCCTGGGAGGTCGGCTGTCTGAGCCAGTGTAATGACATCTTCCTGCCTGGAACAAAGATAGCATTCATCATCATTTAAGTAGACACATGATGCTGCTAGACAAAACCTCAGCCATGGATTACATCAGCGTCCCATATGGAGCCAGCCTTTGTCCCACTGTCTACATGGAGTAGGAACCTCAAGGCTGGATCATGAGACACTTGCTAGAACTTCCAGGAAAATGAATGCACTGAATCAGTTGGTAATTATCTGTATCACTGACCTTGGTGTCTTAATGGGAAAAGAGAGCTCAGATGCTGGCTGGCTATAAACAGAGAATTGTCATATGGCATCCATTGAGTAATTGATAAACGTCGGTGCTTCTAAATCGTGTGGAATGGAAGAAGCCACCCCATGGGAAACAAGTGCCTTTTTCCTCCTTTACTTCACACATTTCTTGTTCCCTGACATATGCCTAACTCAGTTTCCCTATGTGACTTCTAATTTCATTGGAATCAATACCACAGGACTTCTAATATTCATTTGTCTTTTGAGTAAACGTGCCTTTGTTGAACAAAGCTAGTCAGATAGCTTTCTCTATCTCCCAACTGGCAGACAATCTACTAAACGTTTATAAACTTGCCAAAAGCTGAGGTTCTCTTTGGTTGGCACGGATCTCTGCTTTTCAGCAATAAGAGATATCTAATCGGTGATTGCCTCATGACCAGGTTCCTGCCATCCTTTGTCTGAGCCTAATGTACAAATTCATCACTGACGCCAAATCCCAAAGGCATAATACTCATGAAACAAGATGAAATAAGAGAATATAGATGGCGATGCCAATCCCAGCACGCCCAGCCTACAATAAAGCGAGAATCAGCGAGTGTTAGCTAATCTCAGTGACTTCACTAAGCAGCAGCCCCGCCCCCAGCTCAAGCACGTGGCCCAGCCACGCATGGGAAAATCATTGTCCTAGAAATTTCTTCCCGTGGTTGTCTTAAGTGTCGATGTTTGTCCTCCCTTCCTTGCAAAAGTAAGGGTGTCAGTATCAGATGCTACTATTTTTCCTAGCTATTTGAAGTGGAGTTCCCCTGAAACCAAGTTCTTTCTGCCGAGTTTATGATTAACCCCTCTATCCAAAATGTGATTCCCTTTTCTTTTTTTTTTTTTTTTTTTTTGTCCAGCACCTGTCCCCTTCAAGATTGAGGAGAATCAAAGCGGAGAATAAAGCAGGTCCCAGTGGGGGCCTCTTGGCCATAAAAGCCTTTCCGTGTCTCCCACTTCTTGTTTGTAGGGAAAAAGCTCTCAGCCTCCTGGACCATCTGAACTTCAAAGGGCAGATTCGGTTTCTAATGAGGGTAAGAACTGCAGAAAGAAAGGACAGGGCAGCAGTGGCGCCTGCGCCTGCTTTCTTCCTGGGGGAATGTGTGTAACAATAGGATACACAGCTCTGAGCCCTTGCCCAGGACCTAAGCCCCCCACCCAGGTGGAGGATGGTAACTTCAGGCTGAGCACAAGCACGTGGACCCCTGACTGGTGGGGAGCAGAGGGCTGATGATCGAGATTCCTGGGCCACCACTTCTCACCTCCCGACCCTGCAGCCCTCCCCCCAAATTTTGCCCATAAAAACTTCTCCCCTGAAACCCATCGGAGAGTTTGGGTCTGTGGGGGCACGAGCCACTCACTCTCCCTGCACGGCCCTTGCGGTAAACTTTCCTCTTCTCCAAACGCTTCTGTTTATTTGGCCTCCCTGTGCGTCTGGCGCACAAACTTGGGTTCAACAACAAAAATATATGCCTGTTGGAAAACCACACAGAGAAGACAGAGTATATTGTTGAAAAGAGAGAACTCTTATCTATTAGCAATGGCTAGGTTTTTAACCATCTTTACCACCTCTGGCTGACTCTTCGCCTTTCTGCCCTGGCGCATCCAGACCTCCTCTTTATCCCTGAGAACGTGGGATTCTAGGAGTGGTCTGCTACTGTCCTTTGGGTGTGCACAGGATCCAGACTGATGCAGCTGGGGAAGAGATTCTGTTACTGTTACTTGGTTTGGTATCTGGTGGGATAGAAAGTGTCAGCCATCTCATAAGTTCCTTCCTAGGGTTCATTCACTTCTTGGCTAGATTATTCTTTACATATCCACTAAACGTCTCATTCATTCCTTGGAGGAGCCCTGCTTACCTGACAAGATGCAAGTGATTCGGGTGGATAAGACTTACCGTCTGGTGTGGGAGATGGTCATTAAATATAATTACAAAAGCAGTGAATTAATGGTGCCTGTGATTACAGCTGTGACTGTGATTGGAGCTGTGTGAGAAGCACAGGGTATCATGCGTGAGCAGTCACCCGTCACAAGGTACAAGAAGCATTGCCAGGGGAAGTCACGTGCACACGGAGTCCTGAGGCTCTGTAGGACTTGTCCAGGAGAAGGCAGTAAAAGGCCAAGAATGTTTTCGGCAGAAAGAGCAGTATCTGTAACAGTGTTGAGACAGGAAAGAGCTTCATGTACTGGGAGGAACTGAGAAAAAAATTCCCAGCAAGGCATCGTGAATGAGAAAAATCGACAAGATGAGGCTAATGATGTTGGCAAAGGTCACGTCCTACAAGGCCTTGTAGGCTTGTTAAGGAGTTTGGATTTATTGTAACCGCCATAGGAAGCCAGAGAAGAATTTTAAGCTGGGTGTAACATGATAGAATGAGCATCTTAAAAGATCGCTCAGTGCTTCACAGACTATGGGTTGGGGGGGGGGGCGGGGTGAGAATTAGAAGTCTGCAGACCCATTCGATCAATAGTGTCAATCAGTCTTATGATGACCTGGGTTAATGGATAAGCCCTGAGATCCTGCTGTATAGCACTGGGAACTATATCTAGTCACTTGTGATGGGGCATGATGGAGGATAATGTGAGAAGAAGAATGGACATATGTATGTGTGAATGGGTCACTGTGCTGTACAGTAGACAATTGCCAGAACCCTGTAAACCAACTATAATGGAAAAAATAAAAATCATTAAAAAAAAAAAACAATGATAGAAGTGGAAAAAAGTAAACAGCTTCAACAAATACCTATGAGCATTGGAACTGGCAGACACTGATGACTTGGGGGACTAGGGAGGAAAGGGTGTAAAAGATGGCTCTCGGGTTCTGCCATAAGGAGTTGAAAGGGGGCTGGTGTCGTTTTCATAGTTTTCAGGAGTGCGTGAGGAGGAATGAATTTGAAGGAAAAGATTACACATTAATTGTTTGACAGGTCCAATTTGAAAGACTGTAAGAAATCAAAGTGAACCTGACAAATAGATAGTCAGAGGTCTCTGTTTCTGAAAAGGTGTGATGGTTCATTTTATGTGTCAACCTCACCAGGCCACAGGGAGCCCAAATATTTGGTCAAACATTCCTCTGGCTGTGTCATGAGGATGTTTTGGGGTGAAATTATATATTTGAATTGGTAAACTGAATAAAGCTGATACCCCTCTTGAATGTGAAGGGACCTCATCCAATCAGTTGAAAGTCTGAATAGAACAGAAAGGCTGGAGATCCTGTTGTGGCTCAGTGGGTTAAGAACCTGACATAGGGTCTGTGAGGATGTGGGTTAAGGATCTGGCATGGCCGCGAGCTTTGGTGTACGTCGCAGATGAATCTTGGATCTGGCATTGCTGTGGCTGTGGCATAGACTGGCAGCTGCAGCTCCAATTCAACCCCAAGCCTGGGAACTTCCATATGCCATGGGTGCGGCCCTAAAAAAAAAGAGGTGGGGCAAGTGTCTTTTCCTGCCTTCGGATTCAAATCAAAGCATCAGATCATCTTGGATCTTGAAACTGTTAGCTTTCAAACGAAAACCGTTAGTTCTTCTAGTCTTCAGACCTTCCAATTTGGACTCAAACAGGAAGAACAGGACAACCATCCCATCATCTCTCCTGGGCCTCCAGGAGCAACTGCAGGTTATAGGTCTTCTCAGACTCCATACTTGCATGAACCATTTCCTATTTTTTTTAAAGTCTGTCTTCTGTCTGTACATAGATGTAAATATAAATGGCTCTATTTCTTCGGAGAACCCTACTACAAAAAATACCTGATTGGTGATATGAATTTGGAAATTCTGGGCATATTGGTAAAAAATGAAGCCTTTGGAACTGATGAGATGACCTAAAATCGGAAGAGAGGCAAGAGGTCGTGAAACTGAGCTCTGAGACATTCCAACATTGGAGGCTGGGTAGAAAAAAAAAAAAAAAAACGGTTCAACAAAAGAGACAGAGATGGAATAGCTGGAGCGGTAAGAGGCAAACGAGGAGACTAGGGCATCATGGAAGGTAGAAAGATGCTGCAAGAAAGGGATGAAGGAGGGTATGCAGTGAACCTGAGGTCCAGCCAGTACTCACTGGGTTGAGGCATGTGATAGTGTTTGTAACAGTATCTACTATGAGTTGTGTGGGGAAATGGTAGTGCTTCAAGGCATGGCTTGGAGGTGACAAAGTAGAGATATTGAGTAGGAAATTCATCTGAGAATTCTGTGTAAGAGAAAAAAGAGAGTAGATTGTAGCTACAGAGACCCTTGGAGTCCTAAAGGGGGAGTTACCTTTTGCTGGAGTTTTATATGTACATTGAGTTCAAACTTGTGCTCAGGAACTGAAAGGACATTCCAAAAAGTTCTGGGAAAGACCTAATCTCCAGAAGTGGGGGAAGTTCTCAGGTCTCAAGAATATTAGATTCAGGAGTTCCCTGGTGGCCTAGTGGGTTAAGCATCTGGCATCATTGCTGCTGTAGCACAGGTTCGATCCCTAGCCTGGGAACTTCCACATGTCATGGACATGGCCAAAAAAAAAAAGAAAAATGGATTTACACCCCATGCCATATCCATAATCACTTAACCGTCTCAAACAATTTCATGAAAACAAAGAAAGATTTGAAAAACAGCCACATTTTTAGAGCTGTAGCTTTGAGTTAGTACTGGAACTACATGTTAGAAATTAGAACTTTATGTTGGAAGTGCTAGATTTTAATCCGTTTTCCTGTATACATTCTCTTCTTAGCCTGTTTCTGTTTGTCCATTTATTTATTTATTTTGTCTTTTGTCTTTTTTTAGGGCTGCAGCCACGGCATATGGAGGTTCTCAGGCTAGGGGTCTAATTTGAGCCGCATCTGTGACCTACACCACAGCTCACAGCAATGCCAGATCCTTAACCCACTGAGCAAGGCCAGGGATCGAACCTGCGTCCTCATGGATGCTAGTCAGGTTCGTTAACCACTGAGCCATGATGGGAAGTCCAAGTTTGCCCATTTATATAAACATGATGATCCATGTCTACACATGGTGGTATTTGCTGTGCTGAACTCAGAGACTAGTCCTGGGCGTCAGCTGAAATCATACACAGGAAGGCATGTTGCTAAGTATCAAACGTTGGCCACTTGGGGTCTGTGGGTCAGTAGCTCTTCTTTTGTCATTTGAGCAATTCTGACATTTTGCAAAAGCTTTTTAACCCCCCGTTTACTGTACACAAGAGCAAACCATATCCCTTGGAGCAAGCCCTGTGAAGTTGCTTGAGATATCTTTGATGATGGACTTAGACGTGGCGATCTTAAAGATTCCAGAGTCTGTACTTATGGGTTGGAGGCCCTCCAGCCCACCCAACCTGGGCAGGCTTCCCAGGTCAAGAAAACCATCCCTGAATGGTCTGAGGACCAGATAGCTCTTTTCTAAGGAGGCACGTAGCCTCCGTAGAACTGTCCTGAGTATGCAAAGAGAGGAAGAGGCTGGCAGAAGAGGGAAAATGATTTCCTTCTACCCTTCTAGGTTCTTGGTGAGAACTTTGTCACCAAAAGACAGATGCACAGGAGGAAAACCCAAATGTTATGACACGTATGCCTCCTCCATCCATGGGAGAGGCCCAGGGCACCTGAGTGACTCCCTCCAATGGTCCAAGCCATCATCTTAAGTACCATCTTGGTGATGACAAAAGAAAGATGCTGGGGGGTGGGGAGGCCTTGAAAGGGAGGTCACCAGGAAAAGCCCAGTAAGTAGGAAGAAGGGGGGATCTAGATCTCTCTGACGGCAGGCTCCAGAGATGTCATCCCCCTCTTCTTCCCGGTACGGAGAGAAGACACGCTTACAGATTTCCTTTATAAATGTAGATATCTGTCACAAAAGGATAACTTCTACTCAGTTGTCAGAGCTTTCCCTGTTTCTCCTCTTTCTTTAAAGTAGTCAGCCTAAAATAATCCCTGTGCCAAAGAGGCATATCCTAGGATGATGGATTCTGCTCCCCATCAAGGAAGAGGGGGCATGAAGTGGAACATAGAAGCCATTTCCCTTAGGTGCCTAGTTTTTGCAAAGGTGTGTTTGGTCAATCTGAGTAGCCTTTTTTTTTTTTAGGGCCACACCAGCAGGATATGGAGGTTTCCAGGCTAGGGGTCCAATGGGAGCTGCAGCGGCAAGCCTACGCCACAGCCACAGCAACTCAGGATCCATGCCACATCTGCAAACTGCACCACAGCTCACAGCAACACCAGATCCTTGACCCAGTGAGCAAGGCCAGGGATAGAACTTGCATCCTCATGGATACTAGTCAGATTCTTAAACCACTGAGCTACAGTGGGAACTCCCTGAGCAGCTATTTTCAATACATTGTGGCATGAGCCTGTGAACAGAGGGCTGGCTGTTTTCACTAGGCAGAACCATAAAATCCAGCTGGAAGGGAGCAGGAGGAGGAGGATTAAAAGCACTAAACAGAAGGAGGTCATCTCCTGTAATATTTATTTGTAACAGGTAGGTCTGTCCATCGTATCACCTGAACCATGAAGAATTGGGCTATTGTATTAATTACTCTCTTTAGTGACTCTCTGAGCTTTGGACGATTGAAATTCCAGCATGAGAAGGTGCTAATGGGATCCCGTATTGTAGACAAAATGAATTAGTATTTCATGCTGTGCGGCTGTCTGAAAGGGTTTGAAATGGAAACCCGCAGACCAGCCGTGCCCACGCTTTTAGTGTTTGTTCAGCCATTCTTTCCTGTTCCTCCCACCTCAACTCTTTGAATTGGTCTGGGGTCACGGACCAATTCAAAAAAGAAGGAGAGGAAAGCCTACATTGGGATGCTCCTGGGGAGCGGAGAGGGTTTGGCTGCGAGGCTGTTTGTGGCACCCTCTATTCTGTACCTTGACAGGGCGAGCCCTCGAGTTCCCATCTGCAAGGGAAATCAAGTGTCCTTTACAAACTCCAAATCAAAGCTGCTTTGAATGGGGGAGGCGGGTTTAAAAGGTGTACTTTCTACAATAACTCCATTTTGCACACTGACAAGGATGCCAGCCAGTGCCCTCACTCTTGGCCACGTCTGCCCCCCTAACCCGGGCCCCACCTACATAAGAAGGATAAATGGACACGCTGATGACTGACCATTTCTGAGCTCCACCACAAGTGCTAGTGGAAACCTGAGCAAACCGCAGAGGGGGAGTTCCCATTGTGGCTCAGCGGTAACGAACCTGACTGGTAGCCATGAGGACGTGAGTTCGATCCCTGGCCTCGCTCAGTGAGTTAAGGATCTGGCATTGCCGTGAGCTGTGGTGTAGGCTGCAGATGCAGCTCGGATCTGGCATTGCTGTGGCTGTGGTGTAGACCGGCAGCTGCAGATCCCATTTGACCCCTAGGCTGGGAACTTCCAAATGCTGCAGGAGCAACGCTAAAAAAAAAAAAGAAAGAAAGGAAAAAAAACCCATGGAGGGGCACCGTATGCGTGATATGTCCTCTGAGAAGAGCCAAGGCCAAGTTCTCCAACAAGAGGAACGAGCCTGGAGATCAGTCTCTGGAAAGGAAGGCAGCAGGCCAGGAGTTAATGTCAGAAAGAAAAAAAAAACACCTATCAGAGGGTCTCCTTTTTTATATGTCTCAAAATCTTGCTTTTCCAATCCTTCTGATCTCTTTTTAATAATATTATAAATCATCACGCAAATAGTTGACTTGCAAATGTCATGAGGTGGGTAACACTGTCAAGAAGAAAAAAGGGTCCCGCCCCCACCCCCCGCCCCCGGCCCCTTTCCGGGCATGTCTGCCCCACTCCCCACTGCGTCCTAAACATCTGCTTCCAGATCTTTGTTCAGACTAACCCTACCCCAGATTTCTGCATGCTTATTTAAATCCAGCCTTGGCTAGGCTTCCCAGAAAGCGAGCCCTGAGGCAAAAAGTCGTGTGTAGTATTTCATGAGGGAGTACAATTCCAGGAAAGCAGGATTAAGGGGGAAGGATTCACAAGGGGGAGAAGTGAGGGCCCATCCAAGGGCGGTTATCACCCAGCTGGCCAGCCCTGGACGGCCCGTGTCACTGACTGAGCTCGTGGAGCTGACATCCAGGGAGCCCAAAGGAACCTCCGCCCACGTGTCTGGCGGAGGAGGAAGGAAGAGTGGATGTGCCGGCTCCCACTTGCCACGGGTGGACGTTCACTTCCCAGGCTCACCTCCCCACACTGCTGAGCGGCACAAGGGTGACCCTGAGCGGGTCTCGGGGCCACTCTTGCATCTATTCTTACAAAACTGAAAGGCCAAGGGCACCAGGCAAGTGTGCTCGGGGCAATGGCAGAAAGTGCTATCGGGCTGTGACCTTGTGACATTGGCCAGAAGCCAGGCAGGGCTGGTCACACAGCAGGGTTTGGGTCCCAGCCAGTGGCCCGGGTCCTGGAAACAGTGTCTATCAGACTCAGCCTTGCCTTTGCATTGCGTTGACCCCTCCATCACAGCTGGCGTTTCGTTGCTCTAAGAACAAGATGCCCAGAGTGGGACTATACGACCCATCTGTCTGAGTCCCCTTCAAGGCAGCAGCCAGACTCAATCTCTGAAGACTTCCGGTTAACAGAGTGGCCTGGTCTTGCAGCCGTGGTTCCCACCCACCCCTCCAGGACCCCTTCTAGAACATTGTTCCTCTCAACCAGCCCTGAGACTCACCTCTTTGCCTCCCTGGAGGGCTGACCCGACCCGCATCCCCGAGGGGCTGCGTGGCTGCAGGGGCCCCTTTCTCAACGTCCTCACTCAACACCAAAGCGCTAAGAGACACTGCAGTGAGCCCCCTGGATCCCAGACGCACCCTGCCTCATCGTGATAGGATGGAGCTGCCACTTGACAAGAACTGCTTGTACTGGCCTCTGGCCCACTAATCCGAGAAACGAAGTGTCCTTCCTCCCACCAGGAACCAGAACGTCTAACCTGGCAGGAACTCACAGCGCAGGGATAAGAAACATATATCCCTTATTTCGGTCCTTTAGTCCTTGGGTGAGGGACCACACCCATTTCGTCCCTTTGGTTCCCAGGCTCCTGTGTTTTAGCTACTGAGACTGTACCAGCCTCAGTATGAGTGGTATGTGCTAACATATAGGATCGGGCACTGAACCACAGGATGTCGTCCCTGCGCTGGCGCCTTAGCCGAGCCTCTGACAGGCCAGCCCCTTGCCCCCCAGCGCCAGCTCTCTGTGGGTGATGAGTTACGCGGCAGACTGAGAGGACTCGTGCTAGCTGCCCGTGATTGCATTTCCTGATCATCCAGCGTGTCCGGGGGCTTGTATGGGGTGGATTGACAGATCGAGGCCTTGAGAAGAGGGAAGGTGGATCGTAGATGGAGAATGGCTGGGTTCTGGGGAGGATAAGCTGATGTCTCCTCGGGATGGAGGGGGTCTGGTATAAGTCCTACGGGACTCCTAGGGGATCGGGGCACGGAGGGCTCAGCCTCAGTCTCCACTGCCGGGCGGCAGACTATTCAGCGGTGACAATAGATCGGTCTGGTCAGCCTGCCCTCTGGAGTTTGAGAGCCGCCACTTCAAAGATCGGCACGCTTTGTGCCCACTCACGCATGCCCGCCCACCTGTGCCTTCCCCAGGCCAGCTTGTGCCTGATCTTCTGGTCTTTTTCCTTCTGAACCCCAGACCAGTCAACCAGTTCCCTCGCCACTACCGAGAGTCCACATATGTCCGTATCTCAGGCCACTTCTCCATCAACACGACAGGAACAAATAAGCGTACTGCCAGGGATTCTGCCTTTAGGGTTATGCTTGATTGGAGCGGAAACGCAGCACGAGTGCATTTTTGGCTAGCGCCAGTACATAGCACTGACCTGAGGGTTAAGTGGGTGGTTTGATGGGGGCAGCGCGGGTCTGTTAATAGGGTAAGGAGGTGGCGTGATAGGTTGATGGACAGCCAGGAGGTCAAGCTGATGTTACACATCATGATTTGGGATGTTGGCGCGCAACTGTCTCAACAGCAAACAGCAGCTGCAAACAGGAGGGAAAAAGCAAACGCGAGGCTGACGAGGGCTGAGATGCGGCAGGCGAGGGGTGCTGGAGAGTGAGGTTACAGAGTCGTCCAAGTCATCGCCGCGGGCTAGTCAGGGAGGGGATCGAGGCCAGCAGGAATTTAGAAAAAAACAGAAGCAACTAAGAAATCACGAACTAGAAGTGGGAGACTGAAGAGACGTTGTAATAAGGAATGGGGACGTGAGAGCGCTGGAATCAGAGCCTACAGTCAGAAAAGGGGATCGGTGCTTAAGATCATTCTTAACTGGACGTGGCCCCACTGCAATGCCACGCGCCTCTTCTCTTCCTGCACCCCCACCCCGGGCCCCATTAGGGCCAACCCAGGTTCCTCTTTGCTTCTTCATCAAGTCGCATTCCCCCTGTAGCTCGCTCATGTTCCGAAACCAGCCAAAGGAATTAGGCTCATCTGTTGAACTAATTCATGATAAGGCATTGATGGCTGATGAAGGCTTGATATATTGTCCATCCCAGAAAATAGACTCCGATGATAAGGTCTTAAAACCCCAGGTGCCGTTTCAGTAATAACCACCCCACCCCCTGGGCTCCATCCCCTGGGCTCCACCCCCCCGGGCTCCACCCTAAGAAATTCCAGCTCACTTGCCCTGTCATGAGAACAGGGCATCTGAATTTTTGCAAACACCTCTGTGAACGAGGCAGGTCAGGGAGTTCCCCGGTGGCTCAGCAGGTTAAAAGTCTGGCATTGTCACTGCTGTGGCTCTGGTTACTACAGTGGCGTGTGTTCGATCCCTGGCCTAGGAGCTTCCACACACTGCAGGCAAGGCCAAAAAAATAGATAAACATAGAAATAAAAAAGCAGGTCGATGGAAGAGCAACTAAGGAATAGATGAGCCTTCTTCCAACTCCTCAAACAATACCTTCTCCCGTCTGTAATTGACTTGGGCCTTTACTCACCCTGTCTCTCCATGAAGCTTTGCTGAGCTCCATCCTCTGGTTTTGTATCCACCCCTCACTCCATTTGCAGAAACCTTGGCAACTTGGGTGTCTTTTTCCTCTGGACACAATGAAACTTAAAAACTAAGCAAAGACAATCAAGAGTTCTTTTTTTTTTCCTGAGATTTCCAAATAGATACAGAGGCCATTATTTTTTAGCAGTTTTGCTAATTTGGTATAAATATCAGGCCACCAGTGTCCATCTTCCCAGATGTTGGTAGGTCTCTGCCTACAGAACAAAACCAGCCAGAGGTATGCCAAAATGATATTCGTGTCCCTATTCCTGTCCCTGAATTTGGTGTCTGAAATTCTTACTCCAATCCCGTGTGCTACCCAGCATCCTTCTTAGCTGTGAGATCCAAAAATACCTATTTAAGTCACTTGCAATTGAAAAAGCCCTCATTAGCACATATATGTAAAGGAAATTCTTCCTAATACGTCAACCTGTCATTCCTTTTTCCGAGTTCTTTTTTCCACATTAGTAAGAAAGACTTACAAAGAAATGACTTAGACTTAGAAGTCCCTCATAGAGGGGACTGACCACCAGGAAGGGAAATGAGCGAGATGGTCTAGATTTGCAGAACGTATTTTATTAAGTTTGAGAACAAAAGCAGGCAGTCTCATTGTGGCTCAGGGGGTTATGGACCCAACTAGTATCCATGAAAATGCGGTTTGATCCCTGGCCTTACGCAGTGGGTGAGGGATCCAGTGTTGCTGTGACCTGTGGTGTAGGTTCCAGACACAGCTCCTATCCCACATTACTGCGGCTGTGGTGTAGAGTGGCAATGTACGTATGCCGCAGGTGGGCCCTAAAAAGCAAAGCAAACAAACAACAAACAGAACAAAAGCAACTGGAACTACCAGCAGAGTGTCCTGAGGACCTGTTTTTAATGAATAAGTAGGAAGTCAATGTAGCATAATAGTGTGTCTAGAAACTCACCTTCTAATCTCGATTTTGCCACCATCCAGACAAATGATTTGGGGTTAACCTTTTGAGCCATCTATATTTAGTTTCAACTGTAAAATATATGATTCTAGATTTCGTTTTAAATCAGCTTGAAATGAGTACATATAAATTATTAAGCATTAAATAATTTTAAATGTTTAACATTGCGTGCTACATCTTTTTTTCTTTTCTTTTTAGGGCCACACTCACGTATACAGAAGTTCCCAGGCTAGGGGTCAAATCAGAGCTGAAGCTGCAGGCCTACGCCACAGCCACAGCAATGCCAGATCCGAGCCACATCTGCTGCCTATGCTTGTGGCAACACCGGATCCTTAACCTGCTGAGTAAGGCCAGGGATCAAAGCCTGCATCCTTATGGATACTAGTCAGGGTCTTAACCCACTGAGCCACAGTGGGAACTCTCAAACACTACCTCTTTTATCTTTTCTTCCTGTATGAACTTTTCAAGCAAACCTTTGTGATCCATATGCCATACACTTCAGCCCGGTTCCCATCTGAATGTTCACAGATTAAGGTCTGAATCCATGAGTTTGGGATGGACCCAAGTGAACAGGTGGGGTTTGCACTGTCATGGGGTGGGGTGGGGGAGGGGAGGACTGTGAGAAATCTCCATCAACAGCCAAAAGCTGTAAACTCACCATCGCATCGGGTTCTTCCTTAAAGCTGAGCTATAGAGGAGAAGCTCTGAATTTCCCTTTAAATTGTCCCCATGAGATAATTAAACACAGATCCTTTATTTCCTAGGAAGTCTCCCATATGGGTAAAAGATGTGAAAGATCAAGGCAACATATGTGAAAATGTGTCAAGTAAAAAAGAAAACTCGCACATTTGAACATCTTAAAAAAAAATCGAGATAAAAAAGAGAGTGCCAAGGGAGTCATAAAAAGCTAGCTCTAGGCCAGGGAAATGTTGCTTTTAATTTCTATACAGTAGAAGAAAATTTAGGGCATAAATCATGTTTCATTAAAAGGTGTACCTTTAAAGATTTATATGGTCAAGTGTGAATGGGGGAGACAGCCAGCAGAAGATAGGTTAAACTGACTGAGACATGCTGATTTCGCATTTATTCAGTAAACAGGATCTACTACTGGCTGTAAAAATATATAGAAAATCTCTTTAAACACGAATACAATGTAGATTTCAAAGGAATATGAAACAAAAGAGGGAAAAATAAACCCCTCTTTTTTATAGTCACTCACCTGTTAAGGCTATTCTCAGCCAAGGCTTGTTTTGTATTGCATGCCTAGGCAAATCTGTCTATGCAAATTACTTGATGCATTAATAGGTATGCAAATACAGACACAAAGCCTGAAAATGAGAACGTTTTCTATAACTTTTCAACCTGAGAGACTTCACCTGAGAGCCTTTTGCTTCATTTTGTAGTTTTGGCTCCAGCTTATTTGGGGAGGATTGATTTAATTATGACATTGAAAATTCCTATAGACACTTATACATATACAGCCGTAGTCCTTTGATTTAAAGCTTAGCATGCCGCATCGATGAAAATAAGCCGTTGGAACAATTTAAGGCTTACTATCTGAGCAGCCTGCTGAGTTTTACCTTGGTCAGTCTGATACATTTGTTCTCCGATTTCAGTGGTTTTTCGACCCTGGCTGGATGTTAGAATCGGGTGAGTCAGAAATAACAATAACCTTTTTTTTTTTAATTCATTAATTTATTTTTTTGCATTATAGCTGGTTTACAGATTTCTGTCAGATTTTCCAACTGCACCGCGTGGTGACCTGGTTACATGTACATATATGGATTTGTCACATGTGATTAGACATAGTTCCTAGTGCTATACAGCTGGATCTCCTTGCTTTTCCATCATTAAAGCACTAGTTGTCCCCATTCTCTCCCACCCCCTCCCCCAGACAATAAGCTTTTTAAAGCCCGGCCCCTATCCTCCTACCCTGTGATTCTTCATCCTTGACCTTGACCTTTGCCCTGGCCGTGAGCACTCTCCTCCCTTCCTCCCTTCCTCCCTCCTTCCCTCCCTCCTTCCATCCTTCCCTGCTTCCTTCCATCGCTTCATGTTCCTTCCTTCCTCCTTTCTTCTTTCTCCCTTCCTTCCCCTTATGGTCCAGACTCCACTGCCCATCTTCTCCATCCTTTTCCTGCCAAGACTGACAACAGAACTATGACTACAGTTCAGTCCAACACTCACCATTTTCTACTCTCACGGAGAGAATTAGCCAAGATCGGTCCCACTAGAGAGTCAGAGTCCCCGACCTAAGCTAGGGCTTCAGTACAGCCTGAGAAATTTGAAAAAGAATCTTCTTTATGTGTTGCCCCCACTCTTCAACCAACCAAGAAATATTCATCGAACACCTGCTCAGCCTTGTTTTAGGTGCTGGAAATAAAATTTTGGACACATTAGATGGAGTCCCTAACTTTGTGGAGTGTACATTTCATGGAGGAAAACATACAATAAACATAGAAAAATAGATGAATATGCAACAGTGGAGAGCCACAGACACTATGAAAAGCTGAACAAGGACCGAGTGGTGAGAGAGTGACAGTGGATTGGGTGATAGTGGGGTGTTCTCTAGATGAGTAGGAAGGCCTTTCGGGTGAGGTGACTTTTGAGTTGAGACCTGAAATATGAGAAAATGGGCCTGGCACGATCTGGAGAAGAGCATTCTGGATAAAGGAGCAGCAAAGGTGAGGGGTTGGGGATGGGAACGAGCTTGGTTCGTTTGAAGGACAGAAAGAAAGGAGACTCCTGCGGCCATGGGGTGGTGACAGTGAGAAAGTAGGAAAACAGGGTCGGAGAGACAGGCAAGGACCTTTTAGGTCATGGAGAGGATTTCTGATTTTATTCCAAGTGCAGCGGGAGACCAGTGAGGGGTTGTCAGCGGCGGGGGGCACCACACAGTCTGATGATGGCATCTTTTTGGCCATCATCAGACTACGTGGTGCCCCACGGGCATATGAATTCCCAGGCCAGGGTGCAGTTGCAGAACCGAGCCATATTTACGACCTAAGCGGCAGCTTCGGCACTGCCTGATCCTTAACCCATTGTGTTGGGCCAGGGATGGAACCTGCATCCCAGCGCTCCCAAGACACCACCGACGCTGTTGCACCACAGCAGGAACTCCTGACGATGGCATCTTTATGTTCCATTCTCTCCTGGGCCCGTGGCTCTGGTTCCACCATCCTTCTGACAGTGATGTGGCAGAGGTCACTGCGTCTCCCTTGAGGCTGAATCTCCTCATTCTTTTCACTTCTACTCCGCGGCATTTGGCCCAGGCACCTAATCCCTTCTTCCTAAGACCTTCTCCCCACATGAGTTCCATGACACCCCTCTCTCTGGAATTTAATTCCTACTCTCCACCTGCTTCTTGACCCCTCAGTCTCTTTTGCGGGATTCTCTTTTCCATTCACTCCTTTAAAAAAAAAAAAAAAAACTACTATACTTGATTTACAACGTAGTGCCGATTTCTGCTGTAAAGTGATAGTCGTTCATATATATATATATATATATATATATATATATATATATATGAATATGTGTATATATATATGTGTGTGTGTGTATACACACACACATACTTTTTTACTCATATTGTCTTCCAACATGTTCTGTCCCAAAAGACAGGATAGAGTTCCCTGTGCTGTACAGTAGAAGCGCACTGCTTATCCATTCTCACAGTAAACGTTTGCATCTACTAACCCCAAACGCCAGTCCATCCCACTCCCTCCCCAGTCCCCCTTGGCAACCACAAGTCTGCTCTCCAATTCTGTGAGTCTCTCTGTTCCATAGATAGGTTCATTTGTGCCATATTTTTGAACCCACATATAAGTGATATCATATGGTATTTGTCTTTCTCTGTCTGACTAAACTTCAATTAGTATGAGAATCTCTAGTTGCATCCATGTTACTGCAAATGGCATTATTTTGTTCTTTTTATGGCTGAGTAGTATTCCATTGTATATATGAACCACATCTTCTTAATCCATTCATCTGTCATTGGATATTTAGGTTGTTTCCATGTCTCGGCTTTGTGAACAGTGCTGCAATGAATATGCCGGTGCATGTCTCTTGGTATTGTGCCCTAATTCCGTCTTACTTTATACCCCCCACCAAGAAAATCTCTTCAACTCCAGAGGCTTTAAATATATCTCTGTGCTAACAATACCCAAGTTGCAGCTTCAGCCCAGGTCTCTTTCCCAAGATCAGGACCCCGGGATTACAGTTGGCACATCTACGTCCCCAGGGACCACAAATTCACTGTGTCCCGGACTGAATTCATACACATCTCTGCAGAGCACTGCCTCCTGCTGTGGTTTCTGTCTTTAAGAATATCACCACCGCTCACAGGCTGCTCAAGCTAGAATCGGGGATGTCACCCCAAACTCCTCTCCCTGCTCCCCCTCAACATCCCACGAGTGGTTCTGCTCAGCCCGATGCTACCTTCACTTTTTCTATTCAATCTCCTCACCTCCCACCACAACTGCCTCGATTCTGATTCTCATCTCTCCCCGTGTCAACGCCATGCTCCCTGCTGGCCTCCCCACCTCGGGTCTGGCTGCTCTCTAGTCTGTTTCCCAAGTGATATTTCCAAAGTCCAAGTTGATCATGCACTCCCCTCTTTAAGCTCCGTAAGTAGTCCCTGACCTCAGCCCTCTTTGCCTTGAGAATGAACCAAATGCCAAAACATGGCTTCGTAGCCATCCATGATCTGGTCCCCGCCTACCCTCTCTCCAAATTTGTTTCTTTTCATTCCTCCCTTGAACTCCACACCCCAACCATAATGAACTGTTGACGCCCCCCACCCCCACTTCCCTTCAAGCCCTTTTTTTTGCCTTCACAGCAGTCTTTGGGTCCCACCCCATTTCTCTTTCAAAAACTCAAGTCACAGCCTAGTGTGCCTCTTGCAAGAATTCTCCAGACCCATCTCCCACCTCCAACTCTAGTCGCCCCCTCTCATAGGCTCCTGTCATAGCACCACAGACCACATATTTGAGAGAACTAGAAAAAAGAGCACCTTCCCCTCCCCAATGATACTGTTACCAAAAGGAAGCTGCCTTCTGATCAGAGTGCATGTTGGCACAGCTGGATTGGCACAGTGGGTCCAGGAGAGAGGAGCCCTGTACCCCATTTTTTTGAAAAAAGTCCAGCAGAGTAGCAACCAAACTGTGAGTGTATGAGACCAGAGAAGGGGTGAGCGATGTTGGGGCACAGAGGATGTGTCCCACTTGCTTGGACACAGTGACAGCAGGGTCAAGTTTGCCAGGAAATTCAATGGGAATCTTGAGTAAGTACAATGACCTGAGAGGAGAAACTGTCCCCCCTGGAAGGGCCAGGCGGGGGAGAACATGAGGAGTCTCAGTGCCACTCTGCACAGATGTCCAGGCACACACAGGCGTGATGGATGTCTCAAGCATCAGGTGACCTCTGGCCTCCAAACCTTAGTAGATTATAAGCTCCCAGAACCTAGATCAAGCCTAGGGAAAGGAGGCGAAATTCTGAATTAACAGATTTAAGTGAGAACTGCCCTGGTGAAACGGGAGCTTAAAGAAAAAGTGTTAAAGGAAAAGATATATTTCTTGCACACCTAAGTTATGAACTGAAGTTTGTATTGTCTCAGTTATTCTTCTGAATAGTAACCACCTATTTCCTTGTTTGGCTGTCTAACTAGATCATAAGTGTCTTGATTAGAGCTTGAGATCTGGCTAATAATGAGTGATCAATAAATTTATGAGAGGAGTTCCTGTTGTGGCACAGTGGAAATGAATCCAACTAGTATCCATGAGGATGTGAGTTCGATCCCTGGCCTCACTCAGTGGGTCTGGGATCCAGTATTGCACTGAGCTCTGGTGTAGGTCGCAGATGCGGCTTGGATCCCAAGTTGTTGTGGCTGTGGTGTAGGCCAGCAGTTGTAGCTCTGATTTGACCCCTAGCTTGGGAACTTCCATATGCTACAGGCGCAGCCCTAAAAAGCCAAAAAAAAAGAAAAAAAAAAGGAAAAGAATAAATAAATGAATACATATTTTCACAACCAAAAATAAGAACTCTGACAAATGTCCATCAACAGGGGAATGGTTAAAGGTGTGGTACATAGGTACAGTGGAATATTACTCTGCCAGAAAAAATAATGATATCGTGCTATTTGTAGCAACATGGATGGGCCTAGATTATCATATTAAGGGAAGTAAGTCAGACAGAGAAAGACAAATATCATATGATATCACTTATGTGTGGAATCTAAAAAAAAAAAATGATACAAATGAACTTATTTACAAAACATAAAGAGACTCCCAGACTATGAAAACAAACTTATGGTTAACAAAGGGGAAAGGAAGGGGGAGAGATGGATTGGAAGTTTGGGACTAGCACATGCACACTATTGTGTGTGGAATGGACGGTCACCGGGGACCTGCTGTAGAGACAGGGGACTCTACTCGGTGTTCTGTGATAACCGATACGGGCAAAGAATCTGAAAAGGAATGGATATGTGTACATGTGTCTAACTGAATTACTTTGTTGCACAGCATAAATTAACGCGACACTGTAAAATAGTTATGCTTCAATAAACATTTTAAATGAAAGAATTTAAAAATTTAAAGAAATGAAAAGAACGGAGAATTTCAGTCACCGGGGGAGAGAGACAAGGATACAAGTCACTATGGAGCAGTGGGGTCTAGTGGAGACACATCTATGGGGCAATGGGAACACAAATAAAATTCTTGCTGGGAATCCAGGAAGGCTTCATGGAGGAGCTGACGTGTGAACTTAGATGTGAAGGTAGACATTAGGTCTTGATAACCAATTGGATCTCACGTCAGGTTTAGCTAATGAGATCGCCCATTCCTAATATGGATAGACCTACCATCTCCACTGAGGGTGAATGCAAAAAGAGCAAAGTTGGATCCAGGAGGCAGTGAGTACGGATCCCAGGAAGAGCCATTTGGGAAGAGCCTAACAAGATGGTGTGCATTTGACCACGTATGAGCGGATCTTTCTTCGTTCACGTTTTTTTCACGCACCTCCTCTATGTCTTCTCTCCATAACTTACATTTGTTTCATGGGTGACTGTTCACGAACTCTGTTCCATAGGCTGTTGCTAAGGTTGAAGGAATAGGTTAAATACTCAGTAGTCAGAAATGTTTGGGCTATAGCTTTAACCTGTGTTCTCTGCCATGGTCTTCTACGTAGTCAGTTAAGTAACTACCACATATGGTTAGTGTGAAGAATAAAAACGGCGGCCGAGCGCCTTTGGAATATAAAATTCTGGCTGTGCTCAGAGCCTGTATGTCTGCCTGTTGGTTTCGCTTTCCTTTCTCTTCCTCTTGCTCTTTCTCTAGTCTCTGTCCCCCTGGCTTCTTGGGACTGCGTGAAGCTTTCTACCAGCAGGCATGTCTCCTAGCTCTGCTTGGTCACATCTGAATGATGATGATTATCCAGCCTCGTGGTCCTTGCACTTCGGGATTCATCAGATTCATCTGGGATCTTTTTTAAAGCAGATTCTTAGGGCTTTATCTCAAGGGCTTTGAATTCAAATATTCGGGGGTGGGACCCAGGCATTTTTTTTAATTATTTTATTATAGTGGGATGGGAGTGGGATGGACAGCCTCGTTATTTTTGAATGCTTCCCCAAGAAATTCTAAAGTGCAGTGAAGGCTGAGAATCACTGACGTACACTTCCCCTCCACACCTTAATTTCTTCTTCTGTAAAGTGCCATCATTAGCCTGAATGCTATTTAAGAAAACTTTCAGCTTCCCAAGGCCCCAGATCGGTGGCTCCCTGGGGAAAGGTTTGGCCAGGCTTGGGAGTTTCAGAAGTTGAGAGGGTGCAGGTGAGTGCAGGGGAGATGCGAAGGGAAGGAGGAGGGATTCTAACACTTTTCTGTTCCCCTTTAGGCCTGATATTTCCCATAGAAGAGAGATTTTTTGTGCTTTTATTTAGCTTTGTTTAGTTTTGTTTTTCTCAATAGAGCTAGCTCACACTTCCTTTGAGGCAAGTGCCTTTTAAGTCATATATTTGGGCATCTTATATGGCTTAAATGCTCTCAACTTTTTGTTTTATAGTTTTGTTTTGTTTTAATACAGGGTCTAGAGCCAAATAGCCATTATGTGAGGTTTCCTGATTCCATCCTAATTCTGTGCATGTCAATGTCTGGCCAGAAAAAGAATGGACGATTTTTGGAGGCGCTTACTCTGGGCATTTTTAGCAAGAGGCTAGCCCCCCCCCCCCGCGCCCCCGCCGTGCTTCTCGGCGTTCCCAGGTCAGCAGTACAACTTGGTTACTGTGCAGCTCTCTTCGCTTCCTGACCTAAGAGTTGTGATTTGATCACAAAGGGAAACACTTCCCAAGCCAAGGAGTTCAAACATCTGTGGCCTCCAGGATCTGCAAGGGTTTCTATGCCTGACACCATTCTCTAGAGTCCTACACATCAGCACAGATTAACTCGTTTCACTTGTCCGTGCACATGACATCGGGGTTAGTACAGATTATAACCATTCTTCGTGAGGCTTTGCAGGTCTCAAGAAGCAACACACCTTGCTAATCAAACATTCTACTCTTGAGTCAAAGCAGAAACACTAAGAAATCAAGTTCATCCATCAAAGAAAGACGTTTGTGAAATCAGACCCACTTATCGAAAAGGCTACCTTCCATGTCCTTGTCCTTTGCTGATAAATGGTACTGATGAGAAATGGTAGCATTGTGCTTTCTTTTGCTCCACAGTGTCTCATCTTGAACGCTCCGCTTTCTCGGGGAGGGTATGTATATTCACCTTCCTTCACTTTCTTGGACCAGACCGTTTGGGTTCTTTGTGACATCAGCTCAGTAAATCTGAGCTTTCCCAGTCACCACGCCTTATCACCTGCGATGAGTCAGGCTGGACCCCTGATTTCTTTCCGGGGAGCGGTCGAGTCGGATGACAGAACTCCAACCGTGACTCTCCCTTTTTAGTTGTACGGCCCCCAAGTGATTCATCAAACGCTCTGACTTTACATAGATTTACTAATCTAAAGGGCCACTGTGAAGATCATGATTCAGAGTGCCTTCCAATATGCTTTATCGACTTCAAAACCCTATACATGTTTAAAGTATGGCCCTTATCTTCTTTCAGAGGAACTCAGCAACCTCTCATGAGGGATTTTCACAATTTCTGGTGAGTCAGAACGTCTTTCAGTTGGTAGAAAGTATGTGTTAGGGGCCAAATTGTGTCCCATTAAAATTTGATCAGATAGATTTGAACCCTGGCCTGGGGAACTTCCATGTGCTGCAGGTGTGGCCAAAGAGAGAGAGAGAGTGCAAAGACATAGGGAGATGACAGCCATCCTCAAACCAGGAAACAGCCGAGACCACCAAAGCTGGGAGAATGCGTAGAATACAGGCTCCCGCTTGCTTGGCCCTCAGAAGAAGCCAACCACGCCGACACTCTGATCTCAGACTCCCAGCCTCCAGAACTGCAAGACAGTAAATTTCTGTTGTTTAAGCTGCTGCTCCGTTTGTGGTACTTTGTTATCGCAGCCCCAGGAAGCTAATACCTTATTATTTCCGGAAGACTGGAAGTGCCCTGCCGCTGAAATTCTAAACGAAAATCTTTTGAGTCTCCAGCAGAGGTGGTTCTCAAGCAAAATAAGAACCAAAGGTCGTGATTTCAAGCTTGCTGCCTTTGGGTCAGTGTTTCTGGGGTTTAGATGGCTTGAGATACTTAGCTAAACACAGGTGGACCCATTTCACCTGTAAGGAAGGCTGATGTGTGAGTGCCTGCTCTCCACAGAACCTCACCTCTCCTGCCAGACTGCCTCTTGGCAGACTCGGATCCTTGAATGCTTACAACTGGAAGTGAAAGCGCTTAATTACATAGTCTTAAGGTTGTCAAGTCAAGTTCCGCTGCCTTTGAATGCAGCACCCATTACGAAGGATTACTGTCAAGTGTAAAATAATGATTCCTGCAAAGTCCCTGTGCCCTTGAAGTTTGATTTACAGCCAGTCCTTGACTCTTTGTGGCAATCAGGACATCTGCCTAGTGCAGGGCATTGACCCACCACGCCCGTTAGCATCACCTGGAAGCTTCTCTCAACTATTGATGCTTGGGTGGTACCCCCCCCCGCCCCAGAAAGGCTTTTTCCCTTTTGTCCGGAGGGAAATTCATCTTTGGAATTTTAAAGCTCCCAGCTTAGGTGGAGAAACACTGGGAAAGCAGCGGTCCTGGAGTCAGCTCCAAGTGAGCTTACACCGCTGCTCAAAATTTCATGGGTGTGCTACCTTGAACTTGAGTTCATTTCCTCATTTGTAAAACAAGAGCAATAATAATAATAATATATATGTCATAATGGTTATTTCCGTGAACATTAAAAGAGAGCATGCATGTAAAATGTTTGTACCATATTGTTATCAGGAATAAAAAAGTTCTTTGAACGTGGACCTGCTGTATAACACAGGGAACTATATTCAGGATCTTATAATAATCGTAATGGCAGAGAAACTGGAAAAGAATATATATGTCTGTGTGTATATATATATATTATATATATATATATATATATATATATACGTGTGAATGTACGTGAACATATATACATGAACATGTTCATATATAATGAACATATATATACATGTGAATCACTTCCCTCTTCACTTAAAACTAACACGACTTTGTCGGAGTTCCCACTGTGGCGCAGAGGAAACGAATCTGACTAGGAACCTTGAGGTTGTGGGATCGATCCCTGGCCTCGCTCAGTGGGTTAAGGATCTGGCGTTGCTGTGAGCTGTGGTGTAGTTTGCAGACCTAGTTTGGATCTGGCATTGCTTTGACTGTGGTGTAGGCTGGCACACCACAGTAGCTCTGATTAGACCCCTAGCCTGGGAACCTCCATATGCCGCGAGGGCAGCCCTAAAAAGCAAAATAAATAAATAAATAACCTAAAAATATTGTAAATCAACTATACTTCAATTAAAAAAAAAATTCCACTTATGGATTTCTGGTCATGTTGGGTGTTCAGAAAAGGCAATACAAATGGCCCTAAGCTACCAATAACAGAGGCACACACTTAACCAATACAAAACTTAGGTTTTTATTAAAAAAAAAAGCTGAATTCTTTATAAAGAGAAGTCTTTTAATCATCATTTGTGATTCATTGAGGGGGGAATCCTTATAAAGAGTTAATTCTTCTAAAAGGAAGTTACAGAGAAGAAGCTCTTGAACTTTTTCTGTATTTCTCAATCTGCTATGACAAGTTTTCTGTACACAGTGATTCAACCTAAAGAATGGAAATCAAGGTAGCAGGAAATAAATGGCCTCACCTTATTTTCCAGAGTTCCCAGGCAAGTAAGGAGAGGATTGGGGAAGTATATTTCTATACTGATCAAGTGATCTACCATCTCACTTGAAAGGTTATATGAGAAAAAGAAGCATTCTATAACTAAGCAAAGTGAAAATCATAAACATAGTGAATTTAACCCCTCTATGCCCTCTGCCCCTATAGGAAATATTTACTCTGTACTCCTTTTGATCTTTATTTGCCTGTAAAGATTACGTTATTAAAACACACACATGTACATTAAAAGAAAGGCTACAGGTGGAGTTCCCTGGTGGCTCACCAGGTTAAGGATTCAGCCTTGCCACCACTATGGTGCAGGTTCGATCCCTGGCCTGGGAATTTCCGCATGCCATGGGCAAGGCCAAAAAAAAAAAAAAAAAAAAGGAAAAGAGAGAGAGAGAGAGAGAGAGAGAGAAAGGCTATAGAGTGATCTACTGCTAGCTTCATAGCAAACTCATCATCTCAGGGAACTATTTTCAAGTTTTCAAGTGAGTGATTTGTGATACCTATTTTGTAGAGAGAAAGCATGGACATAAAGGCACAGGAACTACATCGTACGGTTTGTGTTATAACTTTAACCTGGGTTAAATATTCGGTTTTACAAAAAGTCCCCCTTGCATTTGTAATTATAAACTGACATATTCATTTAAACATTGTCAACCAGAAATTGGAATTCTCACTTTTTAATGCTTCAGTGGGAAGAAAGCCCTTAAGGTTTGATATCGCACACTAAAAAAGAAAGAAAGAAAGAAAAAAAAATCTCATTTTAAAGGTTACAGCAAGCCTTTGCTTGAAAAAGAATGACACTATTTCCTGGTCCAATAATGTCAGCCTCATAGCTAGGATACAGTTGTTTTTATGCTATAATAATTTGAACAATTTTCATCTTCTCTTTTTACTTAATACTTTAAAAAATATAACATGCTTCCAACAAAGTAGAGGCATTAGAAAACAAAACAATGGCGGGTTAAAAATGAAATCCAGACTCGTCTGTTTTCCCAATGTTCATAAAACTCAGGCGTTATAAAAAGACAAATGGTCAAACAAGCTTGTTTCCAAGAAGCATCACTCTTTAAGCAGAGGACGCTCAGAGGGGGAGGTGTATAAAGATGACAGTGTGTGTGCAGTAGTGAGTCTGTAATTAATTTGTTTGGAGCTTTGTGAAAAGCATTCTTTGTCCTTACACAAAGAGAGGGCTTTGTAGTTTTCACTAGTCATTTTATCATAACCCTCAATAGGCTAAGCCTGTTACATTCTTTTTTCCTAGATTGAATAGTGAACTACCTGGCTACTTTCTTTTTTCTTTTTTTAATCCCCTTTTGTAAGGTGACTCTCCCCAGAGGCATGTGTCGAGAGATGGCAGGGCAGGGCTAAAAACCTTGAAGCTTTCCTTTCTGTTTCAAAAGCCACGCCTTTCCAAACAGTTATGGAAGATCCCACTATCTGAAATAATAAAAGATGCTTTGGCCAGTAAACTGCTAACATTGGACCAGTTATCTAGTGGTCTCTCCCACTAGATTAGAAAATTGCTTAACATCACCTAGCTTGGAGTTCCCTGGTGGCCCAGCAGGTTAAGGCTCTGTTGTCACTGTGGCTCGTGTCACTGCTGGGGCGTGGGTTCAGTGCCTATCCCTGGAACTTCTACATACTAGGGGTGTGGCAAAAAAAAAAAAAAAAAAAAATCCAAACCTCACCTAGCTGTAATTGAAAAGGGTGGATATGATTTGAAGGAGAAAAGGAAAATGCAGTTGAAATTATGCCCAAAATGATTAGAGTAAAACCACAAGGGAGTAAAAGAGGAGACAAAATTTTAGGCCTGTTTTTAAAGAAGTTTTTGGCAGCTTAGAAATAATGATTTCATAAATAAGAACATGATCTATAACCATGTAGCTATGTGGATATATTTAGACATATAAGATCAGAGACACACTTCAAAATTTTTCAAAACTGTTATCTCCAAAAAGGAGTACTAAATCAATAAAAGAACACAGCGAGGTCATGGTTTACTGATTATGAAAAGAAATCTATGGAGAGAACTTAGAAAATAGAAAGGGTATGAAGAAAATTACATTAAAATGATTGAAATTATGCTAATAATTGCATTTTTGTATATTTCTTTCCAACTTTTACATTTCTATACATAAGTATGGAATGTTGAAAGTCACAAACCCCAAGCTTCTCAATGTGTTTTGTTTGGTCTACAGAGTGCGTGTACACTGTGTGAGTGCATATAATCTTAATAAAGTGCAAGATCTGACAATAGGCTCTGCTCTGCCATGGCAAGAACGGACTGGGTGGGACTCCTACCCTCAGCAGTTTCCTCTCCCCAGCTAGCCACGCTCCCTTCTTGGCGTGCTCTTCCTTAATGTGGTGCTGAATTTCCATTGCCTGCAATTACACATTCTTACAGCAGAGATATATCTTCCTGTGCTTTGTCTCTAATAAGTGTGAGAAAACAGAAAGATGTGTGGCGAGGGGAGGAAACATAATTGCAAAATAGAAAGTTAGACCAAGGAGTTCCCATCGTGGCTCAGTGATTAACGAATCCGACTAGGAACCATGAGGTTGCGGGTTCGATCCCTGGCCTTGCTCAGTGGGTTAAGGATCCAGCGTTGCTGTGAGCTGTGGTGTAGGTTGCAGACATGGCTTGGATCCTGCATTGCTGTGGCTGTGGTGAAAGCCGGCAGCTACAGCTCCTGTTAGACCCCTAGCCTGGTAACCTCCATGTGCCGCGGGTGCGGCCCTACATAAAGGCAAAAAAAAAAAGAAAAAAGTTAGACC
The DNA here is from genome assembly GCA_004024745.2 of Catagonus wagneri. Lineage (NCBI taxonomy): Eukaryota > Metazoa > Chordata > Mammalia > Artiodactyla > Tayassuidae > Catagonus > Catagonus wagneri. The sequence continues at coordinate 6,830,829 of PVHT021183707.1, forward strand.
AAGAAGGCTGAAGGTTTCTAGAAGATCAGGAGAAAGAAAGATTGTTGGATTTTCATAGAGGTCTTCCAGGTCAGCTTTATTCACTATGATACCTCTGAGAACTGTTGGCAATTGTTTACAGTCTCTGGGGGCAAAACAAAGTATTGAGAATACATTATATAGAACATGTTATGCCTTCCTTTTTTTCTCTTACTGTATTTTGACAATTTCTCAAAGTCATTCCACCAAAACATGGTTTTAATGGTTTCATAATCTACTATCTTATAGTTATAACATTGTATGCATATATATTTTTAGTACACCTTAAATTGTTGGACATTTAGGTTGCCTCCAAGAGCTCATTAATATAATTAGTACTACAATGAATATCCTTCCACATAAATCTTAAAAATAAGTTTTAGAAGTGAAGTTCCTAAGTCAAATGGTAGGAATGTTTTTCTTTTTAATTTTTGACACATAATTCCAAACTGCTTTCTGGGCAACAATTTGAACGTTCACCAGCCATGTGAGTGGGCCCGTTAAAACTACTTATTCAGCCATTACACATATAGTCATTTAAAGGTATTTACCAATTTGATGGGTAAAACACTGTTTCATTTTGACTCATATTTCGTTGATTCCTACAAAGATTTTATAAACCTATTTTCATTTGAGTTCCTTCTTCTGTACATTTTCTGTTTTTGGCATTTGCCCACATTTTACAATTATTGTATCTATAGCGTTTTACTGTTTTAGATACAAATATATTTCTCATCTTTCATATACCAATGTTATGTATGATGTTTTAGACAAATGGATTTTTATGGACTCAAACATGTAAAACTTTTATTCATATTTTTAAAGATGGCTTTTACTTAAAAATTTCCTTTATGATTGTTTTTACTTGAAAACAGAGAGATTATCAAAATAAAGATTTGCCTCCCCCTGTTTTCCTCTAATTTCCTATGACTTCACTTTTTATATTTAGTTCTTCAATCTGTCTGGTATTTATTTCGGTTTCTGATATGAATGGAGGGTCTAATATTTTCAGCTCCACAGCATTCCCATTTTTTTCAAACGATAGTTCCTCTGTTATGTTTTCATCATCATCTGTTAGTTTTTCTATTCAAGGAAAGATATGAATACTGTGGGGGCCATATTCTGTTCCAGTCATGCCTTCGTTAACTTTTGTGCCAAGAGGATTCTACTATAATTGTTGTCTGGATGCATCTTCTTTCCTGACTGTTTTTTCCCCTTTGGGACTACCTCCTTCATAATTGTACTTACATGCCTGTAGGTTTTGATTTATACGTGGCAAATCAGTTTCCCTCTGGACTCTGGAAACGCTCCTATGGTTTTGCTGCCTACAGACTCAGAGACCTTTGATCGTTTTGTAAGCTCTTACAGAGTATATATAATGACCCATATATAAGTGCTAGAGCCGGGGTTGTTTTCTCCTCTGAAGGACCAATTTGGGGTGAATATTTACAGAGGAAAGTATAAAGGTAACCGAGTGGTCCTTACATTACTGTAGTTATCTTACTTAGGATACCGAGAGAAGTCGTTTTTTTTAAAAGGAAGTGAATCTTCAGTGATCTAAGTATAAATCTATGGCTTCTGCCTTGTGCCTTGATCTATAAATCTAATACGTTTATGAGAATGTTTTATGTGAATCAGAATGCCCATTAATTTAATTGTCCAGCTGAATTATCTTTATGATTTGAACAGTGCTTTGCCCTCCTTTCTGCTTGTCCATTAAAAGATGCCCTTTAGGAACTCCTGCTGTGACTCAAGGGGTTAAGGACCCGACGTTGTCTCCGTGAGGATGCAGGTTCGATCCCTGACCGCACTCAGTATGTTAAGGATTATCATAAGCTGCAGTGCTCAGGTCACAGATGTAGTCTGGATCTGATCCCAGCTGCATCTCTGATTCAACCCCTAGCATGGGAACTTCTTTATGCCGCAGGTGCCACACTAAAACAAAAAACAAAAAAAAAGATGCCCTTTAGGTTTGGAATGAGAGTGTGACTCTAAAACCAGACGACCTGGTTTCAAATCTTGCCTCTGCCATCTACTCGCTACAATAATCATTTGCTTCTCTGAGCTTTAGTTTCCTCATCTGTACAATGAAGATCAAAATAGAGTTTGCCTCACAGGTTGACCTGAGGATTTCGTGGGCTAATTTTTGGAAAGCCTTTAGAACAGTGCCTGGGTCATAGTAAGTGCATGGGTTTATTACATCAAAATTCTCTCCAATTTCTACTCCTAGGCTCTTTGACTTCTGTGTCAACTGTTTGGTGATTGAAAACACTGCTCAAGTACACTAGCAAAAATTAACTGTATTAGAAATGCTCCAAAATATTTTATAATCTAGACGATCTTTTAGGGAATACATTTGGATTTTCCTATACTGAGCTATCTTAAATTGTGGTAAATTGGCAGCTGTGTTTTGTTTTCCTTTCTCTCATGTAGAATAAAATAAGATTCAGAGGAACCAACTGGAAATGTGTCGCAGGCAATGACTAATTTCCAAACTTGCCAGTCAATAAAGAAGTATTTTCAATGAACTTAAGTCCCACTTCTTAAAAGTGTGAAAGTAATTATAACTGATTTTTGAAAATTTCCCCTCACATGGTGACTTTAAGAATGTTTGGCATCAGGTGGTTATTAACTTAATTGACTTTCATGTTCCATGTTTCACTAGAATAGTTTATTTTTATCTTTTCATCAGCCGTATAAATGGATATAACTTCTATTTGCCTTAGAGCGCATATGGCTTTGTTCAATACAGGTCCTAAAACTATTCTTTAAAAATTTGCTTTGCTGTTATTGTTGAATACTTTTCACCAGTATTCCTCAGATTATGAAAGCAGACCAGTGAAGGGGTTACTTCTATGGCACAGTGGGATGAGGATCCAACTGCAGCAGCCTGGGTTGTTTGAGAAGCAACCCAATTCAATCCCTGGCCCAGGAGCTTCCATAGGTGTGGGTATGGCCATAAAAAAAAAAAAAAAGGTAGATGAATGCAGGTCTGTGGATTGTTTGTTTACAACAATTAGGAGTAAGAGTTTGGACATGCATAGCAATTTTACAGAGTAATTTTATATCTACTCAGCAATTTTAAAAACTGGGGTTTATACTTTGCGTGAATTTGCTTTATTTTTTTCCAGTATTTCAATTTGATTGTATTTTGCAAAACTACTGGTCAACAACATACTGGACATTTAAAAAGACAGAAAAAAGACAGCACCACGGTCCTTCACCATGGTGAGAAGCACCGCTCACGTGGCAGACAAATGCGAAAATGCTTTAGCATGCTTATCGCTTGATTGCCAAATAAACACTTTATACAATCAATCATCAATCAATATTTTTGTTTGTTGTAGTTACCACTTTGAATTAAATTACCAAGTTAGTATTTAAATCTGTGTCTCCAAGTGAATCTATTGCACACTTTAATTCCGTTGAAGTCCGCTGGATTTTTCTTTGGAGATAACAAGGCAGGCTTTTCTTTTTCTCTGAGTGATTCCTGGGCAGAATTCCTGGCTAGGCCTCCCCTCCCAAAAGCCCATGTTGACGCTGCTCGTTGATCAGAAACTTGACAATTGACTTTGACTTTCCTCTCAGCCTCAGCTTTCCTCTTAAAAACCTGTGAGGAGTCCTGTCTTGAAGCCCACAAATACCAGAGTAATCTGAAATTGCCACTTAAAGAAAAACAAAAAACAAAAATAAAAGATAATAGGATCGATGTTGCAGGTTTTATTTCCTGGGCTGGGATCCCGGGGACCATCTGAACAATGCGTCTATTTTCTGTGCATTCCTTTGTCCCTCTTGCTGGGAGCCTCGAGTGCTAACAAAGCAGACTGGAAATTAAAAGAAACACATCACACAGCTTTAAAAATCGCATCTTCCGTGGCAGTACAGGAGTTAAAGCTTGAAATTTTTTTTTTCCACTGTATGTACCAAATTTGGCCTGTGATCCCTTTGAATGGCATGAAAAGCTGCCGGCTGGGTGTCAGTCTCCTTTCCTCTCTTCCTTTCTCACTTTTAAAATATGCCTGGCAAAGACTCAGCCCCTACACCCCCACTCCCGCTTTAATCCATTTTGCCCTCCTGTTCAGCTGACTAAGATTCCAAATGAGAAAAAGCATTCCTTCCCAATTGTTAAGGGGGGTTTAGCACCAGGAGAAAATATTCGGTACATATGTAGGCCCAGAATAACACATTTGGTTTTTCCTTTTACTTAGCAGGTTTTGCAACTGTCTCTTCGGAGACCCTGTAGATTTTTTCTTTTTTTTTTTTAGCTTCTATAATAGCAATTCTCCAATCATTGACAAAGCACCAAAACATCTATCTTTGTGCATGGGCTTTTCATTGTATCTGGTGTTGGGAGCCAAACATGAAAGCACTTGAAATTCCATTAAAGTTACATTCATTTATTTTTTTAAAAAAAGGAAGAAAAAAAAGAAAACCTGCCATCTTTGGAAGCTGGTCTCTGTAGACACTGTTAATGGAAGGATATATATGAGACACATTTTGTGTAACCGAAGATTAATGGTTAACTATTTCAGGCGCAGATTTTGTAGAGCAGAAGCCGCTGCTTGGTGCAAAAATAAGAAGACACAAGCAGCTGTGTTCTCAGCCAAGTCCCTCTGTATAAAAGAAATATCATATAGAGATGCTCCCAAATTTTACAAAACACCTGCTTTGGTGCTTCTGAACGTTCCGAAGTTACCAACACTTCAAAATGCAATCAACCTGCCAGTCTGAAAGACAAGAAGCCTGCCTGGCTATTGGGAGATACAGGCATCCTTTAATTACACTTCTGCTTTGTGGAAAAAGCAACCTCAAATGAGGCTTTTTATGTTTGGCTTATAACACCTAAGACAGTAAAAATGCTTTAGGAACATTTCAGTACATGCGTTATGGTGCAAGTTGTCTGGGAGAAGACCACGCTTTTCTACTCTTAAAGGTTCTTCCAGATGGTCCAAGAATTAGATGAACATGAGACGGATCAATGGGAGAAAATAAAATTTAATTTGGCACATAGGGGAACCCCACAGACATCAGGGAGTCAGAGACGGAAAGGTATAGTGATGCGTGGAGTAGGGGCCCGAAGCTTCCAAAGACAGAAGGGTCATTCACAGGATGACAGAAGACCAGATGTCTGGTCATTAGATGTTTGTCCTGCCATATAGATGGGGCCACTTAGATACAATTAATCTCTGGTAACATCCATTTTTCAGTGTCTTGTTCGTGCTTTTGTTTCTCGGCCACGCCCATGGCTTGCAGAAGTTCTGGGGCCCGAGATGGAACCCGCGCTACTGCAGCAACAATGCCGATCCTTAACCCGCTGTGGCACCATGGGACTCCGTAAGGATTTTTCTCGGAAAAGTCCCCAATTTAAATTCTTCTAGGAAGCTGAAGGAGGAGCATGAGTTTCTCCTTAGCCCGTGGAGTCTCAGTTGCCTTTAACTCAAAATAATCCGGCCCAGCGGGTTAAAGATCCGGCATTGCCATAGCTGTGGTGTAGGTTGCAGCTGTGTCCTGGATTCCATCCCTGGACTGGGAGCTTCCTACATGCCGCAGGTGTGACCAAAAAAGCAAAAACAAAGTGGCACAAGTTAGGGAGTCCTATTCCCAAGCCCTGACATAGTCAATGACATCACAATGCCTTTCCAGACCTCCAAAAATGGAAAAGAATCATCTGCGATGTTTCTCTTTTTATTGAAAATTAAAAGTCAGTCTAGCATAAGTTTGCCAGGTTTACCAAATGAAAACACAGGAATTAAAGAGTAAATTCAGATAAAAAGCTAATCATTTTTCTAGTATACGTATGTCCCATGCAAAATTGGGGGGTGAGGCACTCAAAATGTCCTCATTGTGTCCCTAAAAGCCAACTTTGAGTGTGCTGTATCTGTCTGGCAACGCTTGTCTGGCATCATTGCTATGAAAACAATGCAAAGCTGGATTCAATTTTTAGGGTCAAGAACAAGAGCTGGAGTTTCTGAGTTCATTCCATATGCCAACTTTAAGAATGGCATGTCACCAAGATCTGGGAAGCTTCTGCTACAGAAGTAGAAGGTATTTCTAATTACTCGCTTCAGTTTCTTAAAGGGAGACCTTACCCACTTGAGGAGAAGGAAAGAGCTGGCAAATAAGAAAACGAAACATCTGGGACAAACAGAAGGGGAAAGAATCTTTACCAGGAAGTAACAGAATTAGGACTGAATAAGCTTGAAGCAAGACTCGCTAAAAGAAAAACAAATTAGGGTAATCAGATTTCCAGGAATCAGAGTAGAGACAGGGAAAGGAAAAGGGAATTTGCAATATATACCGCATGGAATTAAGCTACAGGGTATGTAAGAAAACACTTGTGCCTCAAGATTAAGAAAGAGAAGAGCAAAGTCTTCAGCCAGTTTTGGATTCAATACAACCGTTCAAGAATCATTTATCTCCCTCACCATCAGATACTTCCAGGAAGTGGATTTCAAAGCGTGTCCTCTGAGACACTACGGTTTTCTAGGGCGCCTTGGGAGAGGAAGCAGGAACCTCATGCGGACCCTCTAATCCACCCCAGCCTGCTCCCAGCCCTCCCTCCACTCCCACACAGGTGCGCCCCGCTTGGGACTCCCCTCTGCTGGGGGCTGCAGTGCCCAGCGCGGTTGATCGCGTGGGTGTGGCTGAGGACCCACGTGACCTCCCCTGCATCAACAAAACGGGGCTGCAGCTGATAACGAGTTCATGTTTATGAACAAGTTAATCAGGAGGCCTGAGCAAGCTAACACACCTGAAGAAATTAGAACAGTTCCCAGTAAGGACTTGGTAATAAACTTCCCTGCTATCCATTTCTGCATTTGGACTTAGGTTAGTGTTTCATCCAAAGGGAAGCTTCTACTGCCTTTAAAAATTCCTTGGGGTGTTCCCGTCATGGCTCAGCAGAAACGAATCTGACTAGTATCCGTGAGGACTCGGGTTCGATCCCTGGCCTCGCTCAGTGGGTTAAGGATCTGGCGTTGACGTGAGCTTGGTGTAGGTCACAGACGCGTTTCAGATCCCGTGTTGTTGTGGCTGTGGCTGTGGCTGGCAGCTAAGCTCAATTTAACCCCTAGCCTGGGAACTTCCATATGCCACGGGTGCGGCCCTAAAAAGCCAAGGAAAAAAGAAATCCTTTGGAAGGACTGCTGCTTTAAAACATTGTTTCATAATCGAGGAGCATGCTTTTGTCCTCTGGTTCTTTGACTAAAAGCCAAGTCCCTCCCTGCCTTTCACCCATTAACCCTGAACTTGGAAGGTTAAGGACCCATTCTCCCTTCTTCTCCAGATCTGAGTCTCAGCAACCCCAGAGGTGGGCTGACAATATAAGGATGATGTCATTGTAGTGACAGAAGCTATTTCATTATAATCTATTTTTTCCCCCACTAACTTTCTAAAGGGAAAAACATTCATTATCTCAGCCTTTGGAACCCTTTGGGGGTACACTCCACACAAATACTATCATTATCACCCACATTTGGTGAAGTACTTGGGGATTACAAGTGTTATGTAAATGTTTACACATTATTACTCAGTGACCCAAGATCCGCAGTGGGGCAGCAAAGACAGTCCAGGAAGAAGCATGAAGCCCCAGAGAGGCAGTGGTTTCTGTACAAGGTATGACATTCCCTTGAACTTCAGCATAACTTAGTTATTCTTCCGAAGAGAGTCATTTGCAGCCATTAAGGAAAGTACTGACTGTGAAAGAGAAAGCTGAGGGTTTGCTGCTTATCTGAAGACAGAGGGGGCCTTTGGAGAAAACAGTAACAGGGAAAGGATTTAAAATGCTGTGAGGGGCACTTGGACTTGACTGGGAGAACTTCCTGACAGTAAAAGCAGCCTGCTTCCCAGAGCTGTCACCACATCTTTCCCTGTGGAGATGCTCAAGGAAGGACAGAGTTTCTTTTCCTTGGTAAGTTCAGCCGAAAGACAAGAAATTGGAACCCATCCTCCTGGCTGACCTTTCTAGGTAGTTAAGGTCATTGCAGAACATCCAGTGGCACTGTGTTCTCTTTAAATCTGTACCCGTCTTGTGGGGAACACCTTGGTTGGTGCCAGCGTGTCCTTAACCGCCCCTCCCCCAACACTTTCTACATTCTTTTCCACCCAAGACAAAGACCCAGATCCAGCTGTTAACTGGTCCACAGCTCCAGGTACAATAATCATTGTTTTGTTATTTCAGTGAGGCTGGTCTTCCATGTGTGGTCATGATCTTCCAATTACCTCTGAAAAGAAATGTAAGAAGGAGTTCCCTGGTAGTGAGGCGGGTTAAGGACCTGGTATCGTCACCGCAGTGGCTCGGGTTGCTGCTGCGGCACGGGTTTGATCCCTGGCCTGGAACTTCTGCACGCCAGGGGCACAGCCAAATAAATAAACAAATAAATAAAAATTTAAAAAAAATTAAAAGATGAGTGTAAGAAAAAGAGGGATTTGATATAAAGAGAGAGACTATCATGCCAAGTGCAAGTGGCACATAGGAAAATCTCAGGAAAATCTGAATGACCTAAGAGGCCATGGTCTGGAGACCACCCCCCACCTGATTTCAAGGTCTTCTAAGGCCCGGATCTGGGGAGCACTTGGTGGGGGCGAGGGCTTCAGTTGTGCTATCTTAGCTAGGACCTCAGAAAGCAGCAAACCATGCTTAAGAGGCAGTGCTTGTGAAAATAACGAATCCGTACACTCACAAAGAACCTCCATCAGCACACAGACTAGAGGAAAACAATTCTGCTCTTGAAATGTTTTTTTTAACGTCTGCTCTGTACGGTTTCGGATGATTATTGAAAGGATGTTCAGTTTTTGCAGAAGGACAAAAAAACATACTCAAGTTGAGGGAGAAAGCCCACGCCCTTTTCTCTCACCGCTTAGAGATGCTACATCGCCCCTCTTCGTGTTCTTTTAAAACACAAGGAAGAAAGAAGGGGATTAAACAAACAAACAAACAAAAAAGAAGCAGTGTAGCAAATTCTCTGCCAGGAAACACACAGTGAATTCTAGCTTGTTAGCAGCCTGCTTCGAAATTATTTTTTAAAAAAACAAATCCTAATAGTCGTGTAGTTACAGCCTCTGAGGGAGGCTCTAAGCCCGGTGCCAGTGTCCCAGAACCCAAGCCACCAAAAAAAAAAAAAAAAAAAAAAAGGGGGGGGGGGGGGGGGGGGGTGGGGAAGAAACCTAACCAGTCCTCTAACAGGAATATGAAAGCAAAATCTCGGAGGCAGGAGAAATGCCCCAGAGAAAGCTGCAGCTTGCAGTAATCTGTAAATGATTGCTGGTAAAGTCTGGAGGCTTCAGGCTTGATCTGTGTTTGTTCCAAAAGCAAGCCAAGGAGGACGGTGTTAATAAAGAGAGATTTAACTGAGAGCTGTGCTTGGAATAAAGTGGGCTACAAAAAGGTCAAATTTGATCAGTTGGAGCAGATTACAAGGGCTTTAAAAGGTGGTGTGGAGAAATGAGCCGGGGCTGGAAGTAATATCGCGCAAGATTGATTTGGGGGGTGGAGAAAAGCCAGGACAAGTGCTTATCAATCCTAGAAGTAGGAAGAGCCGGGCGGGCGCCCAGTCGCTCCGGGCCTGAGCCGCGGAGCGCGCGGCCGCTTCCTCCCCCCCGCATCCCCTCCCCTCGCCCCCACCTCCCCGCACCGGACCTGCCTTCGGCCGCCCTTTAGACAATGGTCTCCTTAATCTCTGACTTGGATCCACTCAAAGACTGGAAAGTTTTAAGGTAGGCCTGCTTTTCTTTCTCTCCCATCGCTGTTTCAGTTCAGGGCCAAGTTGCTCCCCCGCCCCCACCCCAGTGCCTGCGCGGGGGATGCGCGAAGCGCCGCCGGCGGGGCGCGGGGTGGGGGGTTCGGCGACCGCGGATCTGCTTAGGGGACGGTCGGCGGTGATTCGGTACAACTTCCGGCAGATGTGAGCGGAGAGGCGTGAGAAGCCCTCAGTTTCACCCCCGGAGGCGAAGGCGGTGCATTTTAATGAGAGTCCCATCTTTTTGAAATGATGCCTGCCATTGGCCGCCCCGCGAACCAGCTCTCCTACTTACTGCGTAGGATGATGGGGGGCGAAACCATCGGAAGGGAAGTGCCCAACTTTCTGGGACTTAGGATTTAAAAAGCCAACTTTTCAGGAAAGCTCTTCCTGCCCCTCTTCTCGGGGTTTCCTCCGGGGACCCCTTCTCCCGACCCCCAGGCCTAATTTGGAAAAGCCAGTCTTGTAAAAACTCCCTGACCTTAGAACGAAATGAGCAGAGTTTACGAAATGAGCTTGTCTCTGAATGCTCTTGAAAAGATGAACTCTGACGTCTTCTTGACTCGGAGACCCAAGAAAATGAGGTTCCCAGGACCTCACAGTGACCAAAGTTCCTGCATTTCTTCCCCCTGAGCCTGAACTGACACCTTGCGAAGAGTCCAGGGTGCCTTCCTACGTTTAACTGAAAACTAAATGGTGTTTCCCAGTCAAGAGAAATGTGGACAATTTCTTTAAATGCAAAAAGGTTAAAACGAGTTTTTATGGAAAGTGGTTCTGCACAGTGACACAGTGGCACGTTGTCCCAAATGCTTACCGGCAGACATGGTTCCCCTGGAACTAAACCAAGACCCAATTAAGGCACCTCTTTTTTCTAATATTTATCTTGCATTAATCGGCCATTACTTCTTTCCTTCTCGTGAGTTCTGCCTTAGTGTTTGTCTAATTTTATTATTTTTATGCATCATAGAAAAGAGCAAATGCAAGAAACAGTGGCCAATATCGTCTTTATTTTCTTTTGAAGAATTCTTGCATTTTGCTTTCTAGAACGTCACACGGATACGTGTCACACAGTGCGTGACATTTTATACTCTACTCTTTTTTCCAGTTAAATATCAAAGGTGTTTTCACCTACCCTTTGTAACCATAATTCTAACGACTAAGAAAGCATCATGACATTGATATACATTGTTTTACTCAATTACTGTTTATTGAAAATTTAGACTATTCCCAGTCCTTGATTTGTATGAACAACTACTCAGTGGACACCTTTGTGCGTATACCTTTTGGCTTTCATTAAATAATCCACAGGATTTCTAGATGAAAAGGCACGATATTTTATGGGTCTCTCGGTAATGTTTTCTTCTGTTGGTAGGAATAAATTTTTATTTTTAATTGAAAGGCGCTAACGTACTTCTGTAAATGTCCTAATGATGCAGCTATTAGAATAAATTTCACTCTCCTTTTCTTTATCTGGATTAGTAACCTGTTTCTAAACTTGAAATATTTCTCAAGGGTGCTTTAAAAAAATTGTTTTGGGTGATTAACTTAATATTACTGCACACATGGATAAGGCAGGCCCTAGATCTAAAAAATGTATGTAAGATTGCAAATTTTGAAAATTACCCTACAAAGGTCTTTTTACATAGTGACCCCTAGTCTTAGATGCATTTGAAAACCAGTCGTAATGTTGCCTTTCCCCTAAATGTGTCCCTCGAATAAGTGAGGTTTATTTCACTGTAAGTGAAGTAAAGTTTCACAGACTTGGACTCTGTCGAGACTTGGGAAAGAGAAACATTTTCACACTGACCTATGTGTACATCAGGTTCATTCTGTCTGCACCTCTTCTTGGCAAATGTTATCCCATCATCTTTTTAACTGTGTGTAATTCTTTCCTGCGATAAGGAATTATAAGGGGGGTAGTGTTTATGAATTTGCATTTTAAATGCCTTAATTGTTTGCAGCCGGGCATCATGTTGGCTAATTCCTATTCATGGAACCACCCACTCACCAACAGTAAGGCTCTGTCCCTTACAGGCACACCTCATTTTTGTTTCTGTTTTTAATTTTTTTTTTATTGAAGTGTAGTTGATCTACAGTGTTGTTAATTTCTGCTTGTACAGTCAAGTGATGCAGTTATGCAAAGGTACATTGTTTAAGTTCTTTCCCGTGATGGCTTATCATAGGACATTGAGTATAATTCTCTGTGCTACACGGTAGGACCTTGTTGTTCGCCCGCTCCGCGTATAACAGCTTTTATCTACTAACCCCAAGCTCCCAGTCCATCCCTCCTCCTGTCCCCTCCCCCTTGGCAGCCGAAAGTCCAAGAGTCTGTTTTTGCCTTGTAGATAGGTTCGTTTGTGTCGTATTTTAGGTTCCAAATAGAAGTGATATCATATGCTATTTGTCTTGCTCTTTCTGGCTTACTTCACTTTGTATGATAATCTCTAGTTGCATCCATGTTGCATAATCTCTAGTTGCATCCATTATTGCATTCCTTTTTTATGGCTGGATAGTATTCCAGTGTATTATATGTAGTCTAAGAATGCATCACATCTTTCTTTATCCATTCATCTGTTAGGTTGCTTCCTTGTCTTGGCTATTGTAAATAGTGCGGCTGTGAACATAGGGGTGAGTGGGTCCTTTTCGAATTACTGTTTTGTCTAGATATTTGCCCAGGAGTGGGATTTCTGGATCATATGGCAACTCTATCCTTAGTTTTCTGAGGAACCTCCATACTGTTTTCCATAGTGGCTGTACCAACTTACATTCCCACCAGCAGTGTAGGAGGGTTCCTTTTCTTCCACACCCTCTCCAGCGTTTGTTATTTGTAAACTTTTTAACGGAGACTGCTCTGACCAATGTGAGGTGATACCTCATTGCAGTTTTGATTTGTGTTTCTCTAATAATTAGTGATGTTGGGCATTTTTTCATGTACCTACTAGCCATCTGTATTTCTTCTTTGGAAAAATGTTTATTTAGGTCTTCTGCCCGGTTTTCGATTAGATTGTTTGTTTTTCTTTTTGTTGAGTTGTATGAGCTGTTTGTATATTTTGGAAATTAAGCCCTTGTTGGTTGCATCATTTGCAAATATTTTCTTCTATTCTGTAGGTTGTCTTTTCATTTTGTTTATAGTTTCCTTTGCTGTATGAAAGCTTATACATTTGATTAGGTCCCATTTGTTTGTTTTTGTTTTTATTTCTGTTTCCTTGGGGGACTGACCTAAGAAAACATTGATACAGTTTGTATCAGAGAATGTTTCAGGCACACCTCATTTTAATGCACTTTGTTTTATTGTGTTTCACAGATATTGCCTTTTTTACAAATTGAAGGTTTGGGGCAACCCTGCATCGCTCAAGTCTTTTGGTGCTATTTTTTTTCCAACAGTATTTGTTCACTTCGTGTCTCTGTGTCCTTTGGTAATTCTCAATAATATTTCAATTTATTCATCTTTTTTATACTTGTTCTGGTGATCTCTGGTCAGCAGTCTTTGATGTTTCTATTGCAAAAAGATTATGACTCGCTGGAGGCTCAGATGATGGTTAGGATTTTTTAGCAATAAAATATTTTTAAATTAAGATGTGTATGTTTTTTTAGACACATTGCTATTGCACACTTAATAGACTACAGTGGAGTTTAAACATAGCTTTTATGTGCACTAGGACACCAAAAAAAAAATGTGTGTCATTCACTTTTGCAATTTTCACTTTATTACAGGGGTCTGGAACCAAACCCTTAATATCTTTGAGGTGAGCCTGTGTATGTGGGAGAAGCAGAGCTATAACATGACCTTAGAAATGGGAAAAATCTAGCAGAAGGCTGAGGATGTGTATGCTAATGGCATACAGGGTTGTACGTGATATGAGTTACATCAATAAAATGCTTTACAAATCCAGAGGTGAGAGATCCTAGTACAATACTGGTCTGCTTAACAGGTGAGCAGAATGCTTGGTGTATAATGCAGAAGGGCTTTCAAACCTGCATAGCCTGGAATATTTTCAGATGTTTGCTCCAGGTATGTGGCTTGGAGTTCTGCCAAACCTGCTGCTCTTGAAAAGTGATTGCAAGGCACAATTTTTAAACCTGCTTACACCCCAATTTAGTCTTTTAAGATACGATCTGCAGGTGGGATACAAGTTCGGGTCATAAACCTTTCTTAAGCACTGTGTACTTGTCACCCCTCCCTCCCAGGCCCATTTTGTCAAGTGGAAAAGTCCAGGTTGGGAATGCACTGTTGGCTGTTTTAATCCCCATCTACCTCTGGGGGCATAAAAGAAATTTAAATTCCACCAAAAGACATGCCGACAGTTTTGCGCAATATAGGACTCCCCTGCTGACCCTGGGAAAGCCACGGACAGAAAAGCTTCATTCAGAAGGGTCAAAATGAGCTAAGTCAAGAAGAAATGTTCTTGGAGTTCCCTGGTGGCGCAGTGGGTTAGGGATATGGTGTTACTGCTGTGGCTGGGGTGCCAGCCCTAGACTGGGAACTCTGGCATGCCATGGGTACAGTGAGAAAGAAAAAAAAAAAGGAGGGGAGGAAAAAATATTCTTAATACATAGAGAAATAAAAAGAGAATGACCATGTAGTGAACTTATGATTAAAAGAATAAAACAAACCTTCCAATCTGATGCGTATAGGATTTCACGTTCACTGGTACCACTTGAGGGAGATGGCTCTTAAAGATGACTCAAGCTCAACAGGTTGAAAACTGTCACCTGTATTGCCTTCCAAGACCTGGTTCTCTCCTGGTGTTCACAGGCGTATGAGTCACACCAGGTAGGTGTCTAGCCAGGTCCTCAAACTGGAAGGTTCACATCCTCCCTCGGCCCTCGTGTTCCCTCCTCATTACATCCAGACTGTCCCCAGCTCCTAAGCGTCCTCTGGCTCCCCTCTTTTCTCCACCTGTCCTTGCTGTCGTCTTGTTTTGCCTGGAACTCAGTCCTACCCCCTAAACCTCCCTGCTTCGTTTCTTGCGGTCAGAGTCCACTTTTCACAGAAGAGGAATGAAAACACTTCAGAAGCTCTAAATCAGATCATGTGACTTTCCTTTTGAAAAGCCTCCCCCTCGCTCTTCAAATAAAAGCCAATATCCTCATCCTAACCTAGGAGACCCCATCTGACCTTGCCTCCCTCTCCAGCCGCATCTCCTCCCTCCTTGCCCACAGGCTGCCCTACGCCAGCCCGACGGGTCCTCTTCCTCGTCCTCAAACAAGCCAAGCTTACTTTGGCCATAGGCTATTCGGAAGGGACGCTTTCTCTCCCTGCCTGGCAATCTCCCTTGTTAGCTTTGCAGGGCGGGATGTTGCTTGTCATTCAAGGCTTAGCTCAGGTGTCAGCGCCTCAGTGAAGCCTTCCTTGATCCCCCAGTTAGTGTTGTGTTAGTTTTAGGTATATAACAAAGTGATTTGGACAAATATATATATATATATATATATATTTGGATGTATATCTTCTTTTTCAGATAATTTTCTTTTTTCTTTCTTTCTTTTCATGGCTGCACCTGTAGCATACAAAAGTTAATTCCTGGGCCAGGGATTGAATCTGAGCCACAGCTGCAACTCAAGCCACTGCAATCAGATGCTTAACCTACTTTGCCGTGGTGGGAATACCCTCAGATTCTTTTCCATTATAGGTTACGAGACATTGAGATATTGAGTATAGTTCCCTGTGCTATACCGTAGGTCCTTGTTTATCTATTTTACATATAGTTGTGTATATCTGATAATCCCAAACTCTTAATTTATCTCTCTCCCCAAGCCCCCCAATTTAAAGCCATTCAAAAGTCACTCTTCAGCATTTCTCACTGATAGGCTGTACCACACATATAAAACTGCCAGGATTCAACTACTGTAGAAATGTAAAAATTTCAGTTTCATGTGGTTCAACTAATGTTTTCATTGTAGCATTTACCAATACTTGCTGTTTTCATATTTGCTTATATTTTTACTTCTCTTCACTCTTAGATCATATAGTTGGTGCAGTTATCTGGTATACCCAGTGCCTCAACTATTTCCTGGCACGTTACAGATAATGAACAAATGAATGAAGGATGAATGAATAAATAACGTGGTCACTGTCTCTCTCGTTGACGTCACACTCTGTGAGGCCAGAAGCTTTATATATTCTGTTCAAACTCTAATGCCGATATTTATCACAGTGGTGGTGGCATCTTACGAATGAATAAATAAGTGAATGACTTCTAAGTCCCAGTTTAGTAAGCCTGTGTTCAGTTTCCCAGCAAAGTCTCTGGATTTGATGACATGGAAAAAGTTTAAATTATCTGAGAATTTGATGTCTTATTATTCAAGAAGAATTTATTCTTTCTATACCGGAGAATCATCTGGATCAGGGATTGGCAAAATTCTATCAAGGGCTAGAGAGTAAACGAATCAGGTTTTGCTGGCCACACAATCTCTTTTGCAGCTACAAAGTTCTCCCGTGAAAGTAGCCACAGGTAATATGCAAATGACCAAGCTTGACCGTGAACCAATAAAACTTTATTTACAAAAACAGGAAATGGGTGGAATTTGGCCCAAGGATCATTGCCCACCTTTCATCTATATCTAGGCTAATGATTTGACCTACAAGAAAATAGATAGTTGGAAGGATATTTTCAAAACTTACGTGACTAAGTGTATATCATGAACTTACCTCATTATTGGGAAGAAAATATTTTAAAGAGCCTTGGTGATATTTCACAGGCCAGAAATGTTTTCAGTCATGAGCACTTGATCTCAAAGATGATTAGAGTCTGGAGGAAATTTATGGCTCACCACACCCCTTAAATATTTGGATGAGCCTTCGGGCTATAAGAAAATACACTTTCGCTTGTTCCCTGAGTGTGTGAGAAACCCTCATTAATGAGAACAGCACATGTGGATGGAAAAAAAAGAGACCAAATCCTGACATGTTTTAAGTCACTGCTTGGCCTTGTTTCCTTCTATTTTATTGCTCTCTCCAGCTCATTTAAGAGACATTTCCCTTTCACATGCCTGATAAATCTCCCAAGATGAATTCCAAACTCATGGAGGAAAGCATGCCGTGTCATCTTGAATGAATGCCACTTGTAGATACTCTTTGGCTCAAGTTACGAGACATCTTGAGACATTTGGCATGGGGGGAGGTTATGTAGAGCTCTCTTGGTGTCCAGGGAGAGTAGGCTGGTCATCTGAGGATCAGGGCTTAGTCTTCTTGGAGGATGGTATAAGAATTATGAATGCTTTTGGAGTTCCCACTGTGGCTCAGCAGTGAAGAACCCGACTAGTATCCGTGAGGAGGGAGTTAAGGATCCACTGTAGCTGTGAGCTGGGGTGTAGGTCACAGACTCAGCTTGGATCCCGAGTTGCTGTGGCTGTGGTGTAGGCCTGCAAGACTAGATCCAAGCTACATCTGCAAACCTCAGCTGCAGTTCCGATTGGACCTCTAGCTGGGAACTTCCATATGCCGTGAGTGTGGCCCTAAAAAACAACAAAAAAGAATTATGAATGCTTTTCTATGTGCCAGCCAGTTTGCTAAGAGCTTATATCTAATATCTCATTTAATCTTTGCAACAACACCATGAAGTAGGTGGCAGTTCTGTTAGCCCCATCTGCTGCAGTATGGGCTGAGCCAAAGCACGTAAAATATGATGCCACGTACTGTCCTGTCATAGCATCTTTCCTTGGTACGTTGGTAACTTGCTGAAGGTACCAGAGGGGGAAAACTGGTACCACGTCATATTTTTTCCCCACTGGAAAGTTTGAAGAATCATGACCCAGTTAGTACTTTAAAAAAAACTTTGAAGAGCAGGGAGGGGTAAGTAGGCTATGAAAACAAAGGCGACGTGAAGTAAGAATTCTCTGGGTAGAATGAATTTTATGTTTATGAAAGTGAATACAGGACCTGGGCCTTTTAAATAATTTATTAGATTGGAGAAGAATCTACTCTTTTTCATAAAGCATGACTGATGTAGCACATGACATAACTAATAATGACAAAGGGTATTATAAAAGCACATAAAAATGTAAAGTAGAGAAATCCTGTTATCTATAGGTTGGAATGCTACTGCCGTGGCTTTTACATCTCATACCAGCACTCAAAAAAAGAAAAAAAAAATACTGAAACACCCTCAGGAGTTATTTCCACTCCATTGACTCCCATAATCAGCAGAAACATATTCGCTTGACAATTATTTTTTTCCCCCTCCGGAACGGGTCTGTCTCCCTAGTGGGCTGGACCAGCAGACTGTCAAGGACAAACGCATCACATCCAGATCACGTGAAATCTCTGTTGGGAGAACCTCAAGAGGAAATCCCTCGTGTCACGAGGGAGCATCTCCCAAAGGTCAGAGACCACAGGGAAATTATTTCCCCAAAACAGAGGGAACAGAAGGCAGAAAGTGCCTCTTACCTCCCACACCCCCCAAACTTGTGTTCAGACCTAAAGTTCCCAAATACTGGCATCCCATGCTATAGGTTATGGTGTGTGTGCGTGTGTGTTGCGATGGCGGAGGGGCCAACGCCGTGACTGGCACAGGCAGGATTTAGACAGACCTCTGTACCTTCCTCATTTATAAGATGAGGGGTTGAACCAGATTATATCTAAGAATTCCCCATCTCTAAAATTCTACGATCAATGTAAGATAGAACAAAGCCGCACCCTCCCCCAGGATCACACCTCTGAGCCAAACCCTGCATCCTTTCCCTACACTGTTGAGTTTTTCTCACTTTAGCAAAGCAATTCTCTTTCTATTGATCCTCATTTTCTTTCAAGGCTCTTTTATTCCCAGTCCTTCGGTAGAGCTGATGGACTAAACCACAAGCCTGTTTTCGGATGTTCTGTCTCAAACTAGGGCTGTGATGTAAATCAGCTGTTCAGCGATGAGTGCTGCTGACACGGACCGACGTTAGCAATCACGGGACCGGTCCTGCGGGCTCAGCACCGCGGTCCGTGCGGGCGGCAGGTGTTTCCGTTAACCGTGGCTGTGGAACGCCGTTTTGGTTTTCACTGCCCTAGTTTTTCATCCTTATAGGGACACAAATGTCTAAGCCAGAAAGAATTATTAGAGGCCCCCGGAAAGGGCGGTTTGTATATATTTTATCATGTTTCCTGGTGGGTAATTGAAAGATTTCAGAAACTGGAAAAACGTCGCCTTCCTTACCACCGCTGCTGAGCTTTTGCACGTGACTTTCCCCCCCACCGTCATTGTCATCGTTATTGGTGTAACAACCATTACGGAGAACCCAGAAGCTGGTACACTCTTTTCTTCTTCTACATGAAAAACACGTGTTTTAAAAGGTTTGTTCTAACCTGCACTGATGCGTGTAACTTTGCCTGATAACCCTGTTCGCATCGGCCCCTTGCCTCCTTAGAAATTCCTAAACATTTATAGTTATCGCTCTACATAGGTGCAGTTTAAATAGGTATGTGGATTGTAGGAGTTTCGGTGAGGTATAATTGGCGTCCACCGTTACATTAGTTTCCGGTGTACAACTTAATGACGGTCTGCGTAGACTGCAGAATGATCCCCACCTGCGATCTAGTTAACATCCGTCACCGTACACACAGTTCCAAGAATGTTTTTCATGAGAACTTTCAAGTTAGTAACTTAAAATATGCAATACTTAGCGACTTTGAAGTACGCAATAGAGAAGGTCCCCTCACGGCTCAGCGGTAACAAGCTGACTAGTATACCTGAGGATGTGGGTTTGATCCCTGGCCTCATACAGTGGGTGAAGGATCCGGCATTGCCATAAAACTTCTATATGCCACACCTGAGGCCCTAAAAAGCAAAAAAAAAAAAAAAAAAAAAAAGGCAATACAAAATTATGAGCTATAGTCACCATGCTCTACGTTTCATCCTCGTGACTTATTCATCTTATAACTGGACCTTTGTACCTTTTGACCCCCTTCATCCCAACCCCCACCTCTGGAGACCAACACTCTGTTCTCTGTATCTATAAGCCTAGGGGCTTGGTTAGAATTGGGGGGTGGGGTATCTTTTTTTAGATTCTACATATAAATGGGAGAATACAGTGTTCGTCTCTCTCTGATTAACTTCAACAGCATAATGGCCTCAGGGTCCATGCTGCAGATGGCAAGATTTCATTCCTCTTTACGGATAAAAATATTCCGTTGCGTGTATATAACACATCTGTTCACCTGCTGACGGATAGTTAGGTGGTTACCATATCTTCGTGTTGTAGTAATGCTGCCATGACAAGGAGGCACATAAATCTTTTTGAAGTAGTTTTCATTTTCTTCGGATACACATCCAAGAGTGAAACTGCTGGATCATGTGGAAGTTCTGTTTTTTATTTTTTGAGAATTTCCATACTGCCTTCCGTAATGACCGCACCCGTCGTACACAGGGATTTCCTTTTCTCCGCATCCTCGTCAATGCTTATTATTTCTTGTCTTTTTGGTAACAGCCATCCTAACAGCTGTGAGGTGACCCTGCGTTGCATTTGGGGTTTTGATTTGCATTTCCCCGATGAAGAGTGATGCTGAGCGCCTTTCTGTATACCCGCTGGCCATTTGTATGTCTTCTTTGGGAAAAGGTCTTTTCAGATTCCCTGCCTATTTTTAAATTAAGGGGAACTTCCTCAACATTGAGGCACACCACGGTGGGTAGCTGTGCAATCTGCACATTTGGATGACATAAAAATGTAGCTCTTTTACGTGCCAATGGAGAGTACGATTGGGTGCTGTGACATGGCATTATGCCCAGGGCACCCAAGAATATTCAGGTCATGTAGATTACAGCCACCTCTCAAGTGCAAGTTTTCAGAGGGACTGGGGATCTAGGGGCCGAGACGGGGACCCATCAATTTCTCAACCAAGGGTTTAAAAAATTTTTGTTTGGGCATCCTGGGAGCAGAGAGAGGGGGTTCCAACCTTCTATAATACTTAGCCAGCCTCTCCTACTGCCAGCTCTGCCAAACGCAGACCCTCATGGCCTGGGAGAAACAATGACAAATTGAAGGAACAGTAATAGTTTATAGTTAAATATAGCATTGACTCAAAACCCCTACACACACACACACACACACACACACACACACACACAAAATGAGTTGGGTTCCACTGTGTAAAACACCCATTTATTTCTCCCCCTAATGTATCTAGGTTGTTCCAAGTGACTTCTGCTCTGTTTCACCTCGAAACCACCGCTTTAGTTAGGACTGTTTCCAGTGCAGGTCATCAAACATTGAATATTCCGGCTCCATTTTACAGAGGTCTAAACCAAGGGTTGGCAAACCCTTTTTTTTTTTTTTTTTTTTTTTTTGCAAAGGGCCAGTTAGTAAATATGTTTGGCTTTGATGACAAACCATATGGTCCCTGTCACAACTATTCAGCTCTTTCTTTGTAGCACAAAAGCAGCCAGAGACAATATTTAAATGAATGGGTGTGGCAGTATTCCAATAAAACGCTTATTTACAAAAACAGGCAGTGGGCTGGATTTGGCCCACGGGCCACACTCAGCCAATGGCCCATGTCTGCTCTACTGGGTTTTGGACCTTTCAGAGCCAAGGCAGCCTGGACAGCAATAGGAAAGTTGAACCAGAGGAAGCAGCCAAAGAGTGTATGTTTCCCCAGATGCTATGTGCTGAGCTGGCCTGGGCTGTGCCTGGCTTTCGTCCCTGGAAGAAGACTGCATGTACAAGGGGCGAGGGAGGAATGGCTGGACTGTCTCGGACCCAGGATCACCCTTTACGTTGGCTACGTAAGGCAGGAAGAATATCCTTTACCTTTCAAGGAAGTCCCAGCGTTTCTATCGACATGGCCTGTATGATGACCCGGAATCGCATCAGTCCCTGGCCAGAGCTCATCCACTTGGAAAAGGAGCCAGATGGTGACGTGAGACCAAGGGAGGGAAGAAAAGAAAAGAGGATCTTAAAAAACCAGCCCTACCAGGATTATAGGGGTCTGGGGGGAAGAAGGCAGCTGGGGTAATTGATTGCTCAGTGCTCAGGAGAGCCAGAAAGCAACTTCCAGCGCAATCTAACAGGGCTCCCAGTGCCTTTATCCACTCTTACTGTCTTTGTCACCACAGAATGCCCCTTTTCTTGAGGATGTGGCCATGCATTTTATTATTAAACAAGAATTAAGCTCATTCAGGGGCTGAATGCTAGATTGAATACATGCATGACCGTAGCAGGCGGAGAGATTGAGCATCTTATACGTAGAAGCCCGCGTTTCCTTGCTTCTGGCGGGTCCCTCTTTGCCCCCATCACGATGAGCCATTCATCATGATCTCTGCAGAACACAAAGAGCAGTTTTCAAGAGATTTAGGATGAAGAACTGGCCCCGGGGCCAAATGAAGTAACAGGGCTTTCCTGGCTTCCCCCAGCCTTGTAAGGCCCTTCAGAGAGATCAGTCTGGTTATGGCTCATCCTGAATTGAGATGAGCGCAATGTGACATCTGGGAATTTATGTTTTAAGTCTGGCTTCCAATTATGCAGCAGGGAGGCGGGGCCGGGGTGGGTGGCGGCAGAAGTGGTCAGGAACTTGAAGTTTGGTGAGGATTTCTGTGCCCTGGAGGTTCTGTCGAGAAGACCTGAGCCGGGGAGCACTTGACAGTGAGCTGAGTCCCTTCCTAGCAGTGAGAGGTCTCGCCACTCTTGAGTCTTACTTAATAAATGACCACTTCCCAGTAAATTGCACTTAAATGACTAGATCGAAAGTGTCCGTTTCTCTTGTCAAAGAGCAGGAATTATACAGGAATAGTATAGCTTGGAGGAGACCTCTGCAGAGGGACGTGGGTTAGAGGCATAATTTCTTCCTTAAAGAATTTGGTTTCACGTATGACTTCTTCCCAATAGACAGGAAACCCTTTGAGCTCCTGCCCCGCTCCGGATCTAATCAGGTTCTCTCCCAGCTCGCTGGCTTTGGCCTCATCCCCACCACTGTCCCCTCGAGGAGCAGGTAGCAGATTTTATCCCTGGGTGCCTGGCATCAGCGATGACAGAAGTGGCACTGCATCATTTGCTCAGTTCCTTTTTTTTTGTCTGTCTTTTTAGGACCGCACCCGCGGCATATGGTAGTTCCCAGGCTAGGGGTCTAATTGGAGCTGTAGCTGCCGGCCGACGCCACAGCCACAGCCACGCAGGATCTGAACCGCGTCTGCAACCTACACCACGGCCCACGGCAATGCTGGATCCTTAACCCACTGAGCGAGGCCAGGGATCGAACCCGCAACCTCATGGTTCCTAGTCGGATTCGTTAACCACTGAGCCACCACGGGAACTCCTCAATTCCTATTTTGATAGGAAAGAGAAGGGTCTGTCTTTTCATCTTGGAGAGAAAGCTGAGGGTGTTTGGGTGGAAAACAGCTCCTGAGACCTTGTATTTTTGTTCAAAATTAAAAAAACAGCAACTGAATTGGCAGGTAAAGCCCATGTCCCTGTTTTCCCAACAAGTATTTGCCTTCCCGTCTTCTCTCATTACAAAAGGCAGGCAGCAAGGGTGGTTTTCCGTTTGTTGAACATACCTTGGGCAGAGCTCTCAGAACGGACCGGCGTGTTGTGCTTTTGAATCCTGCTTTTAAGCTCCCTCTGCAATCAGGCGAAGCTCTCTCGAGGATAAAGCTATATTAAGCTTTAAACCTCTAGTTAAGTTTTTGTTTGTTTGTTCCCATAAAATTGGTTTCCTTGTCTTTTGCTTTTTCTCGGCAGGTCACCGTTCCTTAAATCAGCAGAATCGCCAGTCCTGTCAAGGAGCCCATTAGTTAGACTGGCATCAGAGAGAAATATTTTGCATATAAACTTCAAACGCCACAAAGTAGAGAAAGAGAGAGTAAGAGGATTTGGAGTCCTTGACTTTGTTTCATAGCTTGGGTATTTTGCCTTGGTAACTGGCTTAAATCCCTTTGGATCATCATTTCTTAGTTTTTGGCAATGTTTTTTTTTTCTTTATAAAGACTGTGGATGTTTTTTAACTCGTGGTCACACCATTCGCCCACATAGATCTTTTTCATTGACCCTCGCAAACTGTATTTGCCCTAAACGTTAATCTCCAAAGTGTCAGATAAAAGTTTGAACCACATCTTGAGGTGATACATTTCTGCATCTCCCACTGGTATGCACAGTGACTTTTGTTAATGAGAGTTCAGACGCGGGAAAAAAATAAACCTGTTCCAGAAGGTCGCAGAAAATGCCCTCATGTTTCACAAGTGCTTCGATTTACATGTTGATTTCTCTTTATATCTGATTTTTTTAAAATGATCAGAGGCAAATGTAGTTAATTTTGTGTTATAAGGTGATTCTGAGAGCTGCCTTTCTGCTTCTGACTCTAGATAAACCTCTGTTTAAAAGAGTATTTGCTGAAAACCTAATCTACCTGATTATAGCAATCAGGGTGTTTTGCGTATATTGAGTGTATTTTGCAAATGCACAGTTTAATTACGACATTCTCTGTGTCCCTTTGCTATAATTATTTTTCTCTATGTTATGCACATACTGAATAGCCATAGAGCTGCCTGTAAGGGGGAAATGAATAAGTGGAAAATTAAATGTCCAGTTAAGTAGCAACAAGCCTCTGTGCAGATATGGAAACCAAGTCCTATCTTAAAAATACAGACTATTTTTCTGAAGGTTCTTGAATAAACAAACTTGGTATTACTCAAGCTAATCATATGGTACTAATTTGCTGCCTTGCTTTTCCATTAAACTCTCCACAGGTGACTCGGTGTAATGGTTGGCTTTAGTAGATTCCAGATTCAGGTAATGGATTAAAGTGAAGCAGATAGTCTTTTAAAAAGACAGCATGTAAGTCTTTTAAAAAGACAGCATGTAACCAAAAGTCATACTAGAGTTTTCGACCCGGAAATCTCTAGTGCAGGAAAGGTACACACGTCAACGGGAGCTCTTCTGACTCTTCCTTAAGAAAGAAAACCGGGAGCGGGGAAAGGAAACGGGAAGTCTGTAGGTCACCGTTAGGTGGTGTTAGCAAATCAGATGGGTGACTGGAAACAGGTTCTGGAAGTTTCTGGAAACCGGTTCTGGAAGTTTCTGGATGGTACACAACAAACACAGCAGGAGGTCCAGTGAGGTGGGGGGGGGCGGAGATTGCATGAAATGAATTGATGCTGGACTTGAGTCAGAGTTGAAGGGGGAACGGACACATCTGTCTGTATTATTCAGCTTGGTCCTGAAAAGCTGAACCATAATGCTATTACGGAGTAAGGTAACGAGGTTAGTAAACTTGTGCTCTCCCTCAGCATTTCTTGTTCTGATCTTTCCTGGGGCCTGGCATGCAGTGGGGAGAGAGGGCTTCCGAGCAACATAGACCCGAATTCAAATCCGGTCTGCCACTTGGTAGCTGTGTGACCTTAGCCAGGTACCGACTCTCTGAGGCAGCCTACCTTGAAGGTTTTCTGTTCAGCTCACAGGTAATCTTTATGAAACCTGGCACCTAATTGTCACTCAGCAAAGAAGCTAGTGAGCCTGTAACGATCACTAATACGTAAAACTAAACACGTCTCATCTTCCTGGGATTTAGTGTGGGGCAGGTAGCACTGCTTAGGCAGTCTCGGCTCTGAAATGATATTTTGAGGCTATTGGAAGGGAACAAAATTTGCCACCCCAAAATGCATCTCTTTGGCCTGTAAATTCAGCTGCAAACAATCAAGGCCCCAGAGACTCAGGAAGAAACTTTGATCTCCCCGTATTTATTTATTTATTTATCTTTGCTTTTTTTTTTTTGCCTTTTAGGGCTGCAGGGGTGGCACTGAGAAGTTCCCAGGCTAGGGATATTCAATTTTATGGTAATATGAAGCATATTCAAAATTACTCCTGCTTTGACTTGCCTTTGGTTCTATTTTAAATTCTATTTGGATTTAGAAAATTACATTAAAAGAAGAACGTGAAATACTTATGTTAAGAAAAGGGAACCTAAGTCAACTAAGGTCAGAAAGAGTACTTTGGTGGGGGGGAGCCTATTTGTAGAAAAAGTACTGAAATCAACCTGGCTCGGGATCTGGAAACTCTGAATTTTAGCAGGAGTCTCGCATGAATCTGCTTTTGCTAAGGGTACAGATGCCAAATGCAATGGCCTGACTGTTGTCTTCATTGTCCTTGAACTCTCAGAAGCATTAAGACTGTTGGCTGGTGCCTTTGTCTTTGAGAATTTTTCTCTTGGCTTCCAAGAGACCACTCTCCACTGGTTCTGTGGTCCACAATTGTTATTTCTTCATCTCCTTGGCTGGCTTCTCCTCTGCCTACCTCAGCCCTCATCTTTAACCTTCTTTTCCCATGCTCTCCAAGATGTCAAACAGTCCTCTCCAAGGGCTGAATGGACTTGGCAGAAGTGTTTTATTTGGCCAGTAGGATGTTTTATTTTGATCTGATTTGGAGCCCCTTACAAGGTGCCTCCTCCACTCACACCCACCATCCCTTGTCTCCTCCTTGACTGGTTCACCTACATATCTTTTCTGGGTTGTCCCTGGGGGTATTTGAACTTGCATTTCTTCTCTGTCCCAAGCCCCTTAACACTGCAAAGTTCCAAGTACGTAGGCATGGTGACTCCCAGTGTCCTCTTCTCTCTTGCAAGTATCTTGTATATTCCACAGCCTGCCTGCGTATGCTCTGGAGATCTAAAACAAGAAAGTCTATATCTTGTCCTCAGCTGAATCCATTTGTCCAACTTGATTCTCAACTTCAATCCATGACTATATCCATCTCCCTGTTCTTTCACATTAGGAATCATGGACTTATTTTTTATTCACTTTCTTGTTAGTCCGTCATTTATTATGTGCCAGGCTTTATGCTGGAGGAAGAGAATTCAGTGGTGAGCAGAAACAGACCCAGCCCCTGCCTCATGGAATTTATTGTCTAGTCAGCGAGGAAAGCATCAATGAGATAACGTGAACATCAACACAGAATGGCACCTATGTTGATACAGAGGTAGGTGGAGCTATGAGAATTATATCTGGGCCTCTGACCTAGTTGGGGATGTCAGGAAAGACGCTCCTGTGGAGAAGTTAATTATGCAGAGGCTGGAACACGATGCAGGACTTAACTAGCAGGAAAACATTCTAGGCCACGCTGAGGATTTTGTTCTTTCATCATCAAAGCAAAGGAAACCACTCAGACTTTCCAACAGAAATGGTGCCATGAAGAGCGTTACATTTCCAAAAGCCTAAAAGGAGAAGAAGTATGGATGTGGGAAGAGCTTTTCAGAAGCTGTTGGAGATGCCCAGGCTACGCAGATGTCCAGGGGTGGTGGTAGGCTGCACTAGGACAGTGGCAGTAGGAATGGAGATAAGTGGACAGGTTCAAGTGAAACCTGGGAAGTAAATCTAAGGATTTGGAGTGATCTTGGATAGGGGAGGAAGGGAAGAGAAAATGTCAGTCACGCCTTGTAGATTTGTTACGTGTTGGGAATGTCATTTAATGTTGAGTTTTTCAAGAGATCCAGATTTGGGGTTGATGTTGGACATCTTAAGTCTGTTGTTGCTGCTAAGCCACCTAGGAGGACATCTCAAGCAGTGAGTTGACCCTATGGATCTGGAATTCCAAGGAGATGGCCGGAGAGATTGACTATAATTCATTTGTGTAGAGGAGGTAATTGAATGCACATGTGATGCTTGAATGCCTGTATGCGGCATCGGCATGGAAAGGAAAAGGGACCTAGGACTAAAGCGTGAGAAATGCCAGTCATTCATGGCTTAGTTCCTGACCCTCACCACACATCCTTCATTGTCATTAAATTATATCACTTTCTCCTGGGCAGGCTCAACCCCTGGCCTCACTCAGATCCGGCATTGCCACGAGCTTATAGCTCAGGTCCCATGTGGCTGTGGGGTAGGACAGCAGCCACAGGGCAGCTCTGATTCGACCCCTAGCCTGGGAACTTCCATGTGCCATGGGGCATCCTGAAAAGACAAAAAAGAAAAGGAATCCTGGGGGTTTCCTGTTCTCTCCCAGAAACCATTTATGTCTTTGGAGCAAGAATCACCTTGTACTGTAGCTACTGATGCCAGAGTCTGTTTCCTCCCCGGCTGGGATGCAATGGGCTTTCTGGGGGAGGGGACCAGACTTCACCCACCTTTACCTCTCCAAAGTCTGGGAAAGCATTTGGCATCTGGGAGGCGTGCAGTGATGCGAACTCTGCTGCCTTCTGACCTTCTCTGCCTCCTGTACTAATGTAGATACACTGCTGCTTCCCTGCCTACCTCTGAGGAAGGCTTTGCTGCAGGTGAAGGAATCTTCTTGCTTTAAGGAGAGAAATTATATAAACAATGTTTAAAAGAAGTGCTAGCAACACATATGCAATCATGTGTTTTGTAGTCAATAGGCAAAGTGGCTTTACTGGTTTAGGCGTGCCATTATTTTTACTCAAAAACAAAATGCCCTCAAACCCCGTTGGATTAAATTCTGTAGATTAAGTATATGTGTTCGGTGGGGAAAAGTTCAAACTTCTCTTTGAAGAACCTTAGGGGCAAGGATTTTTTTGAAAGCAATTAACTATCTATATGTCATATATGTAGATCTTATTGACTGTTTTTCTCCAATGCAGATTGTTTTCCTACTCACTTTTCATACAAGAGGGAGGGCATGTGTATTTTAATAAGCTTGGGAGCCTAGTGCTTTGGAGTTAAAAAAAAATTAGATATTAGTACAGATTTTTGTATTTCATCTTGATTTGAAAATGGTTGGCTGGCCCTAAAAGCTTGCCTAGGATTGATGTATTCCAAAGAAGCTACTTATAATGAACATTTCTAGGCTTTTCACTTATAAGGCAGTGATGGATGCACATACAATCCAGAATGAAATTTTTAGAAATTATTTACTTACTTTGATAAGAGCCTAGGTGCACGTGGGCTCTTATGAATAGGATATTTTTTTAAGACGGATCCAAAAGGCCCTTAAAAATGACATATGTCATTCTATTCTTCTGTTGTTTCCTTGGGAAAAAAATATCACACTCCAGAAAGCACTTTTTAATGCATTTTTTTTGATGTATAGAAACATAGAGGAAAAAATACATGGATATGACCTGTACCTTCTAGAGTTCAGTTAAAAATAAATGTCTAATGAGAATGTAGTTGAAATTACATATTATTAAGTCAAAATCCAATATCTGAGCACTGTCACAAAGCATTTTTGTTGCACTAATTCTGCATTTGTAGACTTTCCCAGCACAGTCTTATGGGATGAATGGGGAAGAGTAAGGACCAGAGCTATTGCGGGGATGGGAATTGGTTATAGGATTACAACCTATTATTACCCCATCTGGGTAATAAGGAGTGCAGAGTAGTGATCCATCTCATGCTTAGACCACTTGGATTTAGGTCTCTCTCTTCTCTGCAGCTGATGCTTTTTAGTCTATGGGCAAAAGGAATAGAGTAAGGGACCTCGTTAACTAAGCTGCGTAGGCATACAAGTGTTTGTGTGTGTGTGTGTGTGTGTGTTTTCCTACAGACAAAAAACGCAGAGTGGCTGGGATATGTTCAGTGTACGTAAAAACCATCAAACAACTTTACCCACTTAAAAATGCTAAATTATGAAGTTCCCACTGTGATGCAGAGGGTTAAGGACCCGACCGCAGTGACCTGGGTTGCAACTGTGGATTCATTCTCTGGCCCAGGAACTTCCATATGCTGCGGGTGTGGCAAATCAATCAGTAGATAGAAAATGCTAAATTAAATGTGGTGGAGCTCGTAGAATTCATAATAAATCCTTTCTAAGTATAGTATCAGCTGCCATTCGAATAATCATACACCAAGCCCTGCCCTAAACATTTTACATCTGTTATTTCATCCTTGCAACAATCCTATGAAGCATGTATCATTACCATGTCTACTTTATAGATGAGAAAAGCAAGGCACAAAACTTAAACTCCTATCACTTATTTTGGATCTTTTGACAAATGGCAACTACATCAAGCAACAAGTTCCATATTTTTTATATATACATATATATAAAATTTAGGTTTACATATTAACTTATATATAATTAGATAAATATGGCTGTAGAGTGTATAAATGTATATAGACTCATATATATGGGAGGAAGCAGAGAGGCTGATAGCATTGAATTTTATCACAACTGAGAGATAAAAGTTCATTTTCTCGTGACGTACCATTTGGAATTTGTTCCTATTATACAAATAACCATAGTTATTAAAGTTTAAAAGTAGAAAGTCTAGCCTATTAAATTCCATGTAAGAACTTTATGAAAACCCTCTGGTTCATCATCTAAATAATGAGCTGTGTTTTATGGGTCAGGCGCACTCAGGAACGCTATTAATAGCGAGTGATTGTTATTATTTATTTATTTATGTGTGTGACCAGCCAGCCAAGACAGAGTTTCCTAGGCTTTTCCATGTGCCTCTTCTCACAATATTTCTGACCTCTCAGGCATATCCACAACCCTCCCCCTGCCCCGCAACCCTAAAGTTCAAACGTGTATCTGGACCCTGAGATAGTCCCCCAAAGCCCTGAACCAGGGTAAAAGTAAACTGCACTTGAGGATGTTTGAAATCCGCGTCCAGCCAGCCTCAGCACTCACATCTCAGGTGCGCCCTGTTTCCTTAACCCCACACGCCTTCGGATCATAGTTTTGCAGAGTCACTAACTGGAGCATTAGCGCTACGAATGTGAAGCCGTACTTTCAATAACAACGCCAAGGGTAAACCCACTTAAAATGACTCCTTTCTTAAGCCGCGTCAGAAATATTTAGTCTCTTTGGCCAAACAGACTGGGAGCAGACCTCAGCCAGAAGAGGTCAGCTCAGATCCATGCCTGCTCCTGCAGGCTGCCAAAAAAACATAAGAAATCATTGAGAACTATGAATTGTATGTTGAAAGTTTTCATGCTCATGGAAAGTTAACTCTCCAGCACTAACCTCCTGCAGCCTCTGATGAAGAGGGAAAACTCGGGGGAAGAGGCTGGGCTGGGCCACCTAATGGAAACGTTTCATCAGGCGGTGACCTTTCTGTGTGTCATTGTTTATCCTCTCTACTTTCTTGGGCATGCTGTTTTAATAAGCATTTGTAATTTTAATCCGCACGAGCATCTTAATAGTTTCCAAAGCGACTTGGATATTCATTTGAGCTCTTTTACAATTGGAAATTGGCACTATTTGGAGACGGCTTTCATGGGATCATTTGCTTCAGCCTCCTTGGTGCCTCCCCGGTATGATTTGAGTGGGTCTTCTTGGGAAAAGATGCCTGTGTTTGAAGCTTCCAAGAGCATTAGGAAGATTTCCATGTTCCTATAAATTTTTGTAATGGTGCAGTTAATATTTGCATGTGTGTTTAAATATGCCTGCTATTTTTTTGCTGTGTAGGGGTAAATCCTTTATGAATTATGTCACCTGTTTAGAGAGCCAGAGTGTTTGTGTACCTCTGAACAAGGTCATCTGACTTAACAACAAAGAGCACAGACGACATTTGCGCCATTTCCGTAGCTGGGAGATTTCATGTAAACCACTCACTCTCACTCAGCCTCGGTTGAGGCCTCCTCATCTGTAAAACTGTAAATTTAGACCCAATCATCTCTCAAATCTGAAGCTCTGACTATATAATGCTTGTTATCCCATTTTCAGGTTATGGGGTAGTTTATTCATGCCAAGGTATTTTTAAATAATAGGTAATATTATCTACCTCAAATGAGCATGCGCTTAGTGCCTGGAGTCATCCTCAGAAGTTGAAGTACAGTTTCCAGTCTTAATCTTACAGACTCAGATTAAGGGGCCGTAGAAGGGAACAGGTGCCAGGGTAATCAAATCATGTGAGGTTTGGTTTCTAGTAAATTAAAACCTCTCATTTGAGTGTGACTTCATTATTAAAAAAAAAACAGCTTACTCCTACTTTCACTGAATACACTTCATACAAATATCTCATATTAATTTAGATGAAAAAAATCAGTAGTCTTTCTAGGATACCCATTTATCTTGAGCCAGTCCTCCTTTGAGGAAAATTATTATTATTATTATTATTATTATTATTACTTTTGCTTTTTAGGGCTGCAGGTGCAGCATGTGGAAGTTCCCAGGACAGGGGTTGAATCTGAGCCTCAGCTACCGGCCCACACCACAGCCACAGCAACACCAGATCCAAGCTACGCCTGCAACCTACACCACAGCTTGAGGCAACGCCAGATCCTTAACCCACTGAGCGAGGCCAGGGATCAGACCCACATCCTCATGGATACTAGTTGGATTTCTTACCACTGAGCCTCAATGGGAACGCTGAGGAAAATTACTATTATTTACACTCAGCAGGTTAGAAAACCCAAGAGCCTAGAGGTGGTGTAATCTGATTAGTTATTCATCTACCTGTGGTCAAGAGGGACTTCACACCCAAAGGGTTCGTGTCCTCAGTGTTGTGAGATGACAGTAAATAAAAATATAGGACATCCAGTTAAATCTGAATTCCAGATGCCAGTGAATAATTTTTTTTTTAGTAGAAGTTATGTCTGTAGCATTGCATGGGACACCCTCACATGGAAAAAATTATTTGTTGCTCATCCAAATTTCAGTTGTTATCCTGGGCATCGTGTATTTTGATTGGGCGGCCCTGTCTGTGGACAGAATTCTGTGACAGAGTCTGGATCTCTGTTCTTTGGTAGAGGTACGAAGGATGAGCGGGAGACCCTGTTGCTGAGAAGTTGAAATCCAGGTGACGAAACTGATACAACAAATAGGGTGAAAAGGACAGTATCCACGGGAGCATGAGCAGCCTTAGAAAATAGCGAGCACTATGTTTTGCTTCCTAGTTTTGGATTTTTGTCTTTGGGGGTCTAGAATCTTCCCCACCATGGGTACCAGGGCAGTTTGGGCAAAGTAATCCAGAGAGGCAGAATGACAGAACTTCAGTGTTGGGAAGTGGATGGTCTTTAGAACCCACAGATGCAGATCTCTTGTTTTATGGATGAAGACACAGACTCTGCACAGTCGCAGCTAGTTGGGACAAAAATCAGGTGACCTCACTCCCTTCCCCAGGGCTGTCCAGGGAGTGCCAGTGAAGGAATGCTCCAGGGGACATAGGCCGAATTAGACAGGACTAGTTCGTCCTCTTAGTCTCCAGGAAATTTTAGGGTGATTGAACTGTTTTCCTAGATGTTCAAGGAGGGGATGCTGCTTACCTGGACCGCTGTGCATGTTTTCTTCTCCATTTTACAAACATTTTTCTGTTCTCAGGACCAGATGCTCTTGTTCACCCATGAGTGTTTGGAAACTAAGTATCTATACAATGGCTTACCCAGGGGTTTTTGCCCTTCCTCCCCCATTTTACTAACTTGCTAAGAATTACTTCATAACTAACACCCTACGTTTCAGTAAGGCCTTTTTCTGCAGACAGAAGGAAAAAAAGAAAAAAATAAACAGAATGTAAATCATTTCTCTTGACAGTCTGAGAACAGACCACTCTGGAAACTCATTAGGGAAGAAACACTGTGTGAAGAAATAGCTAACCAGGGCTTATCTCCGATTTTACTAATTTCTCACACGCTTAACGCCAGTGCCAAGGATCTAGAATAGCCTATGGATGTGTTAGGCCTTCCTTTAGCCATGGAAGTTAGTCGTGTAGAAAGTAATTATTTACTTTTTAAAACAGAATTATTCGAAAGTTCTTTTAATTGGAAGTCGGTCCCTATTCCAGAAGTCGGGAAACCTGCTGCATCTCTGTTCCTACCTAATCATTAACAGGCTGGAGACCTCGACTGGATTATATCGCATTCTCTCTGAGACTCATGTTAACATTGACAACATGCTTAGACTTCTGGGGAAGGTTCTTTCTGGAGATGACTTTCTAGGAGTTAAATGTTTTGAAATTTTGATAGATTTTTTACTAGATAGATGGGTAGAGAGGTAGGTAAGTAGATAGACAGAGAAATATATACTTTTTTAATCCTTAATTATTTTATGGAATCTGGATTTAAATATCTTCTTCATTCCCTGCCAGAAGTTAATCCAAGAGAGCTGCTCTGCCAGCAAGCTTTAGAATGTAAAGTATGAGGATTTCTTCTGATGCAATAAAATCTTCCGATGCAATAAAATTTTATAGTCCATCTTAAGAGTCACTGGTTTATAATTCTGTCCTCTCATCAACAAAGTCAAGGTAAACTGTGTTTTAAAAAGTGAGGGAATTACACAATATTCCCTTTAAGAGCAATCCATCCAAATTTGTCCTAATTAAGACAAGAATTATCACCATTTGAAGCTGTCAACTTTAGGGAATTGGAAAATTGGATTCTGGCGTAGGAGTTTTTTTACCAATGGAGAGGGAAAAACCACGTCTCTGCTCATGTATCTTCTGGGTATCTTTGTAAGGAAATCTTTTTCTGTTTGTTTTTAGACATTTTTAAAATTTTTTATTTAAAAAATTATTATTTTTTTGGCCATGCCCACAGCATGCAGAACTTCCCAGGCCAGGGACTGAACCCTTGCCATAGCAGTGACGATGCCAGATCCTTAACCTGCTAGACTACCAGGGAACTCCCCTAAGGAAAACTTTTTAAATGTACTTCTGCCTCTAGGCCTTCAGGCCGCCAACATCCCCAAAGATAAGGAGCGAAAGGGAGAGACTGAGGGGCCTGGCACCCAGCGAAAGGGCTCACAGCGACCCTGGCAGAGCCGAAATGGTTGGTTATTGGTCCTGCGGGCGTTGATGTCTGTGGGAGTGAGGCATATGTTCTCAGGGAGTCCCCCAGCACTTTCAATAGATGGTTAATCCTTGGAACTGATGTAATATTGTTTTTAACATACAAATGCATTATCTAAAATCCAGCAGGAACAACCTATATAATCTGTTGGCCAAGTTCTGTTTCTTTCTCCCTACCGTCATTTATTTGGTATTCCATCTTATTTATTCTTTGCCTGCATAGCATCAGTATAGAAAGATTACTGAAACAAAGCCAGTCGAGGGTCCAGATATAGAAATTTCTGTTGAGACGTTTTTTAAGACACCTTTCTTAACCATGCATGGGTGGTGTACAGTAATGAAAGTCCTCCACTTGGATGGCATGGGAGCAATTGTTTGGCCTAGGCTGTGAAAAGATTTCCGAAGGGCAGTACAAATGGTGGGTTGTTAAATGCCATGGATTTAAAAAGAAAAAAAAGAAAGTTCAACAGGAAGCTATTGTAGAATTACAATAATAATACAAACAGTATTTATAGCAGATTGTTGGGATCTGAGTTAAAATGTAATCATAGCTATTTTATAGCAATAGTCTTTACTTCAATGTCAGCCTGTTTTCCTGAAAGCTTAAAATATGTGCATGACATAGTTCATATAATATGTCACTCCACAATGAGGCCAAGATTGACTCCTCATTTTATGCTATTCTTCCTTGGGCCCTTGAAGGATTTTTTTTTTTTAATTTAATAGCTTACAATCCACTCCCTTCTTTTTACAGAACTTCCCACTCCTGATGCCCTGTGGTAAGAACTAAGGGAAGAAAATAAAAGGGCTATGGGAGAGAAGTCAGTGGAAAACAAGTCCTCTCAACTCAAGAGGCTTTATTTCTTTCCATTTTTTTTCTTTTAAATAGAGAATATTCACGTAAAGAAAGGAATAGATTTATAATTCCCATAATTTGACTAGAAAGAGCACACAAGTACATACTTCCTGTGTGTTAGTCATTTGGAGTTGCCTAGCTGCAAAACACAAATATATTGCAAAACTGTTTCTTTCGTCACAATTGTCCACATCTGTCAATGAATCTACTCCCTTAATTTGTTTTTCAGTGTGTTAAAAACAGTAGACGTCACCATATCACATTCCAAATTTCTGATTACTCCAACCTTGTTCAACTCAATGTTTGATCCCCTATCTAGCATAAATGATGGGCTTGTCTGAGTTCACATGAGAGGGAATGGCCCAAAATAAAAGTGCTGGAAATGGGCAGTGATGTCCTAGAAGAACTTTTTTTTTTCCTGAAGTCAATAGAAGAAAGAAAGAGATGTTGTTCTATACTGAGATGAATTAAATTCCCAATTGCAAGTTTCAAGTATGTTAGCATTATTCTAGAACAGATTGCTCCAGTGTTGACTTCTGATGCTGCAATAAGTATTCTGAGATACTTGAATAGGATCCCAGATTCCCTGGTGTTTACCTCCTCAGGGTTGGCTAAGGGTTGTGGCTAACACAAAGGGTAGCAAAGGTACTTCTGGAACAGAGTTCCCAGAGCCACTTCTGTCTTCTCTGTGCCATGTGACTGATGTGCACCAGCTCTCTTACAAAGGCCCTCTGCCCAAAGAAGGAATGCAATCAATCCTAAAGGGAGATGTGGAAAGAGAATAAGGATGCCATAAGCTCAGCTTCCTTGGATGTTTCCCGTCCACTGGGTAAGGATATTGGACAACTCGATTCCACCATGTACAAGGTGACCCTCATGTTACACTTGAAGCCTGACGTCCACCTGGGCAACCTGTCCTGAATCAGTTACCCCAAGAAAAACTAGCATGGTACCTGGCACATGGTGGGTATTTAATGAATATTTGCTGAGCAAACTACACTTGGGGGAGCTTTTACAAATGGGTGCTAAGGATTCTAGAGCTACGCACAGATAGGTGTTTTTTTTTTTTTTTTTGGTTTTCAACAAGTTTGTTTATTCATCCGCACAGGTAGATTTGAATGTCCTTGGGGCCTCTTATAAGACCCCGGGCGTGAAGACAAGTGGGATTACCCATAGCACAAGGGTCATTCCAGAAATAAGAAAGTAGTCAGTGTTCTTTTGCAGTTTTACCTCGGGCCTTGGCTTCTTTCACATTCCATTCTGTCAGGAGAACAAAGTCTCGAGAGAGTCACCCTTTCTAGGAGTGATTATAGCTTGGTGATAGGCAGGCCGATGAATCAGTTCAACAAAACATCGATGACCAATGAGTTGACTAAACGGCCCATGATTCAGGGCCAAGGACCCAAGCCGATTTCAGGATGATCTCCCTAGTTTCCTTGATTAGACCCTCAAAGTTATTTCTCTCTTCCCTTATGCCTTGATTTTAAAGTGGAAATACCCATACATAAACCACGTCTGAAAACATGCATTCACAGCACGTTAGGGAAGAAAAGGTGAAATTCAAATCTAGCCTGTCACTAAATCAGTAAAGAATGAGATGCCCCGTTATAAAATCTTGCTTTTTCAACCATCTAGGAGTCATCCCAGGACACCATTTTGGAGTTTTCCCTGCCAGGTGTATCACCTGGCAGTTTTTGAGGGTTTTGAGCCTGATACACTCACAGAAGGGCATACATAGATATTTTTAAATGTGAGTTCTGGGAAGCAAAAATTTCAGCAAAGAGGAAAAAAATGAAGGTACTTCTTATCCTTCCTGCTTTTGAGGGTCTGTTCCATGCATAAAACTTTTGTTTGTTTAGAGAAGGGTTTGTCTTCTCTCCAAAGAGCATCATGTCCTTTCCGATTTATGGCACGTGGCCCATTCTAATCAATCTGGTTAATGTAAATGAGGCAATAGCAGACACAACTCAAAACCACAAATAATTTCAAAGGGCATTCGTGCTTGGTTTTGGAACGTACATGGTATTTTTCCTTACCGATTGTGTTCATTAGACTGATGTTCAATTTGAACTCCTTTCCCCTAGCACACAGCAACTGACAGTATAAAGAAGCTGCCAAGATATCTCCTAGGGCCAGGATGAGGCCAAACCAAGGGGAAGAACTTGCTGTAAATAAGCTACAAAGTGGGCAATTAGAAGCAGGCAGCATTAGCTCATTTATTTTCATGCTGTCCCTGGAAACCAGATAGGGATATAATCAAGGATTTTGAATCAAGAAAATCAACAGGAACAGAGCTATATTAGAAAGAATGAGAGGTGGGTTGGGTTGTACAAGACCACCTGGCAGGTACCATCCCCATACCAGGCCAAGTATGTTACCTGATTATAATTCTCACAACAACATGAAGTTATCCTCCTTTTACAGAGGATTCCAAGAATCCGAGAGGTTAACGTGCCAGACATACACAGCTAGGGAGTGGCCAGGCTGGGAGTTATACCCAATTTTTTATTCGACCTTAAAGTCTTTCTTCCTCTTTCCAGAAGAACCAGGAAGCTCACTAGACATCTCAAACATCACATGTAAGGTAAAAATTTAGTTTTATGTGTAATATAATACAATTATAGAATTCACTAGCAGCACAGGAGGAAACCAGTTATATTTCTGGTACAGATTCCTCATATAGGCAGACTGTTCAGGATGCTTTTATCCTGCCGCCTTTCCAGAAACCTGATTTCACTGATTAGCCAGTATGTCTGCCCAGACCTGACAACTTAGAATCTCCTCTCTCATCTCCCAACTGTATCAAATCAATAACAAAATTCTGTCTCTTATCTTCTTCCATTTTTTTGCTTCCCTTCTTTCCTTTTTTTCCCCTTTTATAGAAGACTGGAGTATAGGTCAGAAATGTGATGCTCAGACTATTGCATTATCCTCCTGTCTTTGTTTTTCATCTTGTGAAAACCACCTATACCTTGTGACAAGGTTGGTTTTTGAGTCCTTACGATGCCTCTGACCTTGAACTTGTAGGAAAACCAGGTATAGCTCTATCCTTTTGGAGCTTATGATCTAGTGGTGGGGTGGGAAATAGGCAAAGGCATGCAAACAAGGTCCTAATTATAAGACCATAGAGCTTTAAAGGACATAAGTAGGGTGCTGGAATAGAGAACAGTGAGGAACCTACTTAAATAAGGTGGCCTGGGAAGACCTCTTCTAAGAGCTGATATTTAAGCTGAGATGGAGCTGATCTTGCAAAGGTCATGAGTGAGATTGCCAAGAAAGGCAACGACAGGTGAAAGTCCCAGGACAGAAATGAACTTGTCTGGCTGCAAAATGCTATGAGATAGAAAAAGTGAGAATGGGACCAGTCCTACAGTAAGGCCTTCTACTTCACGTCAAAGAGTTTGTGTTTTGTTCCACATGAGATGGAGGCCATTGACTGTAAGGATTGGTGTATGATGAGATTTATATTTTAGGTTCTGAAAGGAAGCAGGTGTGACTGAAGTGTAAAGAGCAAGGGAAAATGTGAAGCAAGGTGAAGCCAGAGGTGGAGATAGGGCAAGACCATTGCAAGGTGCATTCAATTTGGGGACTTTATAGAAAAGTCACTGGAAGCCACAGAATTATTTTAAATAGAAGGTGACTTGGCAAGATTTGCTATAGCAGAGCAAAAGGACTGAGGGAGACAAGAGAGGAACTAGAAAGACCAGGAAGAAGGCTGCTTCAGGGATTCATGCAAGAGAGAACAGTGGCTTAGACTAGGGTAGTGGGAAAAAAAGGGACAAATTGAAGGTCACTATATTTTTAAAATTTTACTTGTCTCTAATATTTTTTTCTTTGGTAGTCAGAGCACTTATTTACTATCTTAGCAATGTTTTTCGGCTTTGTTGAGATATAATTGTCATGTAAGCTGGTAAAAGTATAAGGTTGATTTGATACATTTATGTACTGCAAAATGACTATCACTGTATCTAGCTAACACCTGCATCACGTCATGAAATTACCATTTCTTTTTGTGGTGAGAGCGTTTAAGATCTTCCCTCAGTAACTTTCAAACATATATAATGCAGTACTATTAACTATAATCGCCATGCTGTATGTCAGATCCCCAGAACTTACTTATAACTGGATAGTATTGTTAATTCTAGGCCCTGTTGTTGTACAGTAAACCTCCAGAACTTACGCATCTTATGTAACTGAAAATTTGTACCTTTTCACTGGTAACCTCCCCAGCCCCCCTACCCCCAGCCCCTGGTAACCACCATTCTACTCTCTGGTACCATTAGTTTAACTATTTTTAATTCTGCGTGTAAGTGGGATCACGCAGTATTTGTTTTTCTGTGTCTGGTATATTTCATGTACCAAGATCTTCTGGGTCCTTCCCTATTGTGCAGCAAATGGCAGGATTTCCTTCCTTTTTTAATTGAAGTATAATTGGTTTGCAGTATTGTGTCAGTTTCAGGTATAAGCAAATTGGTTCAGTTTTTTTTTTTTAGTCATTATACGTTATCACTAGATACTGAATATAGTTCCCTACGCTATATAGTAGGACCTTGTTTTTTATTTTATATATAGTAGTGTGTATCTGTTAATCCCAAATTCCTAATTTATTCCCCCACCCCTTTCCTCTTTGGTGACCATAAGTTTTTCTACATCTGCGAATCTATTTCTGTTTTGTAAATAAGCTCATTTGTATTATTTGTATTATTTTTTAGATTTCACGTATAAGTGCTATCATATGGTATTTTTCTTTGACTTCGCTTAGTATGATAATCTCTAGGACCATCCATGTTGCTGTAAATGGCATTATTTCATTCTTTTTATGGCTCAGTAATATTCCATTGTGTACATGTACCACATCTTCTTTATCCATTCCTCTGTCAATGGGCATTTAGGTTGCTTCCATGTCTTGGCTGTAGCGCTGCTATGAACATTGGGGTCCATATATCTTTTCGAATTAAAATTTTCTTCTTTTCCAGATATATGCCCAGAAGTAGGATTGCTGGATTTTATGGTAACTCTATCCTTAGTTTTTTAAGGAACCTCCATGCTATTTTCCATAGTGGCCGTACCAGTTTACATTCCCACCAACAGTATAGGATGATTCCCATTTTTCCACACCCTCTCCAGCATTTATTATTTGTAGACTTTTTGATGATGGCCATTCTGACTGATGTGAAGTGATCCGTCATTGCAGTTTTGATTTGCATTTCTCTAACAGCAACTTTGTGCATCTTTTCATGTGCCTTTTGGGCCATCTCTATGTCTTCTTTGGAAAAATGTCTTCCTTCTTCTTTATGGCTGAATAATATTCCGTTGTGTCCAAATACTACATTTCCTTTAAGGTAATTTTAAAAAGTAAAACTGAGCAAACCAGCTAACAGATTGGATGGGGCAAGGAACGGGGGAGGGGAGGCAAAAGGTAGAGTCAAGGATGACTCTACAGAATACAGAATTGGGAAGAGGGCAGTCAGTACTGTTTATGAAGATGTAGAAGATCAGGGCCTGATTTTTGGAGGATTCATGGAAGTTCAAGAGAAATTCAATTTGAGGTAGCTCTTACATAACTCAGACATCCACACAGAAGTGTCATATAGACGGCTGTATCCATAGGGGCTGAACTCAGAAAATTCTGGGCCAGCTATATAGATTGTGGAAGGCAGATCAAGCAGAAGGAAAGAAACCAAGCTGTGGAAATGAACGGAATCAAGTGAAGAGATACTACAGGGAAAGAAGAAAAGGGAGAGAGTGGCCTGGAAGAGCCCATCATTTGGAGGTTGGATAGAGAACAAAGAAGCAGCAGAGAGACAAGGAGAAAGATTAAGAAAGAGGAGTGTTCCAGAAGCTAATAGAAAATATTCTTTGAGGGGTGGCTAATCAATAGCAGAGTTAAATGCTGCTGAGAAACTGGAGCTAAAGCTAGGAGGGTGACTATTAGATCTGACAACTTTGAGGTAGATAATGCTTAGTGGGGTGGTGGCTGGTAGGACTGAAATAAGGAAAGAGGACAGAGAGACAGTGGGTGCAGGCAAAACACTACTTAACATCCTACTTTAATTCTGTTACTTCCTTGGTAAGAAATTGTACATGGATCCCTATGTCCTGGCTGTAACCTAAAGCCCCAATTTTCTAGCCTCAGTGTCATCTTGTCTTCCATCTGAATCCTTTGTTTTGGTCAGACTGAACTAATCCTATCACTTCCTTTCCCCTCCACCTCTCTCCACACACATTCCTATGCCAGGAACTCCCTGCCCCCTTCTTTGTGTCCGGCATCCTACATGGAGGCTTTCACAATTGCCCTGATCTTTTCAGCCTCTGAAAGCACATTCTGTCTGTAAATCCTGGAGTGGGGGGTGGGGGCATTTATCAAATGCTGCTTTTATATTTTCATAGTATCTTTCATGTCCTACCTCACTAGAGGGTTGGGACTGCAGTGGACATTGCATTTAGCACTTTCCCTCCACAATATCTTACACATTGTTAGTCCATGGAATTAATTGTCTGACTGGTGGTGACGTTTTTCCATTCATTTCTTCTAACTTTGGAGTCAGCATCAAGGAGAACAGACCCCTCCACACCCGCCTTGGCTGCCTTCTGGAGGAAGATTGCTGCCAAGTGACCAGTTCCTGATTCAGTGACTTTGTTTTGTTTTGCTGTTAATAAACTTTCTTTCTTTTTCTTTCTTTTTTTTTTACTTTATAGTAGTTTTAGATTTTTAGAAAAATTGCGAAGATAGTACAAAATTTCCGTATGCCTCACATCTAATTTCCACTAGTATTAACTTTTCAGAATGGCACATTTGTTATAACTCATGTACCAATATTGATACATATTATTGCCTTAGGTTCATACTTTATGAAGATTTCCCTAGTTTTGACCAGATGTCTTTTTTCTGGTCCAGGACCCTTTCCAGTAGGTCATATTACATTCACTTATCACTTTTAAGGAGACTAAGGAATCTCCTCTTGGCTATGAAAGTTCCTCAGATTTTCTTGTTTTTAATCACTCTGATAGTGTTGAGTACTAGTCAACTACTCCGTAGAATGTCCTTCAATTTGAATTTGTCTGCTATTTTCTCATGACTGGACTTGTGGGTTTTGGGAGGACAACCACAGAGATAAAATGCCACCACCATTCTCGTCAGAAGGCAGCATTCTTGTGCATGCTATCCACGTGGCTTGTCACTGTCAGCATTGACCTTGATCACCTAGTGTCTGTCATGTTTCTCCACTGCAAAGTTGTTTGTTTTTCCCCTTTCCAAATGTGTGCTCTTTGGAAAGAAGCCACAGTGTGCAGCCCATACTTAAGGAGTGAAAGAGATCTCTGCTCCACCTTACCTGAGGGCCTAATACAAAAAATATTTGAAATAGAAGATTTGTCTCTTGTTCCCCAGTTAATTTGCTAGAAAACCACTTATTTATATGAGGGTGCACTTGTGGATATTTATTTTATACCTTGGGTTATAATCCAGTACCACTACTTCATTTATTGTTTTGCCCAAATTGTTTCAGCTTTGGCCATTGGGAGCTCTTTCATTGTCTCCTCTATCCCTTTGACATACCCCATCCCTGTGGGCTTTTTATGTGTTTGTTATATTTTGAGTACTTCCTTGCTCAAAAACAGGATGCTTCATGCGTGTCTTGTATATTTTCTGCCTGAGTCCTAGGATCACCCTTTTCTCTAAGGTGCCCTGGTTCCATTTGTTGGAGAATGGTGTTAGAAACCAAGATCAAAGTAGTAGGTGTGCTCATTGCTACTGTGCTGTCACTGCATCTAGACTCTCTAAGGTGACAGAACAAGGAAATACGTGCATTTATATTAATCCAGGGATATACCTGTATCTCTAAATATTTCTATACGTAGGTATCCACATGGATAGTAAGCTAGACCTAAGTTCATACTGATGTCTCCAGCTCGACTCCATTGCCTTTTCCCCTTGTTTATCTGCACGCTCTCTCTAACAGTGAGATACCTGGCTCTCAGCTTATGCCATCCATTTACTTAATTGTTCAGTTTTCTCATGTATAGTGATTTCAGAATGTTAACCCATTCTCATAACCCAGTGAGAACAACTCTGTCAACTAAAGGACAGAGCTTATGGATAGTTCCTTTTGCCTCTAACAGATTCTGCTCACTTTCAGTTACTTAGGTTAGAATCTTCCCCCTCTCCCCATCCCCTTTGGTGAAACTGTTTCATATGTTTGAATATAGTTAGATTATTTCTGTCACATTCTGAATTCTATCCTGGGATCCTAAATGAGCTTTTTTGAACTTTGCATAAATTTAAGTTCCCTCTTTGTGCTGTAAAGTTCTGAGGGTTTTGACAAGGGTGGCATCATGTATCCACCATAACAGTATCATTCTGAATAGTTTTACCACCCTAACATTTCTCTATGCTTCATCTGTTCAACCTCCCCACTCCAGCCCCAGGGCAGTTACTGATATGTTTATCTCTATAGTTTTGACTTTTCTAGAACATCATGTACATAGAATCATATAGTATGTAGCCTTTCTAGACTGACTTCTCTCACTTCCAAATATGTATTTAAGATTTACCATGTATTTCCATTCCAACTTGATAGCATGTTCCTATTACTGAATAGTATTCCAGTACACAGATGTACCACAGTTTGTTTATCCAGTTTGTTTATTAAAGGACATCTTGGTTGCTTCCCCTTGTGCTGTTCAGATCATCTCTATCTTTCTTGGTTTTCTGCCTTCCTGACCTTTCGGTTACTGACAGAGGGGTGGGAGGCATTGAGCATCCTGGATCTTTGAAACAACATCAGTCCTCAATATTGCAGCTCCACATTCTCTCTCAATCCATCCCAGTTGCCTTTTCATGAATTTTGAAAATGAGTATGCTTGGCGCTAGATGCTAAAAAAATTGTCTAAACAACCACTTGTGGAAGATGTTGTGGAAGGGATTCATGAATTAGGACAAAACTGACTTAGGCGACTTCTAAGGTCCTTCTGACTCTGGGATTCTGGAATCTCTTAGTAATATTTTTTAATTGATTTTTCTACTTTTTGCTTCCATTCTTCTTCCTGCCTCACAGTCCTGCTATTTTTGTCCTCAGTAATAGAAAGTATCTGCTAAATGAAACCTAATCTGTGACTTCTGACCAGTATATGGAAATCTATTTCATTAAGGAACCTCATGGGTCAAATATCTTTCTAGTTTTTTCCCAGGATTATTCTTTAATAAGAGAAGTTTGTCTTAAAACTTTCAGATCAAGGGTTAAACAGTCTCTACTCCCCTGCGAGCCAGGTAAAGCGATGAGGCTGAAAAAGCTGAAGGAAACTAAGCAGTCTTTATCAACACTTTTGGCCAAAGCAGTGATTCTCTTACTCCCTTCTCCTGAAATGAAACTGATTTTTTTAAACAGAACTCTCTAGAACACCTGAACTTGGGGACACCTGAACTTGGCGAGTGTAGAAGATTCTGCTACGTGGAGAGAGCGCATCCAAGGAGGACTTAATCTACTGTTATTTGTACTTTTATTCCCAGAAAGACGGTGTACCTGAGGACACTTGGGAAAATGACACTTTTATGGTGTCTGCAAATCAGTTGTGCAAATTAGCATATGTTCTGTATCTAATATTAGAGACATTTCCCACGCCTGTCCTCTCTAGGTCCTCTTTGTTGAGTTTTCTTGGGGTTCTC
Source organism: Catagonus wagneri (assembly GCA_004024745.2). Lineage (NCBI taxonomy): Eukaryota > Metazoa > Chordata > Mammalia > Artiodactyla > Tayassuidae > Catagonus > Catagonus wagneri. The sequence goes on from PVHT021183707.1 coordinate 6,875,690, forward strand.
TGACTTGAGGAAATTTTAACTATGTGTTAGGTCCATAAGGAAGGGGAGTTTGATTAAGGTTAGGAGAAAAAATCTGGCACAAAGCCTGATCTATGACCTGACAAAGGAACAGAAAATGTGCAATTGGAATTGTCTTGGAAACTCGGGAAAACACAGCTGCTATTTATTGCTCACCTCTCCCACAAGGACTTCCCTTTGAGAAAGAGCCTTGTAACTATTCATTAGTTCTCAGGGCTTCGCGTTAGATGGATGAATGACCAGAATTTTCATTCCATTTTTGTGGACGAGAATGAGAAACAGCAAGGTTTTAATTATTTGCTCAAGGACAGAACTGGGTCTTCTAATTCCAGTTCGCGTTCACTGCCTAAGCCGCCTCACAGCCTGTAGTATTTAAATTACTGCTTAAATGTTTTATTTAATGATGAGTGGCTTTTGCCATCATAGATGGGAGATAGCTTTGGCCATTTTCTTGCATGAATAACTGGAGTCTCTGAGAGGGTAAGCTTATTCTTAGAGGGCCTCAGATGAGAATCTGTTTTAAATGTTTCTAAGTGCAAATGAGCTTTCGTAAAGGGAGAAAGAAAGAAAACATGGTTCCAGTTTCCTGTCCATTAGCCTTCAGCTCATTGCTCCAGTGGAAGTGGTTTTTGAACATAACCTTATGTTGGAGTTCCCTGGTGGCTCAGAGGGTTAAAGGATCTGGTGTTGTCACCGCTGTGGCACAAATTGGATGCCTCGCCCAGGTACTTCCACATGCTGCAGATTGCCAAAAAAACAATAACAAAACAAAAGAAAATAACCCTCTGTTATCATGTGTGATGATTATCTGTGGAAACTCCCTAAAATTTTAAAACAAAATAAAATAACACAGCACACACACAGGGTATTGTAGCTAAAAGCCTGTCATGCATCTCGAAGCTGTGTCTTCCAAAAGAAAGGCAATGCCTTTAGAAAGAAGTGTCAAAGAGGGATTCTAAAACAGAAGATAAAACTTGATATCATTTACCCATCTGATTCCTTAACTCTATAGGGTGAGGAGCAAATCATAATCTCAGTAGAGTCAAGACAGGATGTCAGCGCGCCATGTACCTCAGTCTCCCCATCTGTAAAACGGTTCATTGACCCGTGAAGCCCCTTTTATTGTGGGCATTTTTATTTGGGGGGTGCACCCTAGGCAAATAGAAGTTCCCCGGCCAGGGATCCGACCCAAGCCAAAGCAGTGACAATGCCAGATTTTTAACCCATTGGGGCCACCAGGGAACTCCTATTGTAGGCATGTGTGATTTGAACAGATCGTTCCAGAATACCGGAGTTCAAATAAGAGCAGACTTTCCTTCAACAATCTTTGGGAATATCCACAGCAAAGAATCTCTTCCCTCCTTCTCTTCTGTGCAAACCTGGCGTTTTCATGGTTCATTATATATAGCATGGCCCTTTCCTATCCCACTCTTTCAGTGTTGTCACCCAGCTTCTTTGCACTTTCTGGGACCTGGTTGTTCCTGGAGCTTTTTTGCTGACAAGGAGTTCTCTCCACTCACTGCCCAGGCTCTTTCACAGATGTTCCCTGTATCAACAGAGCAGCAGCTGAGAGGCTAAGGAATTTGCTGGTGTCTTTTCATCTTGGCAAATATCATTCAGATAAGCAAATAACTTGCCAAAAATCCCGGAAGAATCTATGTATGTGATAGTTTCCCTGTCACTTTCTTTTCAAGAACTTGTCTTCATTTTGATGTTTTTATCACCAGGGATGAAGATTTAGAAGGGATCCATAAATTGCGAGAGAAAGCAGTAATTGCCTTCTGAGTTGAGGGTAACGTGGGAAACCAGTGTGAAACCCTGAATGGTCCAGATCTGAAATGGATTCTTTAGACCTCGAATTTACACTTAACACAAAGCGCAAAGACCCCCTTGCAGGTATGCCTGCAAGCAGAGTGCGCTTTATGTGAATCTCGAGATCAAGCTCCATTTTGCTGAAATGAGTTTTGAAAACAATCTAAGGAAAAGTTATGTTTTCCTAAAATAAAAATTGAGTTTGGGCACCAAACTATTGTACATACTGTTTAAATAAGATTTGAGCACTTTCAAGTGATTGCAGGTTTCGGTTTTCTGTTTGTAATTCCATCTTGCAATTTCCACATACCTGCTTGCCTAAGGTTAAAAACGGTACATCTGATTTGATTTCTTTTTTTTTTTTCTTTTATCCTGTTTGGCTGCCCCACGGCATATCAAGTTCAGGAGCCAGGGATCCCATCCAAGCCACAGTTGCAACCTAAGCTACAGCTGTGGCAACGCTTCATCCTTAACCCACGGTGTCAGGCCAGGGATTGAATCTGCGTCCCAGCGCTCCCAAGATGTGGCTTGATCCCTTTGTGCCACAGTGGGAACTCCTGTGATTTCTTTTTTTTAATCTATGAGTTTGATGTACAATTTTGAAAGCTAAATCCGTCATTAACCTTGATGAGGGTGACTAAGCAGTACCTTAATATTTCTGTTTGCGTGACAAGTGTATATCTATTATACATAAACAAACATATATTAAAATAGAAAATATAATAATATGTTATAATCTGTTGTATATAAAAAATATAATTATATTTCACTAGAGTATATGTTATATAAGTCTGCATATAAATTTATATATCTATATATATATATATACTTAATATGTAATACATATAGTTATTCTTGAGAAAAGTTATTTATTTTTTTATTTGGCTGCATCTGTGGCATGTTGAAATTCCCGGACCAGGGATCGAACCTGCACCATAGCAGTAACCCCAGTGGCTACAGTGACAGCGCTGGATCCTTAACGTGCTGCACCACAAGAGAACGCCAATAAATTTATATTGAAGTAAATTTATAAGTAGATTTATATAGCATATACTTCTGTGTGACAATATATATTGTTATATAGCATATTATTACGTATTACTGTATCTTCCACTATATAGATAGATACAGATACATTCAAATATGTGTAGATATACCATATCTTCCATATCTATATCTGTATAGATACAGAAGTGGAAGAAGAATAACATTGCATTAGGTGCAAAGAAAACTGCATGCTACTCCTGTCACAAAGGTAATTTTAAAATGTCATTTCAGTTCTCCCTGATTTCTCATCAGTCTGTGAAACAGCAGTGATACCATCTGACCTACTTTATAAGCTCAAATGAGAAAATATTCTAGGGAAATGATTCAAATATGTAGTCCAGGAGTATCCATGTAATGTGAGTGTGTGAAGAAATGCACACTTATTCTACTACAGGCACCTCTCTGTAAACATTCACATTGTATTTGAAGCAAATACAATGTAGAAAAATTCAGAGGCACATCTTTAAAAGCGAGGATGGCTTTCATGTTGTAAAAGCATCATTATAGAATGTCTTTCCATATCGAGTTTGAGTTAATGTTAAAAGGTTTCCATTTTCAGGAGCATGTGGCTTGTCAAGTAGAGTTTAAAGCAGGGGTCCTGGCTCTCCTGTGCAGAATCACCTGGGTGCCACCCCCCAGGGTTCTGCCTTATTGGGTCTCAGCCGAAGCCCAGGTTGGGTATAGTTTTAACCACCTTTGGGATCTAATGGGCAACCAGATTTTATAGCACGATTTCTGAATTTGAAGATACAGTATTTAACATATATCCAGGAAAAAGTGACTCCATAAAATGAATACATTCAAATAGATGTTATAAGCATTGAATTTTAACCAGAAGGGGACTCTATCATAGAACATACGAGACAATCATTTTTCCCCTCACACCCCTTCTCTCCACCCCCACCCTGCCTCTATCTCTTCCTCCCTTCCTCTCTCCCTCTCCCTCTCTCATCCTCAAGGTATAGGAGTCCATCAGATAACTGGAGATTACAATTTCCTGCTATATTGTGCATATCAGTTCAGATTAAATCCTTTGGAAGAAATTGCATTTCCCTTTCCTATATGAAGTTGCCCTTTGAAACAAGTGCCTTTTAGGTAAAAGCTTTTCTCTTTGATCCGTCCAGTACTTCTTTATTTCAGTAAAACCAGTGTGGTCCAGAATAAGTTTGAATGCTCTCAAGTTGGAAGGAGTGAAACCATTTTGTGCAGCTCATGTTCACACTGGTATGCGTTTCCCCTTTCTGTTCTGAAGCTTTAAAATTAGCAACGTTGCCTTGACTATTGAGGCAGGATCATTTTATGTAGCGTTCTCTTTAAAAGCATGACGTGTGCAATTTATAAGCTGCTAAAGATTAGGAAGGTCGCTTTTCACCAGAAGATGCTTCATGGGAAATTAAAGTTTGGCTTGAGTTTATGAATGGGATTAAGACAGAAGGCTTTAATTAAAACAGTTCAGAGCCATGCATAACAGAAGGCTAGCTGTGGCACGAATTCAGGTTTTGGTTACAGGAAGGCTTCCCTGGTGTTGTAGAATTTTGACGGTCTCTTCCCTTTAAAGTAGCAGGGAAGTGTTTGTTTTGGCCTTCGTGTGCCCTGGGTCACCCTCCCAAGCCAGCTGGGGTGTCAGAGATGGGACATCAAAGAACAGGTTCCTGTTCTTGCTCCATCAATCGAATAAATTGAAAAATTAATTTCATTTGTCTCTGTCGAGTTTCCTCAGCCATCTAGACAAATGGTGATTCTAGCCTGGGGCTTGAGGGGGCCTCTGAGAGAGGATGCTCACGATTTAGGTAGCATCTGAGTCCCGTGTTTAGGCGCACTTACCCCCTCCGGTCCATGACTGTCGACTGCCCTCACAGAGTCTCATGGAGCCGTTGTCTAGGGATGGGGGTGAAGGGGAAAGATCATGGAAAGAACCTTCTGTGCTGCTATAGAATGAATGTTTGTGCCTCCCCCTGATCCAGTTCATATGTTGAAGCCCCAACTCCAGTGTGATGGTTTTTGGAGGCAGGGCCTTTGGGAGGTGAGTAGGTTTCAGTGTGGTCGTGGAGTGGGGGCCCCTGTGATGCAATTAGTGCCCTTATGAGAAAAGGAAGAGACCAGAGCTTGCTCTCTCTCCACATGTGAGGCCACAGCAAGAAAGGAGGTGTGAGAAACTCTCACCACACACTGAATCTGCAGGTGCCTCTTTGGACTTCTAGCCTCTAGCGTTGGGAGACATAAATTTCTGTTGTTTATAAGCCACTCATCTCTTCAGAGCAGGTTGAGCTGTCTAAGATTGTCTCTATCCTTGACTGCCCACTATTTTTCAGTATTAGTAGAATTCTTAATCACAAACAACAAAATCCACTTTGGCTAATTTTTTTTTACCCTTTATTTTTTGTAATAATTTTAAACTTACAGCCAAATTGCAAGAATAGGCCAAAGAATACCATACACCCTTTTCCCAGATTTCCTCTCTAACATTTTGCCATATTTGTTTTATGGTTCTTTCCATACATTTTTTTCCTGAATCATTTGATAATAAATTATAGATCTGATGCCTTTTTTTTTCTTTCTTTTTAGGGCCGAACCAGTGGCATATGGAAGTTCCCAGGCTAGGGGTCGAATTGGAGCCACAGCTGCCAGCCTATACCACAGCACTGCAGGATCCAAGCCACGTCTGCGACCTACACCTCAGCTCACAGCAATGCTGGATCCTTAACCCACTGAGAAAGGCCAGGGATTGAACCACATCCTCCTGGATACTAGTTGGGTTTGTTTCCACTGAGCCACAGTGGGAACTCTAGATCTGATGCCTTTACTCCTAAGTTCTTCAGTATTTATTTCCTAAAAACAGGAATATTCTGTTACATGACCATGGTACAATTATTAAAATCAGGAAATTAATGTGAAACAGTACTTTGATACAATCTACCTCATCTGAAGTTAATCCTCCAAATTGTCCTTTATATAAAAAATATATAGGTATAAATATCTAAATATATGTGATCTATAAATACTATATGTTTAGAGTATATATAATGTATAATATATATATTATAATTAAATATATATTTATATGTATTTTCTCTATATAGCTAAAAATATTTTCTCTGTGTGTATATATATATATACAATGTCTAAAAATTGATCTATTTAAATAACCATACGTGCACACACACGTGCACACACACACATCTAGACACACATCTTTTTTTAATTGGATAATTTAAGTGGCAAGGGAAATTATTAAATAATATTAGGTAGTATGATCACCTAAAGGCCAGACAGCCACTCTCTGAAGCTATACAACTAGGAAAACCCCAACCAAAAGACAGGGCTGTCTCCCTGGCGTAAGAGGAACAGCTGTGCTGCAAGCTGGATACCTATACCGCTTGGGGCTGAATTCTGGAACGCTGCTCTGGCTGCCTCTAGAAGTTCTTTGGAGAGCAAATTATGGGTACATGGCCATCTGCTTTTGTCTTTCCCTCCTGAAATCAAGGCCTCCTTAGCCACGTCTGATTGGTGGAAACTAAGCCGTCCTGTGCCTTTACCGCAGCTACAGGGAAGGATGGAAACGCAAGTCTTCTGGCTCCTTCCTGGGATTTCATAATGTGGAAGATTTATCAAAATACAGTAAGGGTGTTCAAGGATGTTGGACAGCCACAAAAGATGATAGTAGTGACACCAGCTGCAAATATTAACAGCTAACAGTATTGATGATGCTTTACACTCTAGGCATTCTTTAAATACCTGCCTTTTAATGCACTGAATCCTCATGAGATAAGCAATACTATTGTCCTTAGCTTCGAACTAGGGAAACTGAGGCATGGAGATATTCGGTAAGTTGCCCAGGATTAGTAACAGAGGAGAAGCAGAAGTCAAATTCATTCCATTCTTAACCTTTATATCTTCCTTTTTCAAACACATACTAGAAAATAGTTTGGCAGATGTTAATAAAATTCAGCAGTGGCATTCTTGGGCATCTATCCCAGAGAAATGAAAACTTAGATTCACACAGCAAATGTTCATAGCAGCTTTTGGGTACCAGGCTGGCCCTGTCACCATAAACAACAAGTGATGATGGAACAATTAGACATTTATATACAAAAAATGAACTTTGATCCTCATGTTCTATTTAAAGATTAACTTGGAATAATCCAGATCTAAGTAGAAAACCTAAAGCTATAAAACTTTCAGAAAAGTCACCAGAGAAAGTCTTTGTGGCCCTTTGTAGATAAAATTGTTTTAGACATGACTCTCAAACCCTGATCCAAAAGCTGGCCAATGGGACTTCATTAAAACAAAACACAACAAAACAAAGAAGTCTTCTCTTTGAAAGATATTATTAAGAGGCTGCAAAGACAAGTCACAGACTGAGAGAAACTATTTGCAAGTCGTATCTTTGATAAATGAATAATATCCAGACTGTGTAAAGAACTCTTAAATTCAACAGTAAGAGAACAACCGCATTTTTAAAAATAGGTAAAAGATTTGAGCGGTTATACCCCCAAGGAAGATATGTGGATGGCCAATAAGCAGAGAAGTCTCTCAACATCATTAGGCATTAGAGAAATTAAAACTAGAATGAGCCAGCCCTATGCATCAATTAGAACGGCCGCTATCCCTGTACATCAGTTAGAATGGATACATTAAACAACTGACTATATCAGGTGTTGGTGAGGATGTAGAAGAACTGGAATGCTCATAAACCACTGGTGTAGAATGCAAAATAATACAGCCACTTTAGAGAACAGTTTGGTAGTTTCTTAAAAAAGTTAAATATATATAACTACCATCCAGTGCAACCATTTTATTCCTAAATGTTTACTCAAAAGAAAGGAATTCACATTTCTATACCAAAATGTGTCTGTGAATATTCAAAATGTGTCTGTCAGCTTTATGTCTAATACCCAAAACTAGAAACAACCTAGATATCGTTCAGCAGATAAATATTTGAACAAATATGTCCGTTCCATGGAATATTACTCAGTAACAAAGAGAAATGAACCACTGATTCACATAACATGGGTGGATCTCAAAGAAATTATGCCGAGTGAAAAAAAGTCAGTCCCAAGAGGTTACAAGCTGTATGCTTTCGTTAAGGTAAAATTCTTGATGTGACAAAATTACAGAAGTAGGGGACAGATTGGTGGTTGCCAGAATGAGGGACCAGAAGGGGGAACAAGAGTGGTGTATGATTATAAAAGGACAGCACAGTGAGTCCTTGTGGGAATGGAACACTCTGTATCTTGATTGGGGTGATGGATACACACGCTTTGGTAAAATTGAATCAAACTGTACGTATGTAATGAGGCATTAAAAAATTAGGGAAATCTGAATAAGATTCATGGATTGTATCAGGGTCTGTATCATGGTTGTGATATCATACTTTGTTTTGTAAGATATTACTATTGGGGGAACATAGTTAAAGGGCAACTGTGTAAGTTTCTATATCTAGATATAGCTACAATTATTTCAAAATGAAAAGCTTAATTAAAATATACACATGTGTATCAAGACAACAGCATGAGACGCAATCCCCTTATTCAGGTCTTCACTTTCCATAAGCTGACATTGGAGGGAGGACAAGAGACAGAGAATTTATTTTTACAGATCCTTTTTTAGGACACAAGAATAATACTATTTCAGTTTTCTTGGGCACAGGAGGGTGTGTGCACATATGATGCAACTGTTCATCATTATTTGAACTTTGTCTTTTCCCAGTTTTTCAGTCCTGGATTCTTTGTTGTGGTAAAAAGAACAGGCTTCCTTATCAGGCTGCTGGAAGCAAAAACTAAGATATTTAGTGAGAGGTTTGGGGGAAGCTCAGAGATTCTACTAGAAGATTGCAGATCCAGTTTTGGAAATGAGCAGACCCAGAAGCAGCTCTGGAGGTCTAGGAACTGGAACCACATAAATACATGGGTCCCGTGGTCGGCGTAGGGGCCGGGGAGGCATGGTGGCTGGAAAGGACGCACTGCAAGCAATTTTCTTTCCTAAGGTCACTTGCTCTTAGCAAGAAAAGGTCTTTCACTGAAGGGCTTCCATCATTTCCTCCTGGTCATTCAGAGACAATGAAAGCAAGGATTGGCCTCCTTGGTCTCCTGTGAGGGACAGACACCAGAATTGAGCATCATACTCAGTTTCCCATGGTGGAGAAGGGGTGGTTCCCCCGGAAGACCACGGGACACCACTGGGGAGGTGAAATGAATGCCAGGTGACCAGAGGTGACAAATAAGGATGTTACCAGGAGAACAAGACTAAGACACGTGCAGATGTCAAGGGGCTGGTTTTTCAGAAGGCCTGGGAAGACAGCTTTTCAACCCCCACAAGTCCTTCTTTGTGTAGTTTCTAACATCTCATCATTTGGGAATATCTCCCGTTGCGCATTAACCCTCATTTGATAGGCCTTTTAAAATATGCTTTCCCCTGGTAGGGCCTAAATGCCAAGTCACTGAAATATTAATATCAGATTTGTCTGGACACACTTAGAAGGGTTCTGTGTCAACAAAAGGGGAAAACCTGGAATGGGGAACTTAAAAGGGGTTTAGGAGTTCCTGTCATGGCTCAGCCTTAATGAACCCAACTAGTATCCGTGAGGACATGGGTTTGATCCCTGGCCTCTCTCAGTGGGTTAAGGATCCAGCGTTGCCATGAGTTGTGGGGTAGGTCACAGATGCTGCTCAAACCTGGCATTGCTGTGGCTGTGGCGTAGGCCAGCAGCTGCAGCTTCCATTCATCACCAAGCTTGGGAACTTCCGTAATGCCGCAGGTGCGGCCATAAAAAGAAAAAAAAAGACGTTTATGTCTGCTCTGGCTTTATCCAGAGCTGTTCCCCCTAAGGAATGATTTAGGGGCAGTGTATTTGTTTTAGACGTGCTCGGGCCCAGGCTTTGAAAAACTGCAAAGTGAGGGAGAATCAGGAGGCGAGTTCCATACATGCTGTGACTACTTCATAAAATTTTGAGCCAAATCTGCAAATGGCTCCACCTGAATGGCTGTGTACTCTAGAAGCATGTGTACAGGAACCAGTCAGCTACAATGCCACAGGTAAGAAATGGATTCAATTCAAACATAACCCAGGAGTTCCCCCTTGTGCCTCAGCAGGATACCAACTAGTATCCATGAGGACTCGGGTTGGATCCCTGGCCTCACCCAGTGGGTTAAGGATCCAGTGTTGCCGTGAGCTGCAGTGTAGGTCACAGATGCAGCTTGGATCCCACGTTGCTGTGGCTGTGGGGAAGGCCAGCAGCTGTAGTTCCGATTCAAACCCTAGCCTGGAACTTCCATATGCCTCAGGTGTGGCACTAAAAAGACCAAAAAAAAAAAAAAAAAAAAAGAGAGAGAGAAATCAGCTGAACATGTCAGGTTAAGAGTGCCTGCTTTAACTTTTCAAATGAAAAATATTTCCCATGGAAGCTATGTAATATCAGTAAAATTCATTATATCTTTATTGCCACTAAAAATATCTGTGATCGTATGAAAACAGCTTATGTTCAGAATCCTTATTTTAATTCTGTTAGCTCCAATTTGACCCCTAGCTTGGGAACTTCTATATGTGGCAGGTGCAATCCTAAAAAAAAAAAAGAAAAGACAAACATAACCCAAATAAACGCCAGGGTCCATGTGGCCTTTTCTTGACACAGTAACTCATTCAGAAAAACACAGCCCAGGAACCAAAAATAACTTCCTGGCCAAAGTGATTCCAGTTTTATTTGCATTTCCCTCAAAAATATTAAATGAATTGTGTTAGGTTCATAACCCACATTTCCCAAAACCTCTTTCCACATTGCTCTGCCCTCTACTTCCCCAGCACACGCCCAACCTGAGACCTCCCTCTCTTTCTCCATCAATTCTCCATCCAAAACCCGCTCTCATCCTTTTATATATAAAGTCAAAAATACCCGAAAACAAATTTGATAGCACCACCCCTCTCTTCACTCCCACCTTAATCTCCGAGCTAAAGAATAAATTGCCTTTTTCACTCGTAAAAATGTTTGACCCTGTTACACAAGGATTTAGGCACAGGTGAGTGGGTAGGAAGTGGATTCCAGGTGAGGAACTGCAAAGGCCAACTGTTAAGCGTGAGTGAGTTCCCACCTCCAACAATACGAGCTTGTAACTCTGCCGAGCAGAGAGCAGACCGAAGTCCACCTTCACCTCCCTAGAAACTTCATCTTTGGGTCCTAAGTGTAGGTCCACCAGCCTCCCTCTGGTTCCTGAATTGTGACCACTTTGTGCACCTGCATTCCAGTCCCAGTGAGAGCCTGTGTGTGATGCACAGGCTTTATTGATTTTCCCAGCACTCGAATGGAGGGACTTTGGGCCCCTTCTGCATGTCAAGATGTCCATTTGGCATCTCCTCTCCCCATCACTTCATCCAGCCTTGTAACTCCGAGGTGCTTTTGGCATTCCCATCTGCAAATGTGATCAGGTGTAAAGGAGGATGTGATACCAAAGTGACACTCCTGTCACCTAGGATGGACTTCCTGCAGCTGACCTGTGTTCATACAACAGCAGTGCACAGCGTGCTCGTCTAAATCCATTGGCGCTGGCTTGAGAGCGGGGACGGGGCTCTGAGAACAGGAAATACAGCGCCCGTCACTGAAGACTAGCAGAGCATAGAAAGATGTAATCCTTTCCATATCCTTGGCACATAAATTCTGCACAGATTGTGACTTTAAAAGGTTTAGCTACCAGACTTAGGATACAGCCTATTTCTGACATATATAAAGAAAGCAAGTGTCCCATTCATTGTGCTACAGGGGGATCTCGATAGAGAAGAACTGGGGTGATTAACTTCAACTGAGTTATTCCTTGTGACAGCGGTTCCTAAAATTTGTTCCACGGAAATACTAGGATTACTGGAGGTATTTGCCGGCTCTGATATTCAGCATGAATTCTGACTTTATATTTATTCGGTTCCTACTATGTGTGAAACATGATTCCAGCCCAGAAGAACCATCAGTGAACAAAAGAGACAAAAATCAGGAAGGCTCTCACTTTGGGAAAACTGTATCTAAGAATAATTCTAGTTAGAGCATTTGGAAGAAAAAGGAACTAAATTATTAGACTGCTTTGGTGGGTGATAGCTGGTAGTATCTTCCTAGAGAGTTCATATTTCCGGAGGAATTAAAATTTTTAAGTTCAAGACAGAACTGTGTAAGCCAGGACTACTTAGGAAGGAGAAAAGGAAGCTGGTATTTCAGTGACAACTAAGGTTAACACATTAATTATATTTTAATCCCAACACTAACCATGTTAGTCCTATTTTCTGGATATTAATAACATTTTACAAACAAAATTGCATTTTTTTTCTAACTAGAAAAGAAACCCAGAATGTTAATATTTTCTTTTTAAAAGCAACCATCAGACTGGCACCAAAACTCAGAATTCATCCGCAAGTCACACACATGTATTTTTAAAAAATCTTTATTTGGTTTTTCCAGATATAGAGATGCTCAAAAGAAAGTATCTGCATAGTGGAACAGAGAGATTAAATATTTAAAGGCTTGTAATTTGGGAGGGGAAAAAATATGACTCCCTTTTGACCAAAGATAAAGAACAAATGGTTTATCATATTTGCCCTTCTGCTCACTCAAGGCACTTGATCAGACAATAAGTAATGAAAATAGTCTTTCCATTACCTAGTGATTTATATTATCCCGACTGTATTAGCATCTTACTTTAAATCTGAGTTAATAGATACAATTCCCACTCTGCTTATTAAAGGCAACCCCTCTACTCCTGCACTGTTACATCCATTCTCACTTTCTCAAAGGATTTGCCTCTGAAATATCATTTCTCTCAAGCACCACCAGATTCCCTTCCTTAATTGGATAATTCCCATTGACATATAACATTGCTGTGCTATCTTCCATCGTTGAACAAGTGAGCAAATAAAAAACAGTCTTCTGGACTTTTGTTTCCATCCTTGATCAGGAAGTGAGCACTAGACTTGCCCTCTCATCATAAACAATTAAAATATTGGGAAGATATATCAAATTTGTTTGTATACTGGACAACAGGCATCACAGGATTCTAATTCCTTCGAGAAAGGGAAACACATCATAGGTAAGTTCCATGATTACTCCAGAATTGCAGCACAGCAAGGGGTACCCAAGCAGGGAACAGTGGTGTCAGTGGATGGAGCAGAAAAAAATTTGAATTTGGAGAGGCATAAGGAGCTGGAATTTTCAGCAAGAGAACCAGAAAAGAAGGAACTTTCCAGAGAAATGGCTCCAGAAATCCATGAAATGGTCTTGAGTCTTTGGCTGAATTCTAAGCTTCTCACGCGCTGGGTGAATCTTCACAAGGCTGGAATAGGAATAGCCATGAATTCTACAAACTGAAAAACTGTACGGAGCTTTCAGTGGGTGGGAGATGTTTGAATGCCAACCACATAGAATGGAGAGAACTTGTTGAGCACCCAGACCATTCGAAAGAGACCTGAAAGGGGTTATTTCTTAGTAATAGGACTAAGCTAGCCCTGGAGTAAAAGCTACTCCCAAAGAAAAATCTCTCAAGGGTTGGGGTGCCCTACAAGTAATTTTGCTGCCAAAACAGATGTAGTGGAAGACAACAATGTAATTAAAAATGTCCAACTTCCCATCAAAATTTAATAGATGGGCAAATAGGCAGGAAATTGTACTCCATGGCCCAAAGAAAAATAAGTCATTAAAAAAATAAATCACAGTGGTGATGAAATGATCAAGGAAAGACTTTATCACAGCTACTATAAATGTTCTCAAGGACTTGAAATGTGAATGTAATGAGTGGAGAAATAGAATATGTAAAACACAACAAAAGGGAATTTCTAGAATTGAAAAATACACTTTTTTTTCTGTCTTTTGTCTTTTTAGGGCCACACCCACAGCATATAGAAGTTCCCAGGCTAGGAGTCAAATTGGAGCTGTAGCTGCCAGTCTACACCACAGCCACAGCAACGCGGGATCTGAGCAGTGTCTTCAACTTACACTGCAGCTCATGGCAACACCGGATCTTTAACTCACTGAATGAGGCCAGGGATCGAACCTGCATTCTCATGGTTGTTAGTCAGGTTCATTAACCACTGAGCCATGATGTGAACTCCAAAAAATAAACTTTCTAATTTTTTTTTAAATCACTACATGGTCTTATCAGTAGATTAGAAACTATAGAAGAAATATTCATGAACTTAAAGGCAGAGCAACAGAAACGATCCGATTAGAAAGAAACTCAGAGGAATTCTCTTGTGATGCAGTGCGTTAAGGATCTGGCATTGTCAGTGCAGCAGCTTGAGTCACTTCTGTGGCACAGGTTCAGTCTCTGGCCAGGGAACTTCCCTGTGCCTCGGGTGAAGCCAGAAAAGGAAAAGGGAGGAAGAGAGAGAGAGAGAGAGAGAGGGAAAGAGAGAGAGAGAGAGAAGGAAAGAAAGAGAGAGAAAGAAAGAAGAAGGAAGGAAGGAAAGGGGGAAGGAGGGAAGGAAGAAGAGAGGGAAGGAAGAGAGGAAGGAAGAGAGGGAGAAAGGGGAATAAAGAAGGAAAGAAAAAGTGCTGAGAAAAAAAAAAAAGCAAAGCCCCACGGAGCCATGAACCGATTTTATATGACCTAAAATGTAATTTGGAGTCCCAGAAGAGAATGAGGGCAGAATAAATAGTTGATGAAATAATGACTGAAATTCTTCAAAATACTGTTTTTTGGACAATTGTAGATGAAAACTATAAGCCCAGAGATCCAAGAATTTCACAAACGCCAAGCAGGGTTGGGAGGGATGTATGAGGGCTCTCCAGTAGGGTAGCTCGTTTGAACGGTAGAAGGAGTAATGAGAGGGAAGACCCCGATGTACAACTACTTTTCAAGACTCTGTTTATGTCCTATTTTCTAATGGCCCACTGGCACGTGAGGTCACGTGACCCGGGCCAGGCTCAAAGGCTAGAGAAGTATACTGTTTTTTTGATAGTATCACATTTCAAAGAGACAGGCATTAGTGAGACAGAAAGAACGTACAGCCATTTGCAATCTACCCGTCACTCCATCGGAAAAGCCTTCCTGACCCTTCTCTCTAAATGCTTCCTCCCTCATCACCTTCTATGTTCTTATTTTTCTGCCTAGTACTTATAAATAATCCCGATTTTATTAAATATTAATACAGTTACTCCGTTATAATGAAGTACTCTGACATCTTCTCTTTTCCAGGGCATAGTACTTGGTCAGTTAGTAGTTGTTGAGTTAATGGGAAAATGCAGAAATAGACCTATTTTCTAAAAAGTACGTAGGACCTACAGTCTCTCCTTTTCAGTAGGACATTTAAATAGCATTTTCTTTTTAATTCAGTTAAAAGAATCAGAAATCCAGAGAATTTATAACTAAAAAGGAATGTGGCTCTGTGTACAGGCATGATTTAGTATTAGGTCTGGACCATGGGGTTTCTTTATCTTTTGTATGTTTTTTATGTACCTCCAAGGTGCTCAATAACAAATAATAAGAAAATATTTATTTTTCTTTGGAAGACTGACTTTCACATAGCAAATTCAAAATCATGACCAGACACTACAAGAATTGGCTTTTCCAAGAAATCATGAAATCATATGGGTTTCCCCCCCTTTTTTCTTTTTCTTATCTTTTG
The DNA here is from genome assembly GCA_004024745.2 of Catagonus wagneri. Taxonomy (NCBI): domain Eukaryota; kingdom Metazoa; phylum Chordata; class Mammalia; order Artiodactyla; family Tayassuidae; genus Catagonus; species Catagonus wagneri. Next base: position 6,891,159 of record PVHT021183707.1, read on the forward strand.
ATGGGGGGCACAAATATTCACTTATGCATGTGTTTTTAAAGACCTAAAGGCAAATCATTAAACAATAACAAAAAGAATTGCCTTTTCTCTTAAAACTTAATCATCAGACCAAGACTTGGCTGAAGGCTCAGGTTGGTCAGGGTGGTTAATTTTTATTGCCTAATTAGAATCTAATTTTAGGATTTCTTAAGCAAAAGTGATCCAATATTCTCATTTTGTGGGTCAAGAGGCCAAATGAAGTGAGTGTGAACAATCCTTTAGAGCAGAGGGATCTGACCGTTTTTCATATTGCCTGCTTTGCTCAGAAAACAGTGAAATGGTGAGTAGATCCCATAGTAAGACTCTCGTTATCCAGTCTGAAAAGAGAAGAGGAGAGATATTTAGAGCAAAGGTAACCTCATTCTTCAATTAATAGCATGTCACATAGAATGCTTTTTCTGGTTAATCTGCCATTCTCTCAAATAATCTCACATACACACACACACATGCACACACCTCCCACCCCTTTTTGCACTAGCCAGAATCTTTGATTCAGAAAGCTCCGAATACCTGCCTCTCTACCGAGGTCTATCAGTGAGTTAGACCATATACTCCAAAGTGATGCTTCTGATTCTCACAAGAGTTTTTGAGATTTGCAGCGTAACATAGACTCAGAGGTTTAAAGTTTTGATTTACCTAGAAGTACACATGTTATTAGCTATTGTCAGTAAAACAGTGTTTGTTTCCTCAGATAAATTCCTAACCCAGAAGTTCTCCAACATTTTGGTCCCTGTCCTTATTTACTTTAAAAAAAAATTTTGAGGATCTCAGAGGATTCGTTTGTGTTATGTCTATCAGTATTTACCTTAGAAATTAACACTCAGAAATTCTAAAATTATTCATTCATTCAGTATAATAATAAGTCCATTCCCTAGTCATGCTTTTTAAGGAAAATGCATTATTAATACGTTTATAAAATGATTATACTTTTAACAATAGTAATAAAAATGGCATTGTTTTACATTTTTTGCAAATCCTTTTAATATATGGTAAGACCGTTGAGTTCTTGTGTACTGCTCGGCCTGCAGTCCATTGCAGTCGCACACCATGTAGCCTCCAGGAAACAACACAGTGCACTGAGATAGTTAGATGAAAAACAGCAAATAATGTCTCTTCATCATTATGAAAAGAGCTTGACTTCACAGATCTTCCGAGAGGGTCTCTGGGACCCACAGGCATCCCCAGGCCACACTTTGAGAAGGTCTGTCCCAGCCAGTTCAAAGAACCTTTGTCTCTGACCAGAGTCTCCTGATGGCAATGGTATGATTCATAAAAGAGGAATGAAGAGTTATCAAAAGTGTAAAAGCAAAAAGTAAATTTTATTCCTTTGGTTTCTTTGGCAACTGTTTCTTCGGCACAACATAATTTTAATTCAGCTGATAAATTTTGTATGATGAGACTTGGTACATTTCACAAAAGAAAAATATATATGCATGACCTTGTAAAAATAAGTGACCTCTAGAATGTTTCTCAGCTTTGAAAGGTACTGTAGGTAAATCCGTCAGAAGAGTTAGCCTCCAGCTGCCTGAACCACCACCCAGCAGCTCTGCTTTCCCGGTCCCCCTCCTTACCTCTAATTCCAATATCCTGTAAGAATTGGAACCTCCTGCCTTCGAAATTATTTTCCAAAGTAGTTTAAAGTGACAGGTGTTCAGAGTGTTCTCTCTTACAAATTCTGATTCACCCAGAAGTCATGATGAAGGCAGATAAGAAGGACTTACATCCTCGAGTTTGAGAAATGAAGACAAAAGATAATTAATATCCTCAAAGGCAGACAAAGGTCCTCGACCTCTGACCCTTATATAATTAGAAATAGTCTTTAGAACACAGTGGGTCTAATAAAAAAGGAATTGACAACATGAACCTATTTTCTCCTTTATTCTCATTGTCTCCAGCTCTCCAAAATGCTTAAATCCAGGGTTCTTGGGACATTGTAATGAAAACAAAACTAGCTCTTTGTATTAACATATGACTTCTATCTGTGAAAGTCTGCTTCTTGGAAATACTGATATATAGCTTACAAGGCTGTAAGTTAGGCCAGGTGGCACTGAATAGGGGACATTTAAGCATGTAATGGCTTTAATAGCCACGTGTTATGGTTATTAGCTGTGACCAAATTATCACTGAGCTTAGCAGCTTAAAATAGTCATTTTATTTTTCTCACAGTATTGGAGGTCAGGAATTCAAGAAGGACTTGACCATGCAGTTTTCAGTTATTGTCTATCATGTTGCTTGGGCTGTATGTACCCTGATCTGAAGGCTCAACTGGGATGTATTTGCTAATTCAACTCACTCGTCTGCATGGGAGTCAATGGGGGTGGTTCCCTGAAACTCAGCTGGGCTGTCAATCAGAAGTGACCTGGACTTTTTAAAAAGAGAGTTTCAAACTTTTTATGTGGTGCCTAGCTGGTTTATCCCAGAAGAAGCGTATTAGGAGAATTAGGCAGAAGCTTCTCAGCCTTTTTGGACTCTGCCTCAGAAATCACTTGTCATCACATTGTAATGTGATGGTTACAGGAGTGTCATTAGGGTCAGCTCAGATTCAAGAGGTGGGCATATGGACCCTACCTTTCAATGGATGTTGTGAGGTTTTTTTTAAGATTTTTATTTTTTCCCTTATAGTTGATTTACAGTATTCTGTCAATTCCTGCTGTGTAGCAAAAGTGATGCAGTCATACACATATATAACCTTTTTCTCACATTATCTTCCATCATGTTCCATCACAAGTGACTAGATGTAGTTCCCCATGCTATACAGCAGGATCTCTTTGCTTATCCACTCCAAAGGCAATAGTTTGCATCTATTAACTCTCAGTCCATCCCACTCCCTCTCCTTCCCCCTCCCGCTCCCCCTTGGCAACCACAAGTCTGTTCTCCAAGTCCATGAGTTTCTTTTCTGTGGCTAAGTTCATTTGTGCCATATATTAGATTCCACATATAAGTGATATCATACGGTATTTGTCTTTCTCTTTCTGACTTACTTCACTTAGTCTGAGAGTCTCTAGTTCCATCCATGTTGCTGCAAATGGCATGCTTTTGTTCTTTTTATGGCTGAGTAGTATTCCATTGTGTATATATGCCACATCTTCTTAATTCAGTCATCTGTCAATGGACATTTAGGTTGTTTCCGAGTCTTGGCTGTTGGGAATAGTGCTGCAATGAACATACGGGTGCATGTATATTTTCAATGAAAGTTTTGTTGGGACATATGCCCAAGAGTGGGATTGCTGGGTCATATGGTAGTTCTGTACTTAGTTTTCTGAGGTATCACCATGCTGTTTTCCATAGTGGTTGTACCAATTTACATTCCCACCAGTGGTATAGGAGGGTACCCTTTTCTCCACACCCTCTCCAGCATTTGTTGTTTGTTGACTTGTTAATGATGGCTGTTCTGACCCATGTGAGGTGGTACCTCATTGTAGTTTTGATTTGCATTTTTCTAATAATTAGTGATGTTGACAGATACCTATGGTCAATTAATCTTCGGCAAAGGAGGCAAGAATATAAAAATGGGAAAAAGACAGTCTTTTCTGCAAGTGGTGCTGGGAAAACTGGACAACTGCATGTTAATCAATGAAACTGGAACACACCCTCACACCATGCACAAAAATAAACTCAAAATGGCTTAAAGACTTAAACATAAGACAAGACACGGTCAAATTCCTAGAAGAGAACACAGGCAAAACATTCTCTGACATCAACCATACACATGTTTTCTTAGGTCAGTCTCCCAAGGCAACAGAAATAAAGGCAGAAATAAACCAATGGGACCTTATCAAACTAGCAAGTTTTTGCCCAGCAAAGGAAACCATTGACACACACACACACACACACACACACACACACACACACAAACACACACACACAGACAACCTACAGAATGCGAGAAAATAGTTTCAAAGGATGCAGCTGACAAGGGCTTAATCTCTAAAATATGCAAGCAATTTACACAACTCAACAGGAAAAAAAAAAAAAAACCAACAACCCAACTGAAATATGGGCAGAAGACCTGAATAGATGCTTCTCCAAAGAAGATGTACAGATGGGTGTTGTGCTTAATAGTTTGCAGACATGCTTTAAAATCAATGTGGGAGTTCCTATTGTGGCTCGGTGGTAACAAATCATACTAGCATCCTTGAGGATGCGGGCTCGATCCCTGGCCTTGCTCAGTGGGATAAGGATCCAGTATTGCTGTGGCTGTGGTGTAGGCCAGCAGCTGCAGCTCCAATTTGACCCCTAGCCTGGGAACTTCCATATGCTTCAAGTGCAGCCCTAAGAAGAAAAAAAAAAAATCAAGACACTGTGTCAGGTTGAGAGTGCCTTCTTTAGCATTTTCAAATGAAAAATATTCCCCATGGAGCCTATGTAACATTGGTAAAATTCATTATATCCTTTATTGTCACTAAAAATATTCATGATCACATGAAAACAACTTATGTTCAGAATCCTTAGTTTAATTCTGTTAAAGTTTTTGTAGTCTGTGTAAAGGAAGTAGCCATATTAGGAAAACAAATGCTAAATAATTCTTTTACTTTCAAGTTAATTTGTTAAAAGCTGAAGATTGTTACACTCTTGGTAAAGTTACTGTTAAATATTGTTGTATTAAAAATTGTTCACAGAGTTTCCATTGTGGCTTAGCATAAACAAATCTTACTAGTATCCATAAAGAAGCAGTTTCAATCCCTGGCCTCACTCAGTGGGTTAAGGATCTGGTGTTGCCGTGAGCTATGGTGCAGATTGCAGACACAGCTCTGATCCCACGTTGCTGTGGCTGTGGTATAGAACGGCTCTGATTTGACCCCTAGCTTGGGAACCTCCATATTCCACAGGTGTGGCCCTAAAAAGACAAAAAAAAAATTGGTTGCGAGTTTTCATTGTGGCTCAATGATCCCAACTAGTTGGGATACTAGTTGGGTTAAGATCCCAACTAGTATCCATGAGGATATGGCTCAGATCCCTCATTGCTACAGGCTGTAGCATAGGTCGCAGTTGCATCTCTGATTCCTTGTTGCTGTGGCTGTGGTGTAGGCCTGCAGCTGTAGCTCTGATTTGACCCCTAGCCTTCAAATGCCGCAGGTGCAGCCATAAGAAGGAAAAAAGAAAGAAAGAAATTGTTCATACACGCTCTGAATCAGGAAACTTTTGAGAGACGGATTGTTTCACTCTTCTGATTGATGAAGATGGGAACATAAAAGAAATATTTGTACATTCTCAACAAAGGGGTTGACAAATAGAACCACACTTTCTATATGGAACTAAAAAGGGAAAGAAAAGACAACTAAAAAGAAATCTATACAGAATTATAAGCATTTCAGTAGAGTGCCGTAAATAAGGAAGGCAAAGGCCTGATTCCCAAAACTAAAGGTGTCCATTGCCTATAAAGACTTGGGACACTGGGTTGGCCTGGGGGCCAAGAGTTGAACCAGATTCAGGAGAGTTTAACTGCTGAGACAGAATTTAGAGTCAGTTAAAAATGGAACATTCTAATTTAGGACTGAGAATTAGAACAAAGTTAAATTAAGTTGAAATTCATAGTAATTTATAAAGACCATATTTTGTTTTATTTTAGATGCAAAAATTTTGTAAGTCCTACGAAAAAGCTTGAAAACAAAACCCCTTCTGAATTTCATATTAAAAATCCCCCTGTACCGTTTGCCTGGGTTATTGCTCTTTCCTCCTGCCTTCTCTCCATGGTTTTATCCTTAGTAGCAAAACTCTTCTTTCAAAGCCTAAATCAGTCTCAGCACTTTCCAGGTAAAATGTGGAGGCCTTCATATGACCACCAAGGCTCTGATGGCCCATTTGTTCCACCAGCCCTTCCACCACCTGCCTTCTTGACTGACTCGCCCACCTGTTCAGCCCTGTCCCCGCACAGGTGTTCCTAGAAGACCCTTCCTTCCTTCCCCCCCAGAATGTCATCACGAATCTGTCCAACGGACAGTTGAACCGTTAGGTCTAGATATCAACAGCGAGTTCTTGTATGGAGACCTGGACTTGGAAGTTGTGAGAATTGCCTCATAAAAGTAGAGGCCCATGGAGAGAGGACATCATTAGAAGAGAAAAATTTGTAAGGATGGAATCTTGAGGACTATCTCTGGCTTAAGGGGTGAGTAGAAAAGAAGCAATAAGATAGAGAATCATGGCCATCAAAGAAATGTAAAGTTCTAAGAAATGGTAGTGACTGGGCACCAGTCTCAGGGTTCTCTGTGTTTAAATTAGGAAAGATGAAGATCAGACCATTGATTTGGGAAGTTACCCATAGGGTTTGAGATAATCTCAGTAGAGCTGACTACTGAAACCACCCAATTGGGGTGTTATGTATACATATTATAGTGATGGTAATATGTGACTTTTATGGGTTTTTTTTTCCTTCAGTATTTTTCAGCTATTTCAATCAAGATTTTAAAAAGGAGGGAGACTAAACCAATCTAGAGTTGGGATTTTCTTGTCAAAGAGCAAAGCAAATGACACCAAGGCTTTAAAAAGATACAAAGCCAATTTTATTAACTTTCCAGGTGAGAAGACATGCACCAGTGGAGAAATACTCTGAGTAGTGAGCTAGAAATAAAAAAGAAGTCATGAAGTATTGATAGTGATGCTTTTAGCTATTTTGCTAGTTCGAGGATTAAAAACTTGCACTCTAGATAGAATGGATTGAGTCCATTGGCCTTTACGGGGTTAATTTTTTTTTAAAGTTTTATTGCTTTATTAGTCAGAAAAGAGATTTCAAGTAGGTCTGGTCAAGTCTGGTGTTCCAGGCCACACAGACGTTTTCATTAGCTTCTGCTCTTAGAACCAGTTGTGATAAAACACAACATTCCGTTTTGATACCTCTTAGGCAAGAGCTTCTGTAAGCAGGAAATTTTCCCTTTGCACCATGAAGATGAGAAAGAAGGAAGGACAGACCAAGGGAATGATACCAGTGGGAGATCCATGGAATCTAAGCAGGGTAAACAGGGAAGTGAAGACAAGAAGCAGAAAGCGAATGCATCCCCTGTGTTGGGAAGTTGTTCTTCAACCCCTTGAAGGACAATTCCAATGGGGCAAGCTGGAAGGAGAGGAGACTGGGATTGGAGGATGAGGTACATAAACTTGTGACTGCGGTTGTGATGGCAAAGTCAAGGATGTGATGGCAGGCTGGATGCAGAGTAGCAAAGGAGGTGGTTAGAACAGACCTGAGAGCCAGAGTGTTGGATATGTCATCTGCATAGACTGTAGCGTTCCTTAAAATGATGGCAACAGGGCACTGTGGAATGTTGGCAGCCACTGTGGTGAGAAACTGGTATAGCCAGATGCTCTGGGCCTCAGAGTAGCTACGGTTTTGTGATGGTCTGGGTGAGCCAGGAGAGCTCCACCTCACCCCCCCCCAAACCACATGGGCTAAGAGAGAGAAACCTTTTCATCAGAAATGCACTAACCCTTATATTAACCCTCTGAGGAAGGTATTACCCCAGTTTTTACTGATGAGAAGATTATATAATTTGTATTATTTCATGTACATTAAGAGCATGTGAGAAAGGGCTCGGCATCTACGGACCAGCATTAGCTTATGATTTAATGTCTTCCAAGTCATTTTACATTTGCAACAACCTTGATGTTTCAGGAGTCCTGGTTCAAAGCCCAGCTCTGATTTTACCAGCTATGTGACCTTAGGCAAGTTAGTAAATCTCTCTCAACTTCAGTTTCCTCATCTGTTAGATGGGGCCAGGGTGGTTGTGAGTATAAATGCATGAATTATAGTAGGGCCAAATAAAAATTCATGGAGTGATGGGTAAAAAAATGTATTTAATCATCTAAATACACACACACACACACACACACACACACACACACGCACGCACACACGCACTTGGTTAGTATTCTGGCTCTGCCACCAACCATTTTTTGAGCCTGTGAAAGTCACCTTAACATCTGGGCAGTTTCTTTACCTCACCTGTTAGATCTCAGAGGAGAAATGAGTCATCTCTCAATGTAGTGCATTAGCCCATTATGCACACTTCTGCCACAGTACTTATTAAAATCATTTGTGTACTTCTTTTCTCCTCTAGACTGAGTTCTTTGAGGACAGAGACTCTATACTAATTCTCTTGGTTGTGGTTGCCCGTAACAGGAAGTCCAGGATCAAGGTGCTGGCCCACTCAGTTCCTGTGAAAGCTCTCCTCCTGGTTTTCAGACAGGTGTCTTCTCCCTGTTCCTGTGCAAGCTGGACAGAAAGAGAGTGATCAGGGAGTTCCCATTGTGGCTCAGTGGTAATGAATGTGACTAGTATCTATGAGGACTTGGGTTTGATCCCTGGCCTCACTCAGTGGATCCAGCATTCCCTTGAGCTGTGGTGTAGGTTGCAGATGCGGCTTGGATCCCACATTGCTGTGGCTATGGTGTAGGCTGGCAGCTGCAGCTCCGATTGGACCCCTAGCCTGGGAACTTCCATATGCTGAGGGTGCGACCCTAAAAAGCAAAAAATAAAAAGGAAAAAAAGGGAGTGAGCAAACTTTCTGCTATCTCTTCTTAGAAGGGCGCTAATCTGATCATGAGGGCCCCATCCTCATGATTTCATCTAACCCTAATTACCCCCCAAAGGCCCAAAATACCATCACTTTAAGGGTTAGAACTTCAACACATGCATTTGGAGAAGAAATAAACATTCCGTTCATAACAGATTAGCTCTCATCTCCATGTCCATAGTACTTCACATGTCATTTTTCCTTTGGGGAAAACTTGTCAAAGTTTTAAATCTTCTTCTTGTCCCCAAATTCTATCATCTAGAAGTAATGAAAAAAAAATATATGTATCCACAGTATAATAGTTTCCCCTTATATAAAAATTTTAAAACTTGGGTATTTTCAAAGTCTCATAGTGAGCTGCTGGGTTGATATAGCAAGCGTAATTTGCTGTATCATTGCATATTCATTAAAAAACCCATTTTAATAAGTGCCCTTGGAAGGAAAAATGAGGAAATTTATTTTTCCCTGTTAGGTAATTTTCATTCACTAACAGAGTAACCATTAAACAGAATTCACCATGTGCTTCACTTTTCATCTGGTCTCAGTAGGAAATGTGGTCTGTTTCCTACTATATTCAAAGGAAAATACAGAAGGAAGCCTTCTAGTGACTAACATAACACCTGCAAATGCCTCATGGGATTATCATTGATGCCACCTGGATAAAGAATGTCACAAACCAGAGTTCAGGTAGAATGAAGGTTTCGTTAGTGCTTTTCTTCTGTCTCAAAAACGTCATCCTGCATTTTAACACTAGTTATTACATATTCATCTCTTCTAATTCTCCCCCCAAATAAAATACGTTAATGGCCTCCCATTTAATAGAAACAGAACAAGCTAAAATACTTCTAATTTTAATGAAATCTTTCAAGTCTATATTGCAATTCTGAGAGTGAGTCACAAAGAGCTTTATTACCCTTATATTCATATCTAAGTCATTCTCAGTAAGTTTTTATTGCTTGAATAGAAAAGAAATATTAATATAGTTTAGTATACTAAGTAACAGCACAAATTCCCAGGTTTGCTCTGCCTAGCAGATAAAATTTTGTGTCTCATTCAGTCTTACTGGGCTGAAATCCCCTGGGGATTACGTTTTCGTTCATATTCCCAGTAGTCTTTTCTTTCTTATTGTGCAAATGTATTGATTTTTGTTACTCTGCTGGAGCAAAATGAAGGAGAAGAGGGAGTTCCTGCTGTGGTGTGTAGGTAAGGTCCCAGTGATGTCGCAGCCGTGGCACAGGCTGCACCTGCGGCTCAGATTCTCCCCCTGGCCTGGGGACTTCCGGATGCTGTGGGTATGGCCATTAAAAACAAACAAACAAAAAAAAAAAAGAAAGAAATATGCAGACAGTATTTGAAAACTGAACTGGAAAAAAAAATCACAAGAGATAGTTTGAGGAGAACCCTATCTTGGCCCTAGATTGTAATATATCAGCTCCACCATTGGGCAAATTGTGGTTGATACCTTTTTTTTTTTTTTTCCTTTGAGTGATTGGTTTAGTTAGCATTCCTTTCGGTGCTAATATTATAATTTTTGCAAATTAAAGGCAGCAGGAACGTGGAACCCTAAGGTGGGTTTCTGGTCCCGTGACTTGCAAGGGTCATGGGTGGGTGGGCGTATTTTACAGGGAGCAGGGGATACCTCTCCTGACTGCAATGCCTCTTCACCAGCAGCTCACTGAGTAGAGGGATTAAAGTACACCCGTTTTCCCCCCTCTTAAAATAATCCTTTCACAGTTAATCCTTTTTCCAATTCCATGGCTGTTATAAGACCTACATCTTCACATGGCTGCACTTTGCTTACTTCAGCTTGTTTTGTTGCCTTTTTCCTTCAGTCTTGGAATGTTCTGGCATCGGAAAGAGGGCGACATGTGTCTTCACATGTAATAAATCACTTATATTGACTCCAATGGTTGTGCTTCATGCAGATAATAAAAGTAGGGTGAAATAATCATCCAGTCATGTCCTTTGCAGAATAAGGCGCAAGTTAATAGATATTTACAAGAAATGTACAAAATTAAATTCTTTCCTGTGGAAACAGGAAATAGGGATAGAATGGGTAGTGGCATGCTGGTAAATGTTTAACACCCACTCTCTGGGAAACAAAAGTTTCGATGTATAGTATCTACAAATTTCCAGAGTAGAAACATCCCGTCGTGGTCAATTACAAGCTACAATGTGATGGCACTGAACAAACGTATAGAAAGAGATACACGCAGTCAGCTCTTGGGAGTAGGTATGGATGGGCTCCCCAGCCCTGGATATGGGCAAATAAAACCTCAGTCTAACCCTTCATTGTGAATCATCTTCCCATCCAGGGATGCTTACAAATCACTGACAGGTGGAAATATTAATTGCTGTGGGTTTCTAAATATCTTTAAATAGTCATAGGTAAAACCCTTCGTTTACTAATGAGGTTCTAAAAAATACAAACACAGCGAAGAATTCAATCATATTCTATTTTAGGGTCAAAACTCACCTCTCCAACTTTCTCAGTCCCTTCTCTCGCCTAGTAATATTTTAGACCTCAAATTTCTGCATCTTCTTTTCTTTCACCCCTATTATTGCATGTCTCCCAGCTTCATTTATTTAACTTGCACAGGCTAAACTCCATGGTCCATCGCTTTAAATAATGCCTACCAGAACCCACAGCTATCCAACTGTCTCTTCCTTCTTCACCTGCTCTTTAAAATTGGAATCCAAGGTCAATCCAGTTGCAGAATTTTTCTTGTCATAACTGGACAGCTGAGCACAGACGGGGTAAATGATAGCCCCTGGCAGATGGTATTCCTCAGATTAGCAGTTTACAGCATCGGCTCGGCCTTCAGACATGTCAGTGAACTTGCGGTGGATTGTCTCCACTTACACGTTTGATATTCCAAATACCTATCCCTTTCTTAAACCTACCACTCCATCTCTTTCTCTTTCTTACCGAATGATACTGCTTCCCAGCTTTCACTTCTCATTTCTTACCCATTGGATCTGTAAATCTCTACAGTCTCTCTCTCACTTTTTTTTTTTTTTTTTTGGTCTCTTTTCTGCTGCCTTCTGGTGAAAGCCAAATTCTGATATTTGTGTCTTGGTACCTGTTCCACTTATCTGTTTCTAGTTCGCATACCCCAAACTTAATGGCTTTAAAACCATGTATTGTTTATCTCTTGTGTTTCTGTGGATTGACTGAGCTCAGCTGGGCATTTCTCACTGGACTCTCTCGTGGAATTGAAGCCAGGGGTTGGCTGGAGTGACTTTCGTCTGAGGTATTGAGGAAGTGAGATGCCCAAGATGGCACGCTTGTTTGGCTGGGAGGTGATGTTGGCAGTGGGCTGGGAGCTCAGCTGGGGTGTGGCTAAGGTACCCACACGTGGCCCCTCTACATGGCTTGGGCTTCTTACAGCCCAACACTGGGTTCTGAAAGAGAGCATTCAAGAGCAAATATTCGAAGAGGCACAAAGTGGAAGCTATCAAGCCAGTTAAATGTTGTGCCCAGAAATGACACAGTGTCCTGTCTGCTGTGTTCTCTTGCACAGAGTGGTGACAGCACCTACCCAGGTGCAAGTGAGAAGAGAAATAAACCCTATCTCTTGATGGGGGAGTAGAAAGGTCACTTTGCAGAAGCGCTTAAGGGGTGCAAGATATTTTATCTGCCACTTTTGCAACTTACAACCTTCCTGAATGCTAAAGCTCTCTTAACTTTCATTTATTCCTTCCCACTGGCTCCTCTGTGGTCTTAAGCTATAAGCAAGCTTGTATCTCTATGTTGTTCGAAAAATAAGTATAGAGATCAATGAATTCATCACTTATGTGTATAGTATACTTCAATAGAACATTTAGAAAAATGGTAAGAATTTGTGGTTCACTGCTAGTCAATGCCTAAAATGCACTTTGGGTACTAAATCCATCACATGTATTCTGGATACTACCGCCAGTGATAGGTGTTATTGCCTCAAACTTAGCATCTTTCTTCCTAGACTAGAGAGCTAATCAACGTCTACCACACATACAAAACTCAGAATGTTATAGTCACACATACTAACACCAAGATAATAAAACTACTACATTAAAACTACTACATGTATCTCTGTCCCGATCCTTATCTCTGTTTCTACAGCCCAGCTATCTATCTAGCTTTCCATCTAAGAAAGCAAAAATTTTTTTTCCCATGCCTTACTTTCTTGAATAGTAAAATGAGATAATAAAGTGATATCTTAAATGGAGAGATTAGATAAAGGTGTAGAAAAGGTTTTAAGGTCTAGGAGAAAGTTCCTGTAAATATATTTGGTTTCTATTATAGTTCCAGTGAGATTAGATAAAATACTATCCCTTACAAGCTGGAATAAAGATGGTCTTGCATATACTTGCTAGGGTAGAATTTCTCTCTGTCCAGGCAAGTAGGAAAAATCATTTTCTCAGCCTTGGTTTTAGGAAAATGACAAGCCAGGCACCTTCCTTCTCCATCTTCCTTCTGTGTAGTGTTCATTCTTTCTGGTGCCTTCTTCACCCTGTATTTTTTCACTCTGCCTTGTTACATAATGGATCACTTTAAAAAACTTGTCATCGAGATAACTTTACATTGATACGCGTTCATTGGATGTAATATGTTGATGTATTAGTTGTCCCCGGGTATTTGAATTTATATTTTCTCTACAATTATACGGTAAGGTGGTTGTTGTTGTTTTTAATGTTAAAGTGATCAGGGCATCAGAGTCCTAGGAATGTGTCCACAGGAAGGGCTCACGTGATAGAATCACCACTGAGAACCATCACGTGACTCTTCCAAGATACCAGTAATACTGAGAAGGATCTCATTCCAGCCACCACGACATGAACCAGTCAAGTCTTCTGATTCTCAGCATAAAGCCCTCGCTGTGTAGAAACTCAGACCAAACCTCAGAAGTCAAATTAGCAAAACCCCTTCTACAAATTCTTGAGTTTCTTCTTTGCATTTTTAAGCCTTCAACCCTGAACCCAGGTGGTCCTTAGCTCATCACATGCCCCCCCCCCCCAAGGCATCTGCAGACCTCTGCCACATCCCAGGTAAGAACCAGAGTGAAGTGCCAGCCGTGCCAGCCTGAAAGCAGTCTCCAAACAGAGAAAAGTGGTTTACTGCCTCTTTTTTGTTAGCATGCTTGGTTGCCTCCCGCCTGGTTCTTTTTCTCTAGACATCACTGAACTTAGGAACGCAGTGGCCTGCAGTCAACAGGAGGCAGCATACGGTCTATCCCAGCCCCAGTTTGCAGAGAAGAGCAACTCCCTGCTATTGCGCCATAAATAATTTAAAAACCTCTTCTAGGCAACACAGTCAAGATGCAGATTTAATTTATTCCCTGGGAGGACTAAAGGTGGCTATATAGACCTGGTTGACAGTCAAGCTGAGTTGGGGACACTAGTTCCTTTCAAAACTTACAGAGCACATGCCCTCAGGTCTGGCACTGGACTCCTTGCAAGGAATGGTTGGGTTGTTGTTGGTTTTTTTTTTTTTTCCTTTGTTTTGTTTTTCCTGAGTGCTCATCACTAAGAAAAGAAACTTCATTCCCCTACAGAAAGAGAAATAGTACTGATGTAAATGCATGGCATTTTGCATATCTGTAAGTTCACAGAAAAATGTATGCACCAATTCATATGCTGTTGATTGGTGATTTGTTTCATCTTTTGACTTTCTTTAGAGGGTTTCTTTTTTATATACCTACCTGTGACCTGACATCTGGAGTTGTTGTTTTTCATAACACAACCTGAAAAGGACACCCGGTAGGAACCACAACTTCTTGGCTCTTGTTAGTCATAATCCTAGCAGGGAAAAGAAAGACAGACAGACAGAGATTCTAACTCAGCTGGTTCAAAGGATTTCTAAGGAAGGACTGTTGGGTGTGCAGCCAGCAGGGCATGTGGAGGAACCCAGAGACCAGAAGAAGCAGAAGAAGGCACTAGGAACACGGAAGGGAAAGAGTCTTTCTGGAGAAGCAACCACGCCAGAAATTTGACTAACTCAGCCCAAAGCTGGGAGCAGCAGAGAGCACCGCCCTCCTCTCTGTCTCCTTGCGTCCTTGCTCTGCTGCTCTCATTGGCCCAGCCCAACGGGAAGCCCGCTGCCAAGGACCCTGCGTGGTGCAGTCTTAGGATTCAGCCTCCCAAGAGCCCGAAGGGACCATCAGACTGAGGGGACAGAGAAGGGGGCCGTCCACAGCTGAAATATAGTTAGGCAATTAGTAACTACAAGACTGAATTTAATGATTTCCAATATACTGCTTTCCGTGGATGTCTTACGAAATATATTTTTCTGTCCAAAGTCTATATTTTAAAGATCTTCTGGTCTGCCTTCTAAGTCCTCATTTTAGAAAATGCTTTGTGTTTTTCATCTTTCCTTTTGGAAGGCATTTTTCTCCCTTTCTCCCTCCCTCCCTTCTCACTGTGAGGACATTTGCAAACTATGTAGAATATGGCTGGAACTTTTTTTTGACAAGTACTTAGTAATACTCCAGCTTTGTTTTTCGAGCCTGGGTTGCTATGATTATATTCCTAAGGAAGTTTGTTATGCTGGGGGAAGATTATATAACTCAGAGGCCTGACCTGTCCTTCTGACCTCAGAGGTGATTTGAAGAAATGACTTGAATTACTGTCTCAATTGTTTCTAAATGTCTGAGATACTGAGGGCAGAAAGTCACCACAGAAGTTCCAAGTCATAGTGAGCTTCTGCTGAACGCTTGACAAAATTTTCAGTAAAATTTTCCAAAGACTAAAAAAAAAAAATTAAAAAAAAAAAGAGTTCCAAATACCGTGTCATCTCATTGACTTCATGCAGCTGTCAGCTGACTCCAGACACTTATGGTTCCCATTAAGAGCTTAGAGGAACAAGATAAGGGTTACTTCTGGTCCTTAGGCTGATAAACGCCTAGGGCTGTATGGGCGCTATTATAAACGGGGGACATAAATCCACAGAAACAACAACAAAAACTTCTAACAAAATTTTCAAGGCTCTCCCATAGCCAGATGGGCTTTTTTGGATTTGGGGGCACTTGGGATGAGAAAAGAGGAGAATTTTGTCCTTTTGGTGAAACCTCTTGCCATGGAGGATTTGTAACAGGTACAATTATGTTGTTTCTGGAGTGATGTCTCATGCTTGGTATACACACACAGAAATGGGGGAAAAAACACCCTTATTTATAAAGCTTCTGAAGTCCCATCTCACAGATTATCTGTTCCAGATGTTTATGGGTGACCCTTCTTGGTATTTTGAAAAGAAAAAGAATGTATATGTATGTATGACTGGGTCACTTTGCTGTACAGCATAAATTGGCACAACATCGTAAATCACCTATACCTTAATTTAAAAAAGATGCATGTATCCCAGTGTCCATTGTAGCACTGTTTATAACATGGAAGCAGCCTAAATGTCCATTGACAGAGGAATGGGTAAAGAAGGCGTGGTACGCATCATGATGTAATGGAATATTACCTAGCCATAAAAAAGAATGAAATAGTGCCATTTGCAGCAACATGGGTGGAACTAGAAATAATCATACTCAGTGATCAGAGAAAGACAAAAATCATATGATGTCACTCATATATAGAATCTAAAAAAAAATTATACAAATGAACTTATTTATGAAACAAAAACAGACTCCCAGACTTTGAAAACAAACTTAATAGTTGCCAAGGTGGAAGCATAAGGGGAGGGATGGTTTGGGAGTTTGGGACTGGCCTGTACACGCTATTATATGTGGAATGGTTGGTCAGCGGGGATTTGCTGTGCAGCACAGGAAACTCTACTATTCTGTGATGTTCTCTATATTCTGTGCTAATTTATAAATTATATGGGAAAAGACTCTGCAAAAGAATGGATAGATATGTATGTAACTGAATCACTTCACTGTACAACATAAATTAACACAACACTGTAAACCAACTATAATTCAATAAAATTTTCGAAAGTGAAAAAGGGCCATTAGGAAAAAAATTAAGGAAATTTGGAAGTATGGACTTCAGTGTGTCAATATTATTCATTAATCGTGACAAAGGTACCATAGAGGAAACTGAGATCCAAGTCTTTGGGAATCTGTACTGTCTGCAATTTTCCTGTAATTCTAAAATGATTCTAAAAGTTTATTAAAACATTAATGTCCCACAAAAAAACCCGCAAACTTAAACCTTTCAAGTTTCTCCCTCGCTTGCGTTGTTGAGTCAGCTGCCCTAACTCAGAGGGTATTTGGGTAAATGTACACACATCGACTCATTGGCTTATGTACACACATATATTGTACCAAGCTGGCCAATGCAATATTTATGTTTGTACTTTGAGCTGCCTAAGATTTTGTCATAAAATCTAAGGCTGCTGTAGGGGAGAGAGCACATAAAACTTTCATGATTGGTATAAAAAAATACAAAATGTTATCATGAATATTTAATAAAATTTGCAGCAGTCAATGAGCAAAATCAATGTTTTTTAATTAAGTTATTCATTTGTAATACGAGCTGTACCTTGTTGTGTGTTAGCATGGAATTTAGCAGGTTGCACTTAAAATAAATAAATAAACTTCACTTTAGCTTTTGAGGGCAGCGGTATTAGTAATAAAACCATTAATTGGTTGCCTTTTCTTTGATAAGCAAACAGGGTTTCTCCCGGGACAGCATCTCGTATTCCACGGTGTTTTATGATTCTCAAGCTGGAAGATGTCCAAGGTGTTTAGTAAGATGAATTGCAGTGCAGACTGTTTATAACAAGTACCTGCATGCTCCTAGCGTATTGTCTGTTCTCACCAGGTCTCTTTTATTAGGAATTGGAGCAGCTGAGGGGCGGGAGTTTATACAACCCGAGTGGGTTTTTAACCAAGCTTTTAAGAGTCTTCAGATGTTAAAGAAATTAGCAGTAAACCAAAGGCGTAGGAATCCTACCACCTTCACCTTGCTCTGGAATTCATTTTTCTGATCTGTCATCTCTATCCTGGTCTCTTTTCCCCAAGCCCTCATTATTGACTGTCAGAACCTCTCTGCTTTGTCCGGCCTTCCTCCTGCGGGTGTAAAAAGGAAGAGTTTGCTGGAAGCCAAGTTGCACTGTGCAGGTGCTCCGTGTTTTCCTCATGGCCATTTGAAGTATGGTTTGATTGGAACAGTGTACCTAATCTCTGTACTTTCTCTAAACCTAGTTGGCATAAATAATACATTAAAATTGCTATTAAAGACTGTCCACTGTGTTTACAATACACTTTACCCAGATTGCAGAGAAAAGAAAACACTTATATTATACAACAGTGTCCTTTCTTGTTAACCGTGAGTTAAAAAATACAAGCGGATCTCTAAGGACTTCTCACACAAGCTTTCTACAATTTAGAGCAGAGAAAGCCATTTTTTTTCCCATTGACCATAATTATTAAGGCAATACAAATTATTGGTATAATTTCTAAATGCAAAAATAAAGTACATCTTGTTATCCATTACTGTTGATTAAATTTGCCTGATAGGGACATTATAAAATCCCTGAAATGGACGAAATAACATGAATGAAAAATAGCATATGTTGGAGTTCCCGTCGTGGCGCAGCAGAAATGAATCCAACCAGGAACCGTGAGGTTACAGGTTCGATGCCTGGCTTTGCTCAATGGGTTAAGGATCTGGCATTGCTCTGAGCTGTGGTATAGGTGGCAGAGAAGGCTCAGATCTGGTGTTGCTGTGCCTGTGGTGTAGGCTGGCAGCTGTAGCTCCGATTCGACCCCTAGCCTGGGAACCTTCATATGCTGTGAGTGTGGCCCTAAAAAGCAAAATATAATAATAATAATGTATGTTGGTAAAATGTAGTGTATAGAATTTGGGATTTATTTAATAACTTCTAAGGAATCAAATGAGACATGCATCTTGGTACATGTTCCAGATTTATTAATCATAATAAATTGAAGGGAGTTCCCATCGTGGCTCAGATCCCATTTGCTGTGGCTGTGGTGCAGGCCGGCAGCTACAGCTCCGATTTGACCCATACCCTGGTAATCTCTATATGCCATGGGTGCAACCCTAAAAGAAAAAGAGAGAGAGAGAGAGAATAAATACATAAATTGAAGGTGTGAGAGACACAGTAGTAAATTTAGTAAGGCAACCACAGTAAAAGAATTGAATTTTGGAGTTCCGGTCGTGGCTCAGTGGAAGCGAATCTGACTAGTATCCATGGGGACGCAGGTTCAATCCCTGGCCTCTCTGTGAGCTGTGGTGTAGGTCACAGACGTGGCTTGGATCCTGCGTTGCTGTGGCTGTGGTGTAGGCCAACAGCTACAGCTCCAATTGGACCCCTAGTCTGGGAACTTCCATATGCCATGGGTGCGGCCTTAAAAGGACAAAAAAAAAGGGGGGTGGGGGAGAATTTAATTTTGATTTGTTTTGAGGATTTTGAGAAATAAATATCAAATATAAATTGGATTTAAATAGGATAAATCCAAGATGATTAATTAGAATTATCGAGAACAGTTGATGTAGGCCCTTCAGGGGTTAGGAGAGTGTGGAAAGACAGTATCTCAGCTTATATTCTGCTCAGCTTTTTTAGTTGTTTATTGAAATTTGTCAACTTTATTGCTAATATTTCACTGATGGTTCATTCTTTATTTCTTCAATAGAGAATTCAATTTAAAATAAAACCCGATATTCCATCCGAAAATTCCAATTCCCACCACAAGTATAATTCAATTAAGTTTCAAATATTTCTTTTAAAAATACAAAATAAAATCATCCTTTCTACATATGCTATTTCTGCTCGGTTCCAAAAGGATAAAAAACTGCATTTGCTTAGTTTTGGTTCATCTATCACTTTGTACATTTTTATGGATTTTTATGTGTAATCACATTTTCAGAGGGGATTTTTATATAGTCTGCTCCATTTCTGCAGAGTTATTATCTTTCAGCCTTAAAATTATGAAAACTGATACCCAATCTTTGGTTTCTCTCTCCTTGGGAAGTGATAGGTAGGTATCAATCATTCACGGTGACAAGCAAAACTCACTTTGTTTATTGTAGTGAAAGATGACTTATTCTTGTTGCTGGGCTTTCCCCTTTCTTACTAACAGTAGTGGTGGTGACCAGAGTGGCTTTGATATGTGTGTTGGATGGGAGTTTGGGTACAGGCACCTGATTGTTAAGCCTTGGAAAGAATCTGTATTTTTTCTCCTAGAAGCACAATCAAATATGTTACTTAAAAGGAATGTATAAAAGAATTCAAACTTCCATTGGCCTTTCCTGTTGAGACCGCTCTCCATGTATCTCTTCCCCCTGCTTCTCTCAACCAATTTGCTCTTTACAAGATGACTGCTCTATCAGACATAAAATGCTGCCTTTTTTTCACTTAACTATGCAATAGCGGCTCTCTGCACTTCTGGGGCAGGTTTAATGGTGCATTTATATTCCATTCAAACTTGAACACAGCAAGAGCAAACCTACCCACAGGAATCATAAGTACTGGTGGCATTTGTGGGGATCTGAAAGCTTTGCATATAGCATTATATTTACCTGAGCCGTTCCAAAGCGTTGTCATTAAAGCACAATCGTGCTTCCTGGGTGTCAGCTGGGCATCGGCGAGGTTTAGAATCATTTTGATGCCTCTTCCCTTGTGGGTTATGTTGAGGCTCATTTTCATCTCTAGTTTTGAGCAAAGGGCTGTATCCCCAAGCCTCAGATATATCAGTCTCTTAGAAGGGAACCAAATGTTAATTTCCATTTGGTTACCAGCTGGAGAAATGCCTTCTTCTATGATGGGATAGGAGGAATGCCAAGTGGGAAGAAGCAGGCTGATGCTTTGGAAGAAAGTGCTCACAATGGGCCAGGCTGGTGACGTTTCATCCAACCTTAGTTAAATGCTTGGACACAGAGTTCCCATTCCCCCCCCCCCCGCAAGAGCCCGTGACTGATTAGAACATTAGGTGCATGGTACGAGCTTTGACTCTTTCCTGTCACGTGGACAGGACTCTCACGTGTGTGGACAAGCGTGTCCACCACTAGGGATGTGGCCAAAGGTGCTGCCTCTGCTGAGGCTGACCCGTTTTAATGCTGTTGGACCACTCTGATTTTCTGCCGGCAGCAAGACAAACTTGCGAGATGCAAACATGGCGCGCCACTGCCCCCAGCCGTCCCAGTGGAGGTTGGGGTCCCTGCTCTATAGAACGCGCCTCCCCTTAAAGGATGGATTCTCTTACATTCTCCTGTTTCCTTCCTCCTGCTGAAACTTGCTGTCGGGAAAGAACCACCATCCTGCATTCCTTCGTAGGAAGGTAAAATTTCAGGTGTAAATGGAGACGCTTCTTTAAACATAGCAGTGTTTGGTCACTGTGTGTGTGTGTGTGTGTGTGTGTGTGTGTACACGCGTGCGTGTGCAGGCGCGAACATGTATGGTTATGTATGTGTGTGTGTGTGCACACGTATGATTACGTGTGTGTGTGTGTGTGTGTGTAGGACAGAGACTGAAGTCCTTATCTGAAATTCCTGCACTCACATTTCCTTAGCTAAATGGCATCTGGAACGTTTATTTCTACAGCTCTAATCTACGGCAGTTTCACATTCCTTTTAGAAGAGTCCTAATCTAATGCATGTCCAAAAAAAGCCTCAGATGTGGCTCCGTAAAGGTGAGCAACTGAGGTAGGCTATGACCAGGCAAAGTAGAGGCGACTTTGGTGGTCTGGGCAAGCAGTAACTCAGGCTTCCTTCATCCCAACTTTCAAGACAAGGTGCAAAATTTTTTTGGAATGGATGGAAGGAACTCTCAGCACCTGAATTTTTGGGGGGAGTTGATACAGCTGCAGATAATGAGGGAGACAGAAGGGGGGATAGGAGGGAGCCGGTCTACTCCCATCCTTAGTGGTGGTTAGATAGGTCCTTCACTCATTCATTCATTCATTCATTCATTCACCAGTGCTGCTTCATGCCTGTTGTATTCAACAGGCTTGGCACAGCCTCTGGCCTCTCATTGTCTTTTGTTCATTTAACTAGAAAGGACCTGATTTTCGTGCAGCCTGAACCAGAACGTGCCAGTGAAGATGTACTCTTCCAAGATAGAAAATTCATAGACCAGAGGGTCTGGCTGTGTAGAAAAGAAGACCAGTGATGGGTCATGGGGCTGCCCTGCCTTCACAGGAAGCTGAGGCGATCCGAAAGCTTGAGATGGCTGGTGTGCTAGTGGGAATTGTCCAACTGTGCACACAAATGAATGCCTCCCTTCTACCTTCCTACAGAGGAGCCCAGAAGCCTCCCCACCCCCCAGTGTGATTATATTGGGGTCTTGTATCCCTACTGGAGGAAAGAATATTCATTCCAAGGTTGATGTCAATCATCATGGAACCAAGTGTTGCTCTCTCCTCGGACTTTGAGGGTTCATTCTCTGGGCCAGCCACAGGTGGGAATAAACCACAGAGCTCTCCGAGGGCCTCTGAGCCCTGAGAGTTACTGTCTTGAAGGGCGAGAAAGACATAGAGCCACTACTCCCTGTGGGAACCAGTTCCCTTTGAAACTGACAGCACTAAGGGCCAGAACCCAGCCAGAACCCAGCTTGGGACTTGAACCCACGTGCCGGGACTCGAACCCAGCCTAAACCCAGATTGGTAATTAAACCCACGGTTTTAGATTAGAATCGCTCACCCTGTGTCTGGACTCACTGAGGTTCAGGTTCTTAGTGCCTCCGTGCAGAGGGAGTTCAGCGAGAGACAAAGTGGGAGACAAGAAACAGATTTATTAGGGTAGGACGCTTGTGAGGGATGCAAGCAGACAGGCACGGAGGCTCTGCCCGAGGGTCCAGTGGGCTACAGTTTTGCCATCCCAGGGGAGTGGGGGTCGGAAAAGCCCGCCTCTTCCTTTCTGGGAGTAGCAGCTCCTCCTGGGTGTCTGGTAAGTTGCGTATTTAAGTCAGCAGAAGGGGGCCCTCAGACTCCTGCCTTGGTCGAATCTGGATGCAGACCCCATCCCAGCCCCCACCCGACGACCTGAGACAGTTGTCGCACTTCCACTAGTCAAGCAAGCCTGCCTTGTGCTGATGGCTTCTCTGAGCAATTTATTCACTTACGGTGCTCTCCCAGTGTCCCCAAAGTTTCCCTCGTTATCTGTGGTCCTTTATCGGGACTTCTGCAACCACCTGTGCCTGCTCCACCCCCGTCACCTTGAACAAAACCTTGCGTGTCGCGTGCGCTTTTGTGCCACAGGACTCACCTCCGTAAGCCTGAGATCTGGGGGCTCTTCCCCCTCTTTGAGTAAAATGGTTCTCAGAGCTCTTGTGCACAAATGTCCGATGGACAGACCTAGACACGCTTCTGCTCTTGGAAGCGCCATCCGGGGCCGCGTGGATGCCCTCAGGTCCGGCCAAGTTCCCTCGAGAGGGTGGCGTGTCCTGCCCACGCTCTCCCCACCTCGGGGGAGTAGAGGGCTTGCCGAGTCTCAGTATGGAATCACTCTTGGAGGAGAGAATGCTTCCGATCAGGACCGAGATCGCAGTTGTGTTCGACAGAAACACGATTTTCTTTTCCATACACACACAGATGAAAGGCCCTGTACTGACTGCAGCCTTATGCCAGCATCTCCTGGTCTCTGTCGTGCTCTGGGTGAAGATCAAGGTCAGGGGAGGGGAAGGGCTGGGAACACCCTCGAATGCATGGTCTAGAAAAACCGCAGAAGATTTGAGCCTTGCTTCTCACATGCCTAACTCTTGGGGCTTTTCCGCGTTCCTTCTTGTTTTTGTAAGGATGAACATGGGGCCATTAATTACTTGTCTCTTGATATTCAGGGGAATAACTGGGAAGGTTGTACCCACAGGTAGTTATCCTTGAGGTAATCAAATGAAAACAGTCAATTCCAAGGCTGCACTGCCACGTACGTCCTCATAATGGAAAGTAAACAGTGTGTCACTTTTCTAAACAGCTGAACATCTAAAGCAGAGGCCTGGGGAATCCAACCTGATGCATCTAGCAAGGACAGAAAACAGTGTTGGCAGCTCCTGTTTCTCTCCAAGCACCCACCCCTCGGCACGTCTCCAGTGTGTAGCAGAAGCATGGCCACACTCCAGCTAATGTTTTTAAATGCAACCTGGCTAAACCTAGACTAGGAACTTGATTTAAAACTTTACTTTGGGAGTTCCTGTTGCGGCTCAGGGGTTTAAGGACCGGACGTTGTCTCGCTGAGGATGTGGGTTTGATCCCTGGCCTCACTCGGTGGGTAAGAGATCTGGCGTTGCCGTATGAGTAGGGTGCAGAAGCGGCTGGGATCTGGCGTGCTGTGGCTGTGGCTGTGGCATAGGCCCCAGCTGCAGCTCTGAGTCAGCCTCTAGCCTGGGAACTTCCAGATGCCGCAGGTGCGGCCATTAAAACAGCAACAAAAACCACTTTCCTTGGGCCTGTGCATTTAATAAGGAAGTTGAATTGTTTAGAGCTGGGTGGTCTCAAAACTCATTCTTGACCTCGTTTGGATCATAGATTCTCAGAAGAGTAAATAAAATGTGGTGTTTAATTGGCCAGTACCCTCCCAGGAAGCCTGGAGTCCCTGGAGGCTCAGTGAGCTAAGGAGCTGGCACTGTCACCGCTGTGGCTGTAGTTACTGCTGTGGCACAGAGTCAGTTCCTAGCTCAGAAACTTTTGCATGCTGTGGGTGCAGCCAAAAAAGAAAGAAAAGAAAGAAAAAAAATCATAAAGTGTTCTAAATGGGCAGCTGACAATTCTGTTTTCAAAGCTCTCCAGGAGTCTCCAGGGAAGGCGGTCTGAATCCTCTGATACTGAGATCAGGAGTCCCTCCTTCTGCCTGATCTGAATTCTTCCTTGTCAAACATAATCCCATCACCTCTGCCTTGGGAAGAAACGCCGGCTCTCTCCAGCTCTCCTTCAGAGCTCCGAACCCTGTTCCTAAACCTTCTCTTCACCAGCGGAAAAGTTCTGATGTTTTCCAGGATTGCACTGCCCGCCTCCTCCAGGCACACACACTTGGTAGGCTTCCTCGTCCAGGTGGACAGTCACGGCGCCGCAGAGATGCTCACGAGGAAACCTGACATCTCACCTCCTGAGTCATCTGACACAGGGTGAACCCATGTGGTTCACTTTTCATTTTTAAATCCATTTAGCAAATATTTATTCAGCCCACTAAGTAGAGAAAAACGTGTTCCATCTAATGGGAATCAGGAACGGTTAAGATAAGGTTCGTGTCTTCAAGGATCATAAATCTTCAGTCTGTGAACAGCAAACCAAAGACCGAGGTGTTGAGTTAAGGGTTAGCGCAGGGGCAGGCGGGCCCTTGGACTGATTCCTACAAGTTCTGAGGGAACTGTCAGGGGCTGGCAGACCAGAAGGATAAACATAGATTTGGATTTGGAAAGAGGCTTTCTGCTATAGCTCTTGTCCATGGGGCATGTGCTGTGGTTTGTGCTCTCTTTACCTTGCAAGCGGCTAGAAAGCTGCACTTACATTTTGGGCCTGAATAATCAGAGCAGAGAGATTAAAGGAGTAAGAAATGTACTCTAGGAGTTCTCATTGTGACTCAGCAGGTTTAAGAACCTAACTAGAGAAGGCAGGTTCGATCCCTGGCCTCGCTCAGTGGGTTCAGGATCAGACACTGCTGCAAGCTGCGGCACAGGTGACAGATGCAGCTTGTATCTGGCATTGCTGTGGCTGGAGTGTCTGATTCGACCCCTAGCCTAGAAACTACCATATGCTTCAGGTGAGGCCCTAAAAAGAAAAAATTAAATAAATTCACTCTAGAAATTCTCTGGCCTTATTGCATAGGATGGTCGAATAAAGAAGGGTGTTTTTACCTAGACTATCCAGTATTAGATTAACCGGATGATGGTTGCTGGTTTAAGAGACACAGATAGGTGTTTTTCATCATGTTAGGAAAGATTGCTTTTGATCTCTTTTTACCTAAAGCGTTTTTTACACCTGCCTACAAACTCTATGAACTAACACATTATGAAATTTATAAACATCCTTACCTCTTGGTGGTAAACCCCATGAATGCTTGACTTACAGATTCTTTTCATGTATAGTCAGTGTGATTTCCTGCAATTTTGCTTAGAATATTTTCACATCTGTCCTCATAAGGGAAATGTCTTTATTTAGATTTTTGTCCTTTTCTTTCAAATTCTGGTGGTAGAGTGTTGCTACTTTCACCAAGGATACAGATTATATTTTGCATTTTTCAATGTTCTGGAACAAATCATACAACAGAAACCAATTGGTTCCTAAAAGGTTTTTTTGGGGGGAGGGGGCTGTTTTGTTTGTTTTTAAGGTGGAGGATATAAGAAAGAAAGGAAAATAAGAGCCCAGGGTTGTTTGTCCTGCTTCTTTTTTGGTTTTCATTCTGTTTCTGCCCTCCCCCCACTTTACTGAGGTATAACTAACAAAATTATAAGATATTTAAAGTATACAAAGTGATGATTTGATATGTGTATACATTGTGAAAGAATTCCCCACATTGAGTTAGTTAACCCATTCATCACCTCACATACTTACCTTTTGGCTGGTTTTTTTTGGTGAGAACATGTAAATTCTACTCTTTGAGCAAATTTCAATTATTCAGTACAGTGTAATCAACTAAAGTCACCATGTTATATATTAGATCCTTAGACTTTATTCATCTTATGACTGAATCATCTTTGACTCATCTCCCCCTATTTTCCCCACCCCCACCCCAGCCCCTGGCAACCACCTTTCTACTTTCTGTTTCTGAGAGTTCAACTTTCTTTTTTTTAGATTCTGCGTATAAGTGATACCGTACGGTATTTGTCTATCTGGCTTATTTCACTTTGTATATGCCCTCAAAATTCATCTATATTGTCGCAAAGGATAGAATTTCCCTGTTTCTTTTCTCTCTTTTTTTTTAGGGCTGCACCCGAATTCATATGGAGGTTCCCAGGCTAAGGGTGGAATCACAGCGCTGCATCTGCCAGCCTGCACCACAGCCACAGTGACTCGGGCAGCACCCGATCCTTAACCCAGTGAGCAGGCTAGGGATCGAACCTGAGTCCTGATGGATGCTAGTCAGATTTGTTAACCTCTGAGTCACCACGGGAACTCCTAGAATTTAATTGTTTTAAAGGCTGAATAAAATTCCTGTGTGTGTGCGTGTGCGTGTGTGTGTGTGTGTGTGTGTGTGTAAAACATCATCTTTATCCACTCATCCATCAGTGAATGCTGCTTAGGTTGCTTCTATGTCATGGGTATTATGAATATGCTGCAGTGAACATAGTGGTACATGTATCTTTTCCAATCAGTTTTCACTTTCTTCTGATAAACTCCCAGAAGTAAAATTGTAGGACCAGGTGGTAATTCTTTTTTTCATTTCTTGAGTAGTCTCCGTACTAGTTCCCATAGAAGCTGCATGAATTTAGATTTCCACCAACAGTGCAGGAAGGGTCCCTTTTCTCCTCATCCTCACCAGCACTTGTCATCTCGCCTTTTTGAGAATAGACAACCCGAAAGGTGTGAGGTGAGATCTCACGGCTGTTTGGATTTGCATTTCTCTGAAGAATAGGATGCTGAGCAACTTTTCATATATTTCTGACCACTTGTATGTCTTCTCTGGGAAAATGTCTGCTTAGGTACTTTGCCCATTTTTAAAACTGAGTTGTTTGTTGCTAATTGAATTGTATGTGTTCCTTGTATATTTTGGATATTAATCCTTATTGGATAAGTGGTTTCCAAATACTTTCATTCTGTAGGTTTCCTCTTTATTTTGTTGATCCTTTATGTTGCTGTGAAGTTTTTTAATTTGATGTGGTCCCACTTCTTTATTTTGCCTGTGTTGCATTTGTGTTGGTGTCAAATCCAAAAAAAATCATGGCCAAGACCAATGTCAAGGAACTTATCCTTTGTTTCCTTCTGGGAGTTTTATAGTATCAAGTCTTCAATTTAAGTATTTAATTCATTTTTGAGTTGACTTTTGTATATGGTGTAAGATAGGGGTCCAGTTTCATTCCTCTCCTTGTGACTGCTGATGGTTTCTTTTGCTCCGCAGATACTGTTTAGTTTGATGTGGCACTCCTTGTTTATTTTTGCTTTTGTTGCCTTTGTGCTTTTCATTTGCTTGACTTCGTTTTCTCCCCCAAACAGCCAGTTCGTTCCTTGATTTCCGAATTTATTTTTGGTTTCACTTTCTATAATTTCTGCTATTGTCTTTTCTATCCTTCTTCTGTTTTCTCATTTTTTTCTTACTCTCATAAGAATAATTTATTTTCATTCATTGTTTAATAAATCTACCCATTTGTAAAATTTGGTATCTTTTAATGTTTTTATTCTTTATTAGCTTATAAAGTTTTTAAAAATTTCTCTTTAAGAGTTATTTAACAGACTTTTTGTTTTGCTTTGTTTTATTTTATTCTAGATTTCCAGGTGATTTGGAATGTTTTCTTAAATTTTCACATTTCTTGTTTTATTGCACTATGTCAGAATCTTGGCATTTGTGATTTCTCTTTTTTAAGGAATTTAAAAAATGTTTTGATAGCCTATTACTAGATCAAGATTTTTTACAACAATTCCATGATGACTGCTTTGTAATATAAAGATAGATATGTACTTATTACATTCTACTCTACGATATTCAAATCTTTTATCTCCTTGCTTTTTTTCATCTTTCAACTTCCAAAGACTGAGAAAGACATAATCCTCAGAGAATTTTGTTTATGTCCATTTGTCTTATTTCTAAGTTTTTGATTTATTGAAATGCCATCTGATTTGTCACCTACATGTTTGATCATTTCTTTAAGGACTTTAACTTTTAGTAATGAAAATGATGCTCTTTCTCATTTAAAGTTTTTTCTCCTAAGTCAGATTTGCCTTAAATTATTATTGTTACCTCTGCTTTCTTTTTATTTGTGTTTGCCCAGTATTTATCAGCTCATCTTTCTTATTTTGTTTTATTTGTATCATTTATATGTCCTTTTGTTTCACTTTAAAACAGCTTATAGTTAGATTTTGGTTTTAGCACTTTTTCATCTGATTTTAACAGTCTTTTTTATTTTTTTATTTTTTTTGCTTTTGAGGGTTGCACTTGCAGCACGTGGAGAGTCCCAGGCTAGGAGGTCCAAACGGAGCTACAGCTGCTGGCCTACACCACAGCCACAGCAATGCAGGATCCAAGCCACATCTTTGACCTACCCCACAGCTCACGGCAACTCCAGATCCTTAACCCACTGAGTGAGGCCAGGGATCGAACCCACAACCTCATGGTTCCTAGTCGAATTTGTTTCCACTGCACCATGACAGGAACTCCAAAGTCTTCATTTTTAAAGGGGATTTTAAACTTTGTTCAGATATTGATTTTCTGTCTTAACCAAGATAAACAAATATCTGTCATATTTTTTTAACCATTCCACGTTTATGTACCTTCCTCTTGCCATAATATTTTGTCTTTTTGCTTTTATTTTTCCAGTGATGAGAAAGGCCTGTTTCTTAAAGGTAGAAAAGCTTTATTTACCCACTCAAGTACCAGTATTTTAATTCCTCCTTATTACACATAATGAGAAATTTGGAGAGATTTTACTTCTCCCATCACCTTCTGGCTAATTTTATGTGGTACAGAATCCTAGACCCTGATTAGTACTACTTCATAATTTGTATTGCTAAATTGTTGTTATAGTAAATAGATTTTCTTTAAAATTATTTTCAGCATTCTTACTCAATCCTGCCGCTTTGTCAATGTCTATTATTTGCATGTGATTCTGTGGGTTTCACTTGTTTCCTTGCTCACCACAATCCTCTTACACTTGACTTTCCCATGCTTCGGCTCTTGCCTTTGGTTTACCTCACTGGTAACTGGCATAGATTTGCATAAATTTTTAGAACTGATCCTTTTTCAGAGACCTTGAATATCCAAGTAAGACTTACTGTTGCCGTACTCTGAAAACCATCTGGCTGTGTACAGAATTCATGAGTAATCACTTATTTCCTTCAGAAAAAAATCTTCAACTTTGTTTTTTTTCTCTGGAATTTGCAGTTTAGATAGAGAGGTCTGAGCAAGGGAGGCCTTCTTTTATTAAAATATAAAATGCTTTAAACCGCTGTCCAAGGATTAGTGAAATTAGACAGTGAAATTAGACACCACCCAGATTTAATATAATGAAATATTTTTCATATATACTTTCAAATCTAGTTCTTTTTTAATTTTTTTACTTTATTATTATTATTTTATTATTTTTAGGGCTGCACCCATGGCATATGGAGGTTCCCAGGCTAGGGGTCGAATCACAACACCAGATCTGAGCTCCATTTGCGACCCACACCACAGCTCATGGCAATGCCAGATCCTTAAGCCACTGAGATAGGCCAGCAATCAAACCCGCAACCTCATGGTTCCTAGTCAGATTCGTTTCCGCTGAGCCACAACGGGAAGTCCTAGTTCCTTTTTCTTAAAAGAAGTAAAATGTTAAATGTTAGCTAAATCCCCAATCCGATTTTTTTATGACTTGAATTTTTTTACATTTATAGGTGTACAACAATCATCACAATCAAATTTTATAGCATTTCCCAATCTGATTTTTGATTAGAATAATTTGCTTTAGTCTTGACATTTTAAAAGTCTTGGTGTATGTATACATATGTGTCTCTTTACGTTTAATACTCTTTTCTGGAACAGAGATAAATCTTTTCCTATTGACTGATTTTTCGTAGTTCAGGGAAGTGTTCACTGAAGTTTTTGGTCTGTTTTAAGATGCCTGCAATTTTAATATACATTGTTGATTTAATTATGTGTGTATGTACACATATATGTGTACATATGTTTATACATTTATGTTATATACATACAGAGGTGTATATACATAAGTATGTTTATATGTGCATATGTTTGTATAAATATTACACATCAGTAAGAAGATAACTTTGCTTTTACAACTATTCAAAAGTCTTTGTGGAATTGGGAGAACTGTCTTGGCATCTCAGCAATGTGGCATTGTGTTATCTTTTTTTTTTTCCTTTCTGGTTTCTTTCCTAGGAATGTGGATTTACTAGATTATCAGGTATTTTTTATTTAACCTTTTTTACTTAGTTGTTTTCCTATAAATGATCTTGTATTTTTTCTCAGCATCTGTGTGTTTTCTTTACACACTATCAATTCTCTTTATTTCCTTGAAATCATGTTTTCATTTCTTCTGGTATTTGTGTTTATTTTCTTAAGTGAATTTCTTCTCTGTCAGTTGCCTTTTCACACCTTGGCCACATCCCCTCCCTTCTAATATTTTAATCTCTTACTGCATAAAATCCATGCTTTCTTGACATTTTAAGGAAGTACAGAGGTCCATAGTTTCTAGTTTCACATAATGATAGTGATGCTGGTGATGATGATGGTGGCAGTGACAGCAGCCACTGGACACCTGCTTCATCAAGGACTTCGAATGTATAACTTCATTTGATCTTCGTGCCGCTTGGTGCTGTTATCCTCATTTCATACTTGAAGAATCTGAGCCTTACTAGACTAAATAACTAGTAGATGGAAAAGCTAGGATTTTAGGCCATAAATTTGGCTTCCAGATCCCCCCTCTTAGCCATGAAATGGTACTACGGGTGCTGTGCTATGTTAAGGCCTACTTCCAATGCATCTATAGGACCTTGGATCCTTTCTTTTATGCTGGTGCTCCTTTCCATAGGCCCCATATGACGTATTTGTTTTGTTTTGTTGTCCTGATTCTTAAACAAAGAAAAAAAAATTCTATACCTACTGCCTGTCTGCTGGGGGCTTCGTCTCTCAGAGTTTACATGGAGTAAACTGCTAGAATCCCTTTCTCAAAACTGAAGCTTGAAAGCAGGTTGTTGGGCATATGTAACATAATGTTGCCGCTGCCTGTCAGTCACGTATCCAGTATGATTTTACTTTATTGAGTTTTAGGAATCTAGGCATGACTGAATGTTATTTCTTCTTTAGGATGATCAGCCTATCTTACACCTGGGGCTAATTTCTCCCAAAGTTTAGTGATGTTTTCAACTGATGTTTTCTTTGCTGGTGCTACTGCACTTTAGCGTCTTTTTTTTTTTCTGATACAGTTTTTTAATTTGAAGTATAGTTAATTTACAGTGTTGTGCCCATTTCTCTTGTTCAGTGAGATATATATATATTTTTTTCTTTTTCTCATACTATATTCCATCATGTTCTATCCCAAGATATTGGATATAGTTCCCTGCACCCATATGTTCATAGCAGCACTATTCACAGTAGCCAAAACATGGAAACAACCCAAATCCATTGATATATGAATGAATGAAGAAGATGTGGTACATGCACACAATGGAATACTACTCAGCCATTAAAAAGAATGGAACAGTGCCATTTGCAGCAACATGGTTGGAACTAGAGATTCTCATACTAAGCGAAGTAAGTCAGAAAGAGACGAATACCATACGATATCACTTATATGTGGAATCTAAAATATGGCACAAATGAACCTATCTACGAAACAGAAACAGACTCGTGGACATAGAGAACAGACTTGTGGTTGCCGGTGGGGGGGGTAGTTCGGGGTTCGTAGGTGCAAACTTTTGCCTCTTTCAGTGTGTTTTGAAGGACATCACAGAAGAAACGTGTAACGTGAATCAAGCATAGCTGGCAGATCACCATTATACTTATGAAGAATACAGTTGCTGTTACTGTATCCATTTGTTTGTCTGGATTTCCCATTTCCCCCAGAATGCTCATCAACATAGATGGCTACCCGCTTGCATCTTCTTACTCACACTTTCAGTCTTGTCTCATAAAATGAAACCATTCGCAAGAAGAGCACAGTTGAAAAACTCAAGAAGGGAAGACAGAGAGAAAAGCAAGCACAGATGTGTGGAGTAATCCACTCCCGCTTAAATTGCTATAGAAGAGAAGAGTGAAAATGTGGCTTCCCGCATGGTTTGTTAAATGCATCTCCACTCTCATTACTTGACCACAAAGGCAAAGTTCTGTTGTCACTAAATTACTTGCCTGTAGAAGGAAGGTAGTTTGTATTGGTTTAATCCTCATTCATTGCTGAGCAAATGTACCCGCTTTCTCATGAAGTTCAGTTCATTGTTGGGAAATCCCACTGCTAACCCAAGCAAGCTGAATTATCCCGTTGGGTTTTATTGCTCTAGAAAGTAAGTCCTTCATTGATGAGAGAAACCCTCCAATATACTACGAGGAAAAAAAAATAATAACGACAAGGATGCCTCCTGTGGATTCTCTCCCTAAAGCTTTTCTTGTGATTTGGGCTCTTGATCAGTAAATAAAATACATTGTACTCTTTTGCTGTTATTATTTTATTATTCTATTATTGCAAATTTTGAAACACCAAATAATACCTATCATGTTCTGGATATAAGAGTAAGCTTTGGGCCCAATGCCGGGCCCCTTCAGTGCAACCGCAGGCTAAGTGTAGTCTGATATATGATCTTGCCATGACTTTATAGTAAAGGGCATTTTCCCCCCGGCTCATAAGCTCTGGGTATTGGAGGATGGCAGAAGTGCTTATTGTCATTCTCCCTGTCCCTTGAACTGTTGTTTTTACACTTTTTAATTAAGATAAGATAGCACTGGGAGCAAAACATAGTGTACTTTCATCTCTGTATTTGAGTAGGCCATCATAAGATACCTGCCAATCCTATGGCATTCTGCTAACCTCATAGCAGTTGTATTCACCCTTCTAGATTTAGTCTGGATATCTATCACTTTTCGGAAGGAATGCCTTCGGAAGGCCCCACAGACTTAAATATTAAGTAGAGGAAACAAATGTATATGTTTATACAAATGTATATTTAAAAAAAAGAAAAGAAAATTACCAGGTGATAAGTGAGGCTGTATGTTAACGGAGCTTCATTCTCTTTGTAACATTTGAGAAGTACAGCATTTTTTGTGATCCCAAATTTCCTATCCTGCATTATAAGGAAAAGAAAAATGTTTTCCTCAAGTGGGAATGACGAGATTCCTTGGCATCTCTCCGGGGATTTCTATTTTAAAAGTGTGTGCTGTGTACAAACTGGCGGGCTTTGTTCTTTCCTCTGTGTTACTGTTGGTCACCATGGAGGCAGCGCCGAGAATAGCATTTCAGAGGCTGTACAGAGGTGCACTGCATACCCCTCAGCTCGCATCATTCCCAGGAGTCCCCGGTAGGCTCGTGACACGTGACTAGGGGGCCTCCGTGGTCAGGTGCCATCGCTGCGGTGTCCAGGTGACAATAAGCCCAGAGGCACCTAAGGGAGATGCGTGGCTGGGGGTGGAGAGAGTGGAGGATGGATAGGCCAAACCAGGCCAAATTGTTTATCTTTGACCATTTTTTACATATGAAAATGACGATTTCATATGCTTTAATCTAATACATTCCCCTCCTACTGCTGGTGTTAAAGAGATGGCTTGGACTGGGCTCTTTTGTGATTTCCTTCCCCTCCCCCTCTTCTTCATCTCTCTTTTCTTCCATTTCTTCTTGTCAGGAGTCATTTGGGATTGTGGTTTAGGAGTTGGCAAGGAACCCCAGTCTTTCTCTCCTTTTTCTTTCCATTATATATATTTTTTGGCAGCGCCCATGGCATGTGCAAGTTTCCGAGCCAGGGATCAAACCTGCGCCACAGCGGCAACTCCAGCCATTGCAGTGACAATGCTGGATCCTTAACCTGCTGTGCCACCAGGGAGCTCCTTGCCATTATATTTTTAAAATAAACAAGAATGGAAAATATAGCCCAAGGGGAATAGACAATCATCGCATAGGTCCTTTCCCAGCTTTAAGACTCTGCAGCAGTGAGTCCATGAAGGGTAACTGTAACTAAGTTGGATTTTCCTGAGAGCTGGAGCTATGTATTTCCCAGTGGCTGGCTTGGAGTGGGACGCATGCATGCCTGCCATGGGCGGGAGGCATTCTGGCCACTCAGAAGGTGACAAGGTGACAAGTGATATTTTCCACTCCAGCTCTGTATTTAACTGCTGGAGATCGCTAACACTGCTTTTTCTGACTCTGAATCTCCTGCCTTTTTCTCCTACAAGGACCTTTGTGAGGACACTGGGCCCGCCTGGATCATCCAGGCGGTCTCCCACATGAACACCCTTAACTTAATCTTGTATGCAAGGTCCCTTTTGCCAGATAAAGTGACATGTTCACAGGTTCCAGGGCTCAGGACATGGAGCTCTCTAGAGGGTTAGCATTCCCCGGACCACATCTCATGATTCCAGAAAGAACTCAGTCTTCCCAGGTCCTCTAATCATCTGGCCAGGTGGTCTTTTGTACTTTTAAACCAGCGTTCTCTCCAGGGTCCCTTTCTTGCCTGCCTTCTTTTCTGTGGGTTTCCTACTGAGTGCCTGCTAAGTGCCAGGCACCCGTTTTAGCCCAGGTTAGTGGTACCCAGAGAAGTCACTTGACCATCCATCTCCACTTGAATGGTCTCTCAAGACAGATTGTTAGGGGGCCCTGTCGCCGCACTTATTCCTCATGCAAACCTTCCGTAAACAAGTCGGGGCATCATTCAGATAAAACACTTATTGAAAAGTTCAGAATACCGAAGGCTGGCAAAGTGTTGATGCAGGAGCTTGCCCTCGTGATACACTTTCTGACAGATGAGACTGTTGCCAAGAGATATTCAA
The DNA here is from genome assembly GCA_004024745.2 of Catagonus wagneri. Lineage (NCBI taxonomy): Eukaryota > Metazoa > Chordata > Mammalia > Artiodactyla > Tayassuidae > Catagonus > Catagonus wagneri. Next base: position 6,926,201 of record PVHT021183707.1, read on the forward strand.
GTAAGGGTCTGACAACTGAACACGCGTGGAACGTTTCTGTGCATTAAAAAAAGAAACGAGTAACATTGTTTCTAAGTTGTTGGTGGCACACCAAAGCAGGGAACTGTCACAGGAATTGCATTTCTAGACAGGGTGGGATTTGGGAGTGGGGGTGGGGAGGGTGCAGAGTGTTGTCTGGATGTCACAGCGTCCTGGGCATTTGCAGTTTAGAACAGACGCCTCTGCAGCCTCTCTTAAGCCCTAAAACTCCCTCTCGCCAGGTCTAAAATAAGCAGGGACTGGCAGAAGCCTGGAGCTATTCCTTTCCAGATTTGTAGCATTGTTACTTTTTTTTTTTCCTAAACTCCACTTGTGCACTGTTTAATGCCAATCCAACTTGCAAAGCCATCTGATACGAGCATATCACCCTGTAAGCATTTCTGACAGTCAGTGTCACTATGCATCTTTTTTATCACCCTCCTTTTTACAAGGTATCAGAGATAGCACGCTAGGTTCAGCTGTGATTAATAGGGCTCTCTCACCATTGACTTCACTGGGCTCCAGCCTCCTAAGAAAAAGGTGGCTGCTGCTAAGTCTCCTGTGATAAGAACTGCGTTATGCGAGTCAGGCATTTCAGTGCATATTATTATGACGGGGTGGTAGTTTGCAAAGTTCAATAGAATTGACGAGCCCTCTTGTCCCATTGATTTTGCTGGGCTTCTGTAGAGCGAGTAAAAGAAATACTTACAGGACTGAAAGCTACGTGCACATGAGAGAGATTAGACTGTCTGGCCGCTCATATATATATGTATTTTTAAGCCACTTCCAGAGTATTACACTGGAAAGGTTTTAGAAAGGTTTTTCTAGGAGTCTTTTTTTTTTTTTCCTTAGAAATTAAGACATCAAAGTTTCTGGAACACAAAGTTGAAAAAAAATTTAATTAAAAAATTGTTTAGTAACATTCTTGGAGAAATACAGAAGTGTAGTAAGTCTGTTTCAACTTGTAATGATCTGGTATGTAGCTGGGGGACTATTTAACATGTCAGGCTGTATATGTGCATGAATGAAACTTATGAATGAAATGGCAAATCAGTTGAGTTGCTTAATTTCTAAATGGCAAGAGGCTTATACGGTAAACACAAAACACCAAAAACCAAACACCTTGGGTTTGATGGGCTCCTGAGGAACATTCCTTTGAGGCCTGAGATGCTTTTTGGAAACATTCTGAAGGAAATTTACTTGTACACATCGGGCATTAAGGGCATGGAGAAGGCTTTCCTGTGAATTGAAGCCTGAGGTCTGTTCAGGAAAAGGTTTGGGGAGCAGGTTTAATTCGAAGCATAACTTTCAGCGAAGCTAGGAATGGTCATTTGTTGGTAGAGCATCATGCCATCATAGGGACCAGTTAGAGAAATGAATTCTGATGGTTATGGCTGTAGTAAGGGAGGGGCAGAAACTTTTATTTTAAAGAAAGGGGTTTTTTTGCAGGTAAAGAGAGAAATGCAGTTCACCTTGACCCCCTCCCTCAGCAGCTCTTATCTGTGTTCCACAAACTCGTGACTTAAGCCACACCGCGAAGCCTGCATCCCCCAAACTTGAACTTTTTCGTGCTTCCATGCCTTTGCCTGAGCTGTTCCCTCAACCCATAACACTCTTTTTTTTTTTTTCCCGGTGACCTCTGATTGAAACATGAACAAACAGTCATCCCCACGTCTCAGCAAAATTAGTGTCTCTTCTCTGAAGTCCACTGGCACATTACTTACTTCTTTTTACAATCTCCGACGTGGGCTGTCTCCCAGCACCCCCACAGAGCGGGAGCCGTGACATGTGACCTTGACCTCTGTGTTCCCGCCTTGTCTAAGCAGACAGTAGCCTCTCAGCGAGTGCTTTTTCCACGATGGAATGACTTTGTGCCCAGAGAAGAAACGCCAGCCAAAGGGACAGCCCGTCACCCTCCCTCGACTTTTTATCTAGTCCAGGAACATAGAACTCTTCATAAACTCTTCTCTGATGAAGAAAGCAGGAAAGGGTTGTGGAACTTAAAATCCTCTAATATAAAATGTTCATGTGGGCAGATCCAACAGAGAAGAAACTAAGCCTTGGGGATTTTCGCTCTGAAATCCATGGATTTGCTTTCTTGTTGTTTTCACCTCTTCCCAGTAATTCCATGTGATGGAGGCATTTTGCAGGGGTTAATCTACACGTAATGAAGTTTCAAAGAAATCATACACTGTACTCTACTTACAGGGCCCTGGGGTCTTTTTTTTTTCTAGGCAGCATGGTACAAAGCAGTGATAAATAAGCTGATGTTTATCACTGTAGGTAATACTTTATTTTTCCATTTTTTTTTTCTTTTGGCCATCCCCAAATGTGTGTGTTATTGTGAGTGGTTTCTACATTAAAATCAGAGGTTTTGCACGTACTCCAGCAGAACCGGGAAATCTCTAGAAACCAGAAACACGCATGATCCAGGTGATAAGTTTTATTTCAAAAGACTTCCGGTGGTCGCTGGCCCACATCCATCTGACCTTGGCTTTCTTTTTTTTGTTGTTGTTGTTGTCTTTTTGCCTTTTATGTAGAGCCGCACTCGCGGCATATGGAGGTTCCCAGGCTAGGGGTCTAACGGGAGCTGTAGCCGCCGGCCTTCGCCACAGCCACAGCAACGTGGGATCCGAGCCGCATCTGCAACCTTAACCACAGCTCATGGCAACGCCGGATCCTTAACCCACTGAGCAAGGCCAGGGATCAAACCCGCAACCTCATGGTTCTTAGTCAGATTCGTTAACCACTGAGCCACGAAGGGAACTCCCGACCTTGGCTTTCTAATACAAGTAATGGGCAAGTGTATAGATCCAGTGTGCCCCTGGGCACTGATATTAAGAACTCAGTTCTGCCACTTCCAACCATGGACCTGCTGGGCAAGAAGGCACCAAGCCCCTCTCCCTCTTGGCTTGACAGTGCGGAAGAATAACAATAACAGAGAGAGTCCCAAAGAGACTGGTCCTGATGCTGAGGGATGTAAATAGCCCATCCTCAGGGATGACCCGTTGAGAGTAGAGTCCTTCCTGTACTGATAAATTGGGAGCAGTTACAGCAGGAGCATCCTGCATGTTGACTGGCTCTTCGCTTCATCTTGTAGGCCCCAACTCAGAAGTATACAGATTAATGAGATGTAAAGAATGAAGTCCAAGTGATGGAGAGAGGTTGGCTTTTTCCCCCTAAATCTCTACTAATAGAATTTTAGTGACTTATGGATGAGGTTAATTCTCATGACTCTTTTCTCTCCTGTTTCCAAATGAGAGTAAAATTAATAGCCAAGGAGAATGAGCTAATGGCATCCTGAGATGGAAGAGGGTCCAGTCAAGTGTTGTCCGCGTTTCTAGAAATCAGCGGTTAATCAGGAAGCTTTATTTCTGGGTCCGGAGGGCTGAGGAATGCGTTGTTCCTATGCCAGAGAGTGAGATATAGAGGAAGGGCCACGGATTTGGGGTCGGGGCCGGGGTTCATCTCTTCTGCCACTCACCAGCCTCATTGTCCCCGGTCAACTCACAAGACCCAAGGCTAGCTGAGCTCTGTGGGGTCTCATGGAGAAAGTGTTTTGAAAACTGCAAGGCATCATTGGCATTCAGGAGAGTTCTCTTGTGGCGCAGTGGGTTAAGGATCCTGCATTGTCACTGCAGCTGCTTGGGTCGCTGGTGTGGCACCTGTTCGATCCCTGGCCAGGAACTTCCCTATGCCGTGGGCACAGCCAGAAGAAATGTAAAAAGTAAAATAACGTGGCCTTCGTTTGTTCTTTATTACAACTAATCTTTGAAAATGTCGCTTTATAATTGACTGATGTTTCCATCCAATTAGATTCACCCAAATGCGATTTTATTTACTTTCTGTCCATTTGTGGAAAGAAAATGCCTAAGTACCTCTCTGCCTGCAAGGTGGGGTGTTCCCGAGAGTGGTGGACTTTGGTGTTGGTTGCTCAGCCCATGTGTGTACCAGGTGATACCTTCCGTTTCCACAAAGCAAAGGGGAGAGGAAAGCAATTAAAAGAGCATGGCAGGGAAGCTCAGCACTCAGAGGGACTGGATTTTCTCTTTTGTTTAAAATGACATCCAAAGGGTTAGACCTCCCTGCTTTAAGTCCAAACAAATGTAAATAACTTGGGGAGGATCCATTTGGGATTATTCTTACTGCTCTCCTTATACGTAGGTTTGGACCACTGGGAATGTATTATGTTTTTAACCCACTTCTGAGATAAATTCTTGGCCCAAGCAGGTCACTGGGGTGAGGAGCGAGCAGTCTTTAACCTGGAGAGTGAGACTCCGTGGATGAATTGCTGCTCCTTCCTCTAAAAGAGGTTTTGAAGGAGTAGCTGATAGTGTTGAAAGTTGAAAAGTAGAAATGACAAAATCCAAGAATTCCCGTCATGGCTCAGTGGTTAACGAGCTCAACTAGTATCCATGAGGCCGCAGGTTTGATCCCCAGCCTCGCTCCATGGGTTAAGGATCCGGCGTTGCTGTGAGCTGTGGTGTAGGTCGCAGACGCAGCTCGGATCCTGCGTTGCTGTGGCTGTGGTGTAGGCCGGCAGCTACAGCTCCTGTTAGACCCCTAGCCGGGGAACCTCAATATGCCCCAGATGTGGCCCTAAAAAGACAAAGAAAGAAAAAGAAAGGAAGAAGGAAGGAAGAGAAAGAAAGAGAAATTAGAAAGAAAAGAGAGAAAGAAAGAAAAAGAAAGAAAGAAAGAAAGACAAACCCAAAAGCTTTATCCCTTATCATCATTAATAATAATAATAATAATAATAGGCCACTCCTACTGAGTTTCTTCTGTGCAGTACGAGGTCCTGACATGCTCAGTTCCTGTAATTTCATCCTTATAACAGCCCTGAAAGGTACATGTCATACTTGCCATTTTTCACACGAGGAAGCCCCAGTGCAGATCGTTGACGTAGCTTGGACAGCTTTTAAGAGGCGGAGCTGGGACTCTCACCCAGCTCCAGCCTCCGGCCTGAGTTCACTACATGACACCGTGCTGCTGCTTTGATGCTTATTAGCTAGATGAGCCGGGTGGATGAATTTACAGAGCGACGGGTCTTAAGGTCAAACAGCCTCTGGCTTTGTGTCTCAGTCCTGTCACTTTTTAGCCCTGAGGTCCTGGAAGAGTCTGTTAATCACTCCGAGCCTGCTGTATCTTCTGCAAAGTATTGTTAATATTGGGCCTTCGGTCCTTTAGAACTGTTGAGGGGACCAAATGACAGAATGCCTTCTGAGTGCTCCGGACAGCACTTCTCCTACAGGGCCTGCCTCTGGAGTGGTATTGTTTGCAGGGCATGTTCTTGAAGATGTGGTTATCTTAAAGGTTTTGTAGGAGTTCCGACTGTGGCTCGGCAGATTAAGAACCTAATTGGTATCCATGAGGATGTGGGTTTGATCCCCGGCCTCGATCAGTGGGTTAAAGATCCAGCATTACTGAAGGCTGCGGCATGGGTCACAGATGCAGGTCGGATCCCGTATTACTGTGGCTGTGGTGTAGGCCAGCAGCTGCAGCTCCATTTCAACCCCTAGCCCGGGAACTTTCATGTGTCACCAGTGCAGCCCTGAAAAAAAAAAAAAAAGGATTTTATATTTTTCTAAGGCATGGGCATTAATCAAGTAATACAAGCCGTGATGGGCAATAAAACCTTTATTTAATGAGAGGCCAAATACGTGTAAACTCTCTACAATTTACATTGCTTTTCTTGTTTTCTTGAACTCTAGTTTTGAGAGCAAGACACACCAGTAAGAAAATAGGCAAGAGCATAGATTTGCTAAAAATCCAGACTGTGTGGAAGGTATTTCTAGGGTCAAAATCAGAGACTGTCAGAGCAGGAAATTTCCCTCCTGACCACAGAGGTCAAGGTCAAGTCGCTTGTCCAAGGTCGCTTCCCCCATGAGAAGTCTTGGGCCCGCAGGCTCCTCATACTCAGCGCTTTCTATCGGTCTGCCCGTGCTTCTGTGTCTCATTATCTCCGTGGCCTAACGGTGAGCACACACTGGCTCTCAGAGTAACGGCTCTTCAAATCTTCTCTGCCTACTTGGAAACGCAGGCTTTTCTGTTCCCATGGATGGTGCTTACTCTCCGTGAATGGATTCATTTTTTTAAAAGGCTTTCAGCCACAGAGGCTGGAAATAGACATTTCAGATTTCAAATTGTGTCAAAGTGTTTCCTTCCCCAGACAGTCTCATTCCTAAATTTTTTGGTTTTTGTTTCTGCTTTTTCATTGTTCTTATTTGTCTTCTCTCGTAAGTTCCCAAGGAGACTTGGACTTGCTGGAGCACATACTGAACTTGAATGAGCCCGTCCCTTGAGCCACCGTGCGGTTCTGCACGTTGCCCCAGTGCACCCAGAACTGCCCATCTCACCCCTAAGTTTCGTGTGGCCATCAGGGAGGAAGGCAGGGGTAGCCGTGTGGAAGGTAAAGGGCCTGGAAAGATGCCTGTTGTTGTTCCCATTGAAGGCAAACCCAGAAAACACTGTGTTGTTAGAGGGTTATGACTCATTGTTCCTCACCCTCCAATGGAGGAAATCGGACTTGCAAGGGGAACCAGGGATGTGCCCAAAAGTAAAATGGAGATATCATTTTCCACGGTCTTTCTTTTCTTTTGATTGTTTCCTTTCTACCAGCGGCTCCTCTGGGGCATCGTGCATAGCATGAGAACGGAACATTCTAACATCTTGCTTTTGAAGCCAGGATTAGAATGAACTGCCCTTTAAATACAGCAACAAATTAATCCTGCCCAAACCCCCATGAGAGAGGTCAGTCCAATTCTTCCTGCTTCACAGACGTGGGGCATTTCACACAGAGCCACAAGAGAGGGTAAATACTTGCTCAAGGCCACACAGCAAGGCACTGAGCGGCTTGGAAGCAATTACACATAGGGAAAGCTCTTAATTATTTGAGGCCTAAGATGATGGAAGTGTCATGATATCTGAGGCATCCAGCAGACACTCTGCAGTCCGAGTGGTTGCCATATCAACCGCCTCGAGGTGGGGAGCAACTGGCTTAAACCTCAGAGTGAGCCGGGAGCAGCATGCAAGATTTATAAGAGTACAGAGCCGTCACTACTTTTTTGTGCACGGCTGCAGGACCTCAGACCATGGCCTGGGTCTATTAAGCAGCACCAACCAAGTTTCAGAAGGTGAGCACTGGGCATCTTTATGATTTCTAGAGTCAAAGCTCTTGGACCAGAATGGCTGTGTTAACCATAATCCTGATGAATGAGGGTCGGAACCTTCAAGTTAATTCAAACAAAAAAAAAGTTTTTAACCTGATTCACACAGGGCAGAGAAAGTCCAAGTGATAGATTTTTTTTCATTTGGGGCCCAAAAGGATTGGCGATAACCTCAGAAGTGTACCTCTTTGGGCCCAGAGGCCAAAACTTGCAGCTCAAAGAAGAGGTATAATGGGAGCTTTAAAATGGATTATAAAGAGCCAAATAGAATAAAACTGGGGTCTGAGCAGAAGAGTTGGTAACTTGTTACTGGATTTCCTGAGATGAATTGTCTGACCGGTTCAATAGCGCCAACATGATGGTTTTAACGTAATGTGTGAAATTGCTAAGCTTTGATATTGTAAGTGGCTGGACCACATAGTGAAATTCTGAGAGTAACTTGATTTTGCTGGTATTGTTCTAAAGTGGATCCTCTTTATCAAAGTCACAGATAGAGGGGGCAGTCTAAAAGATAATGTGAACATTCCTTTTCACAGTTACTGGTTTATATCATCAACTTCCAGTCATACCAGTAGAGCGGGTTATAGGCAGTTGGTTATAAAAGCTTGTCTGAACTGAAAAAAGGGATGAGCAACTAGAATGTGTCGTCTGCTGTGATCCCTTCTAAGACGTGCCACCTGAAAAGAAGCTCTGTATGAAAAACAGGTAGCCTGTCGGGTCCAGTGTTTTTTTGTCTTTTTAGGGCCACACCTGCGGCATATGGAAGTTCCCAGACTAGGGGTCAAATCCAAGTTATAGGTGCCAGCCTTCAACACAGCCATAACAATGCAGGATCCGAGCCACATCTGCGACCTACACCACAGTTTACGACAACGCCAGATCCTTAACCTGCTGAGCGAGGCCAGGGATCGAACCCGCGTCCTTGTAGATACTAAGTCAGATTCGTTAGCCATGATGGGAACTCCTAGGTCCAGTGTTTTTAAATGACACTATGTCAAGCCCCAGACTTACTCTACATGCCACACATGGTGAGTCCCCTTATCCTGCACTGGGAGGGCGAATTCACTGAAAATCTAATTGAAATTCATACTCACTATAAGCTGGAAAATGTCTGTCCACTGAGAAACCCAAAGCTGCCTTTTTGAAGAATGTCTCCTGCGTTGCTCACCCTTGGTGTCCTCAGGCAATATCGTGAAATGGAAGTAAAAACAGCAGCTAACGTTTACTGAGAACTGAATGCTACATGGCTGTGTGCCTGACCCTGTGCTGAGAGTATTGACATCAGGTCCATGCAGATAGAAGACAAAACCAAGATTTGGACCCAGGGGATCAAACTTTTGATGCATATCATTTTTTAAAATTTATTTTATTTGTTTTATCAATTTATAGTTGATCTACAGTTTTGTGTTAATTTCTGCTATAAGCAAAGTGATTCAGATATGTCTATGTGTATATATATATCTGTATATATATATGTATATTCTTTTTCATTATGGTTGATCACAGGATGTTAGTTCCCTGTGCTATACAGTAGGACCTTGTTGTTTATCCATTCTATATATAATAGTTTGCATCTGCTAAACAGAAACTCTCCATCCATCCATCCCCCATCCCTCTCTCCCTTGGCAGCCACAAGTCTGTCCTCTATGTCTGTGAATCTGTCTCTGCTTTGCAGATAGGTTCACTTGTGTCGTATTTTAATTCCGCATACAAGTGATATCATATGGTATTTGTCTTTCTGACTTACTTCACCTGGTATGATAATCTCTCTGCCCATCCATGTTGCTGCAAATGGCGTTATTTTGTTCTTTTTTATGACTATTATGCCATTGTATGTATGTACCACATCTTCTCAATCCATTCATCTGTTAGTGGACATTTAAGTTGATTCTGTGTCTTGGCTAATGTAAATAATGCTGCAGTGAACATTAGGGGGTATGTATCTTTTCAAATTATAGTTTTGCCTGAATATATTGTCCAGGAGTGGGATTGCTGGATCATATGGAAACCCCATTTTTAGTATTTTAAGGAACCTCCATACTGTTTTCCGTAGTGGTTGTACCAGTTTACATTCCCACCAACAGTGTAGGAGGGTTCCCCTTTCTCCTCACCCTCTCCAGCATTTATTATTGGTAGACTTTTTAATGATGGCCATTCTGACCAGTGTGAGGTGGTACGTACCTCATTTTAGGTTTGATTTGTGTTTCTCTAACAATTAGCAACATTGTACATCTTTTCATGTGCCTTTTGGCCATCTGTATGTCTTCTTTGGAGAAATGTCTTCTTAGGTCTTCTGCCCATTTTTGATTAGGTTGGATTTTTTTATGTTAAATCATATGAGCTATATGTATATACTACTATTTATGATGCCATCAAAAATATTAAGTGCTTTAAGATAAATCTGACAGAAAAGGTGAAAATCTATACAGTGAAAACTACCAAACATGCAGAGAGAAATTAGAGAAGACCTAAATAAATGGAGAGAAATAACAATTCATGTTTCAGAAGACTCGGTATTCGTAAGACATCAGTTCTCTCCAAATGGATCTATAGATTTAATGCAATATCAGTCAAAATCCCAGCAGGCTTTCAAAAACTGATATTGACTAAAATTCAAGTGGAAAAGCAAAGGGCCTAAAATAACCAAAATAACTTTGAAAAAAAAAAGTGAGAAGGCCATTATTACATGATTTCAAGACTTATTATCAAGCTGCAGTAATCAAAGCTGTGATATTGACAAAATGATATGCAAAGAGATTAAGGCCACAAAATAGCCCAGATATGGACAACTGGTTTTCAACAAAGGTGCAAAAACAACTCAATAAGAAAATGATGAGTTTTTCAACCATATGGTGCTAAACCAATTAGATATCCACATGCAAAAAATTAATAAAATTTGATCTTTGCATCATATAAAGATAACTAACAAAATTATCTTTGACTAAATAGAAAACTTTAAATCTTCTAGAACGAAACATCATAGAAAATCTTGATGACTTTGTCTTGAGCAGACAAAGGTTTCTTAGCTACAGCTCTAAAAAGAATGAGCTAAAAGTGAGTGATTGGACTTCATTTTAAAACAAATCCTTCTCTCAAAGATAAACATGAAGAGAATGAAAGAAGTCATACACTAGGAGAAAACATTTATAAATGATAGATCTAATAAAGGACCCTGAAAATGCAACAAGAAAACCAATAACTAAATTTTTTCAAAACTGGGCAAAAGATTTGAGTAGGCATTTCTCTAGAGAAGGAAGACAGATGTCATATAAGTGGATGAAAAGATTATCAACATCATTAGTCTTTAGGGAAATCCAGTTTAATTCTACAAGGAGCTATCACTCTACACCTGTTAGAATTTCCAGGCGAAAACTGACAGCTGTGTACCAAATCATGGTAGAAGGAAGTACCGCAACTCTCATCCTTGTACACTCCTGGTGGGGCTGTGTAAGGGTACATCCACCCTCGAAAACCATTTGGCAATTTCCTAAAAAAATTAAACACACCCCTACCATATGATAACAGCCATTCCACGCCTAGATGTGTACCCAAGAGAAAGGAAGCCATTCAGGGTCCGTACAAAGACGTGTATGTGAATGTTTATTGCAGCTTTCTCTGTAACAGTCAAAAGATGGAAACAATCCACGTGTCCATCTAGAAGAGAATGGATGAAGAAACCATGGCCCATTCATGGGATTGTGCTCAGCAACAAAAAAGAATGAAGTGTTGATAACAGGCTATGATGTGTCTGACTCTCAGAATGATTATGCTGAGTAAAAGAAGCCAGACTTAAAAGATAGTAATACTGAATGATTCTATTTATAGAAAGTTCTAGGAAATGCACCCTAATGTGAAGTGACAGAAAGCATATCTGAGGTTACTTGGGGGTGGGGGGAGGGGGGAGGAAGGGACTACAGCCGGGCAGAAGGAGACTCTTGGGTGGATGGGGACCTTCGTTACCTCAACTGTGACGTGGTTTTCAAGGGTGTGTACCTCTCAAATATCTCGAATATTACCAAATATTAGCTTTAAGTAAACTCCATTTACTGTGTATAATTATACCTTAGGAAAGCAGAGATGAACTCCTCCTAAAGAAGGAAGGAGGGAGGAGGGAGGGAGGAAGGCAGGGACATTTCAGCTCTCAGGGAAGGGCCCAGGAGGCCAGAAAGGAAAGTGAGAGTTTCCTTGAAGATCCCCAGTATTTCCCAGTCTGAGTAAGACTGGCCCCGACTCAGCCTGTAAGCTACCAGACATGTTCCGCTGGGATGTTTGTTCAGATGGTTCCATCACGTTACTTCTCGCAACTTTTCTGTGATATCAGGTGGCACCGGTCCACCCTCTCAGAAGGGTGGACCTTCTTCCAGTATGTTCCATGACAAAGAGGACTCCACCCAGAACCCAGGCTCCAGTTGCCATCTAGGATTTATGTTTTTATTAGTAGAAATACCTCCTGCTTTCTACTTAACCCTTGCGGCAGAGAGTTCTGTTCATTCCAGAACTTTCCAGTAAGCAAGTCTGATTGAGGACAATAACGAGCTATAAAGCAAGAGAAAGGGCAATCACATTCTTTACCCAAACAGTCCCCAAAGGGCTCCTTTAAATAGGAAGGTTCCAGAGGGCATCCGAAATGGATTCAATACCTGTACAAAATTAGCCATGCATGGATTTCAGGATCCTGTCTACATGCTCTTAAGCCAGCCTGACCGAGTGAAGGGAGTTTCCGCATAAGCAACCCTTTCTGTGGACAGGCCTCTGTGGTTCTAGGTTCCCCGCCCCACCCCCACTCCAGCATCCCTCCAGGCGACCCCTGGTGGCCGGTGGTAAAGGGTGACGTAGCACCGTGGTGTCGAGCTGCGCTTGCGCGCTTTCAGGCCGCCTTTAGAGGGGCCTCGGGGACCTTCCTGGTGCTCTGGCGCCCCTGGCGGCCGGAAGGCCTGCTGCGCAGCTGTGGGTAGGTGACCCCGGCTAGTCGGCTAGTCGTTGCCCTTTTCCAAGGTGGGCGGGTCCCCAAGCCGGTGCATGCCCCAGGCCATGGGCAACCCGCTGGCAGTGTGGCTGGACCTGGCCCAGTGGGGGACACAGTAAGTGTCCCCCTAACCCCTAGACCGAGCCGGGTGGGCAGGTGTTCCAAAAGGGACTCAGGTTGAAAGCCTAGATCCCCTCTCGGACCCCAGCCTGCAGCCCCCCCCCCCCCCCCCCCCCCCCCCCCCCCCCCCCCCCCCCCCCCCCCCCCCCCCCCCCCCCCCGGGATCAGGGCAGAGAGCCGTGCTCAGCTCCTGTCGCCCATCCGGAGACGCTGTGATCAGCTGGCGCTCCTGGGAGGACCCTGTGGCCTCGCTCCTCCTGGGAGAGCTGCCTCTTCTCGGGAAAGGACACCCTACTCGCCGCGCCCTCTAGTTGGCTTCGCGGCCCCTTAAAATTTATTTCTACGTAGGACTGAAGTTTTCTTTGCCGATCTCTCCGCTTTCTGCAGACACCACCACTTTTCCACCAGCTGTGCTTCCTCCCAGGCCAGTTTCTCTGCCTTTCCATCCTCAAATGGGCCTACGGAACATCTCATTCTGTTTGTCACATCAGCAACATAAAATTCAATGTGTTATTCTGCAGCTTAGTCTTTTTATCCTTCCATATGCCTTGGAATTCTGTGCATTTTAGTACATTCAAGGCTGCCTTGTTCCCTCTAAAGGTTCCACATTCATTCCACATTGTGGACAAAGCACACTTAATGCTATTACCTTATCCGTAGGCATTTGGATTATTTATGCTACACACAGTGCTGTAGTGAATGGTGGTGCCAAGGCCTTCTCTGGCATCTGGGAGGCTATACTTAACCCAGAAATGGTGTAAACTAACCCTCAACCCTAGACTTGACTCTGAGAAGTACTGTTGGACCCCCTTCCCTGCCCTCAAAACCTCCACTACAGGAGTCCCCACTGTGGCTCAGCAGGTTAAGAACTCAGCATAGCGTCCATGAGGATGTAGGTTCCATCCCTGGCCTCATTCAGTGGGTTAAGGATCCCGTGTTGCTGGGAGCTGCTGTGTGGTTCACAGATGTGGCTCGGATCCTGTGTTGCAGTAGATGTAGGCAGGCAGCTGCAGCTCTGATTGGACCCCTAGCCTGGGAACTCCCTATGCCGCAGGTAAGGCCCTAAAAAACAAAGGAACAAACGAAAACCAATAAAAACCCTAAAAAACAAAACATAAAAAACCTCCAATACATGCAGACCTTTTCTGTAGAAATTATCTGTACGTTTTCCTTAGATCCTTGTTTCATTTTGGCCATTAGATTGCTGTAGAGATCCACCCAGCTTATCATCTTATTTTTAGTGTCTTTTGGCCATGATTAGCCATGTGTTGCTTTGTTTTCTTGTTTTAATCATTTATTGTAGAGTTGGATGATCCTGGGTTCAAATTTACTTGACTTCTCTGAGCCTCAGTTTCCTTATCTGCAAAATGTACCTAATAACTATCTAACAGTTATGGTGAACAGAAGAGTGGATTCATGTGAAGTGCTCATAAGCAAAGTGATCGAAGTACAGTAAGTTGCATGGTCATTGCTGGCTGTTGTGGAGTAAATGAAAACCTCTGCAGTGTAAGTTGCGTCTAAATCTATTTCAGGATTTTGAATATTAAGGGAATTTTTAATAACACTTCCTCAATGCGTTAGCATCTTTGATATAAATAGTCCATGTGGTGGATGTGATTGCTATTCTTTAACCCCACGCACACTGCACATGTCCTGTTTCGGCTTATGTTAATTGCCTTTAAGTTTTGGTCTATGGAGTTCCCGTCGTGGCTCAGAGGAAACGAATCTGACTAGGAACCATGAGGTTCCCGGTTCGATCCCTGGCCTTGCTCGGTGGGTTAAGGATCCAGCGTTGCCGTGAGTCGTGGTGTAGGTTGCTGTGGCTGTGACGTAAGCCAGCGGCTACAGCTCTGATTTGACCCCTAGCCTGGGAACCTCCATATGACGCGAGTGTGGCCCTAAAACGACAAAAGACCAAAAAAAAAAAGATTTGGTCTAAATTTGGTAAGCTATTAGATAATCCCAGCATTGCAAAGAACCTTAAAAGCTGATCTCTTCCAGTTACCCCCTGCCCCTGCCATTCCCAGGTGCACAGCCCTTGTCTAATAATTTATTTCCCAGGACAGTTAATTCAACCAGAAAACTGGTGAATATATCCTTAATTTCCAGAGTTGTATTACCTAATTTTCTTCTGTCGTCAAAGTCATTCAGGTGATTAATTTTCAATTATTCCCTCCACAAATGGAAGGGAACTGAATCTTCATTGATTCCATGTATTCAATTTATTGAGCACGTTACAAGAGCTGCTGTCTGTTCTGGGTGCCAGTGTTAGAGATGGATAAGGAAGGCCGTGCTTGCCTTCACGGACTTTACAATCTAGCAGGCGAGGCAGTGATCGTGTCGTTGAGTTGGAGTCTAGATTTATGAGAAGCTAGCATTTCACTGATAGTAATTAGGCACCGATTCTGTTTGGCTGCTGTTGACCTTGAGCTCCATGGGTTACTAAACCAAGACACAGATTTGTCACAATCCAGGGACTTCTTAATGTTGGCAGTGCCTAGTTTAGGCCTTGCGTAAATATGCAATAAATAAACAAAGAGACAGTGTTCTCTAATACAGAACTTGCAAACCTATCTTCTTAACACAAGTGGTTTTTCTTTTTCCCAAAACTCTTGAGCAAGAAACCATGCTCTACAAATCAAGCACTTTGGTTTTTTTTTTCTTAAAGGATGTGCACGCACGCGCGCGTGCACACACACACACACACACACACAACGGAAAGGGAAAATGTTTTTATAGCTCGCAGTAGGCCTTAGAGATTTAAATACTGAAACCTTCAATTTGTACCAATAATTCATATACAGCTATATGGGGTGAAAAAGGTTAATGATGGAATTTTTTTTTAAAGTATGTTCCATTGACTATAAATGGCAGATCTGACAGTTAAAATGAAAATTGTTCGAGAAGAAACTTTAGTCAAACTAATTATTTGAGACGTTCTAAGGATATATAATTATATTCTTCACCTTTAAAAAAAGTTTTATTACAAATGTGCTTTTAAAGAACAAGTAGAGAAATAAAAGCTGTAATTGTTCTTAATTATAGCTAACTGTAATTGCACTCAATTACGATATGCTGAATATCACCAGTGGCTAAAGAAATCCTGGCATACAGACAGTGCACCCACATTCATGAGATGAGGTATAGTTTTATGAATATTCTGTTATCTATAATTTAGCTCTTTTGCTGTTGATTCCACTTCTCTTGGTTTTATTTTATTTTTTTTAGTGGATTGTAGAGATATAATTGTCATCTGTGAATGTGCTGAAGGTTGGCGATTTCATCGGGGGTTGTTTCAAAATCCCCATCGCCACAAAAAAGACATTTTGGCAATTGTTAGATGAGACATTTGGATGTCACCCACCGTGACTGAATACACGAATCTGAATTTCTGGAGGTGGTGCTGAAAACCGTATTTAATTTACCCATCAAGGTCCAAGAAGCGACCTGGAAGATGGGAGAGCTCAAGCAGCCTTGCCGACCGCTCTGCGGGTTGCTGTGAGTCGTGTTTTGAATGGGTCCATTTAAGAAGGGTGAGCGTATCCTGTGAATGGGAGGTTTTTCCTCTCCCACCTCGCAGGGCGCTCAGAACTCAGAGGGAGCTCTGTGTTTCTGCCTAGACCTGCCTGCCTGCTTTACCGTCTGAAGAGCCAGGCGGGAGTCCCTGAGTTGACTGTTGTGTCACAAACTCTTGAACTGGTACCTGTCTGTCTGCTCAGTGAGGGGTGATAGTGTCGCCCTGTTTCTCATCCAGGACTGGATCAGGGTAGATTGAAAAAAAAAAAAAAAAGAATACGCTCTTGGACACTATTGGAGAGAAGAAGGGAGTGCTTTCGCTTCAGGAGAAAGGGGCATTTAATGGTGTGTTTATTATGGCCACTGTTCTGAAAAGTGAAAAATAGAAGACCGGCACATCAGAAAAACCCTTTTAACCCTATAACTGGAGTCAGCTTTGACAGAATTTCTGGTGCATTTTTTAAATTAAAAAAAAAAAGGCATTATTCTAATTTAATTAAAATAAAGTTTTAATAATTAAAATTCTTTTCTTTTTAAAATATTTTTATTAAAGTATATTTGTTTTACAGTGTTCTGGCAATTTCTGCTGTACAGCAAAGTGACCCAGTCATACACATACACACACACATATATATATCATATTCTTTTTTTCATACTATCTCCCATCATGTTCTAACCCAAGAGAATAGACATAGTTCCCTGTGCTGTACAGTAGGACCCAATGACTTATCCATTCTAAATATGATAGTTTACATCTACTAACCTCAAACTCCCCGTCCATCCCACTCCCTCTCCCCTCCCCCTGGCAACCACAGATCTGCTTTCCATGTCCATGATCTGTTTCTGTTTTGTAGATAGGATCATTTGTGCCATATCTTAGATTCCACATATAAGTAATATCTATTTGTGATATGAGAAGCTCTAGTTGTATCCATGTTGCTGCAAATGGCATTACTGTGTCCTTTTTATGGCTATATAGTATTCCATTGTGTATATGTAACACAGCTTAATCCATTCATCTGTCAATGGACATTCAGTTGTTTCTGTGTCTTGGGTATTGTGAATAGTGCTGCAATGAACATAGGGGTGCATGTATCTTTCTAAATGAAAGTTTTGTCTGGATATATGCCCAGCAGTGGGATTGCTGGGAAATATGGTAGTTACTCTATATTGACTTTTCTGAGGAGCTTCTCTACTGTTTCCACAGTGTTTGTACCAATTTACATTCCCACCCACGGTGTAAGAGGGTTCCCTTTTCTTCTCCATCATTTGTTATTTGTAGACTTATCGGTGATAGTCATTCTGACAGGTGCTCTGTGGTTCCTCATAGTAGTTTTGATTTGCATTTCTGTAGTAACCAGTGATGATGAGCCTTTTCCATGTGTTTGTTGGCCATCCATATGTCTTCTTTGGAGAAATGTCTGTTTAGGTTTTCTGCCCATTTTTCTATCAGATTATTTGTTTTTTTTTGTTTTTTTTTTTTTTTTTTTTTTTTTTTTTTTTTTTTTTTTTTTTTTTTTTTTTTTTTTTGCTGTTGAGTTGTATGAGTTGTTTGTATATTTTGGAGCTTAAACCCTTGTTGGGCTTAATCAATTTTTCAATTTTCATATGGCTGCTGTGAGCTTTTAACCCTATAGCCAGAATCAGGTTTGACAGAATTTCTGATATATTTTTTAAATTTAAAAATATATTACATTTTAATAATTAAAAAAAATGTAACGCCTTGGCCTGAGCCCCAGTCCCAACTACAGGTTGGAGGCCAGGTCCACATAGAGGGAAGCCAGCTCTCTTGAGGGGCTGTCTTTTTGGCAGAGGTCATGGCCACTCTGCTCCTTGAAAAGAAGCATATCCGTTCATTACATAGGATATTGAGTAGAAACAAACAAGGTCAAGAGGGCTGAGCTCCAGCTTGTGTTCCTCAAGGCCTGATAGCCCCCAGGCCCGGGCAGGGCCTAACTGCAAAGAGAGAGGAAGTGACCAGACTCTTAGCCAGTTTCCAACCAGGGGTCCAGGAGCTGGTGAAACCCTCTCTCCATCTTTTCCCCTAAGTCACTCCATCCCACATGGAGTTCGACTGGCTGTCAGAAGCCGCCTTCTTCTCTCCCACCCCCGATCCTCCGTGTGCCTTTGGTCCTCTGCTGCCCTCCCCTAGGCTAGCACCCATCCCAGAAAAGCCCAGGGTGTCCTGCCAGCTCTCACATCTACCTTGCACTGGGCAGTAGCTTTAGTATTTTAGATTCGTGGTAATAGCAGCATCTATAAGACAAAATATCCTTCCTCTTGCCAAAGCCTGTTTCATCAGGCAGGACTTTGCCGTAGCTCTGCTGATGCAGTTGCTCACGATTTGTTTTCGCAGAAGGGGGGTCCTCAGGGGATGGGGGCAGATAGATCCCCATCCTGCCATTGACAGGTAGACGTGCCCATGTGCGAGCGCTGGTTGCTGTGGCTCTCCCACTGGGTGGTCAGCCTTGTGAAGGAGGGGTCCATGTGTAATCATTTCCTGCTCCATCCCCAGCACAGAGAAAGAGGCACATAGTAGGAGCTGTAGAAATATTTGTTGAACAAATGAATAAATAAATGCTAATGGTAAATGCTAATGAACTCAATACCCATGCATGTCGGTTGATGGATTAGGCCATTAGTCAAACATTACAGTGCAGGCTGGTATTTGCAAATCCCTCTTTGATCCAGAACTTATCAGGAGTGGGGATGATTTTCTCTCATTAAGAGGCCTTATTGGTGATTTTATATCTCTGGGAGCTCATAGAGAAAAATTAGGCTTTTTTTGCACAATGGGCCTCCCTTTAAACTGATTTATCACGGAAAGAAATACTATTTTCGCTTAATAATTTAGGGGGCATGTTTTCCCATAAGAAGCTCACTTATGAACTGCAGTAATGCCTTTAGCCCAGTAATAGCAATTTTCAATGCTGACACCCCCTCCCCCTGGCAGAGGCAGAGTGTTGGATGGAAATTCCCCTTTTTTGGTTTTTATTTGAGGGGAGCGATGTCATTTTGTCAACAAAGCATTAAGAAAACATCCATGGGCATTGTCTGTGCGTTTCTGCTTTTGCTTCTGTCTCCTCTGAGAGGACAAGTTGGTAAATGAAAGGCTCCATGACTGTCCTCCTGGGCTGTACCTTTGCCACTGCTGGAGTCTAAATAAGTGCATTTCCACGAGCAGGAATTGTTAGTAACGGCTGATTCGTTATTGGATCACATCATTTCACGGTACTGGATTCACAGAGCAGGAAAAGGACAATGATTAAGAGATACAATGAGGGGTTCTTGTTGTGGCTCAGCAGATTGAGAACCTGACTTAGTATCCATGAGGATGTGGGTTCAATCCCTGGCCCCGATGAATAGGTTAAGGATCCGGCGTTGCTGGGAGCTGCGGTGTAGGTCACAGATGCGGCGTGGATGTGGCCATTGCTGTGCCTGTGGTATAGGCCGGCAGCTGCAGCTCTGATTCAGCTCCTAGCCTGGGAACTTCCATAGGCTGCAGTGGACCCTAAAAAGAAAAAGGGGGCGGGAGGGAGAGAAACCTAATACCAGCAAAGTCCAGAACAGGCCTCCTTTTCTCAGGGACATTCCTAAGTGTCAAGATGACATTGTTTTTGAAAGAAGAGAAAACAAAAGCCCTGAACACAATCTCCAATGATGGAAGGGACAGGGTGCTGTTTAACCATCTGCCTCCCCGTGGGTGACAGTCAGGGCACGGTGGCACCTGTGGCTCATCTGATTAAAGATAACCTTGGGTGATTTTGTTCTGGGGGCCCCTGAGCACAGGAACAAAGCCAGGGGCATACACTTGCAGGTATTTTATATGAGGAATCTGAAAATCAAATGAAGAAATCCAGAGCCATATCAAATCTTAGCCAGGACTCCGAATAAGGCCGGCCTCAGCAGAAGGAGGCTGGATAGTTGGTGATTAGATTTTTCTTCCTTTTTTGCTTTTTAAGGCCACACCTGTGTCATGTGGAAGTCCCCAGGCTCAGGGTTGAATCTGAACAGCAGCTACAGGCTTACACCACAGCCACAGCAACGCCAGATCCGAGCCTCATCTGCAGTCTACACTGCAGCTCACGGCAATGCTGGATCCTTAACCCACTGAACGAGACCAGGGATCGAACCTGCATTCTCATAGATGCTAGCCAGGTTCGTAACCCACTGAGCCACAGGGGGAACTCTGGCGATTCGATTGACCTAATCTTAATGCTGCCAGTCTTCCAACAGCCCACACTGCCTGCCTGCCTGCCTGCCTGCCTGCCTGCAGCCAGAGTTCCCATCAGAGCCCAGGAGGACCCCGTTTCCAGAGGCAGACAGCCCACCTCCCCACGGGGCTGCCCGGGCTGAGCCAAATGCCCAAGGGGTATAAAGAGAAACTCCACCTGGTAGACTTGATTTTTTGAAACTCAGGTGTGGGAGACGTAATCCCCGTGAGCCAGCACTGGCGGGACAGGAAGAGCTGGGCGTGGGACCTCTTGGTGTCCGTCTGCAGACGGGCCCGCTTCTGTGGATGCTGAGGGCTGATATTTCATCCTCTTCCTCACCAGAGTGGATTGGAGAGGCTGGCCAGCCTCCGCAGTGATGTGTCGTGTCTCTTGTTGAAACCCGCAGTTGTCTAAGTGACTGGGTGAATTTCTCTGAGGGTCTCGTCTCCCCTTCTGGTTGGGCGGTATTAGGAAGGTACAGGTCCAGAGCAACTAGCATTTGTTAAAACCACAGCAGCATCAGGTAGTGCCTGCTCCCTGCACTGGGTCCGGGGTGAGTAGTTGCTGGAAAGAGGAATGAGGAGTTCCGGTTGTGGCTCAGTGGTTAACAAACCCAACTAGGAACCATGAGGTTGCGGGTGCGATCCCTGGCCTTGCTCGGTGGCTTAAGGATCCGGCGTTGCTGTGGCTGTGGTGAAGGCCAGCAGCTACAGCTCCTGTTAGACCCCTAGCCTGGGAACCTCCATATGCCGCGGGTGAGGCCCTAAAAAGACAAAAAGACCAAAAAAAAAAAAAAAAAAAAGGAAAGAGGAATGAAAGGCAATAGCTTGGAGGAAGAAATGGACGTAAGAAGTGAAGGTGGGGGCTGTGTTTCATGCCTGCACGTAGTCACCCGGTCTCCTTGTCTTTGAGTCCTTCCTGACCCCTTCCAGCCATGATGGCCCCTCAGGACTTGTACTTTTCTGTCCTGTCTCCCCCTGCCCCGTTCTTCGTCCCAGCGTGCGTCAGTAAGAGAGTGCTAGGTATCCACCTGCTCACTGGTTTCCTGTCTTAGCTCCCGCTTCTAGATTGTAAAGTTCCTAACAGGGGGGCCGCTTTGGGGAGATGTTCTCTGTTCTAGCAGAGAATCCAGAACGCATGCGTGGGGTGGAATATGGCTGCATCAGACCTGGTAGATACCGACTAGCAGTGTGGCGTGGTGACCGAGAGCATGGGCTCTGGGGGTCCAGAGTGCCTAGTGCAAGTCCTGGCTCTGTCTGTCTGTCACCAGCTGTGTGCGGCCTTGGGAAGCCATTTGACATTTTCCGGTCTGGTTTTCCTCAGTTCTCTTGTAGCTTAATCGTAGTAAAGACATCAGGAGGCTTTTAGAAGGATTGAGTAAACACATGTAAATGGCCTAGAACAGTGACTAGGATTAAAGAAGGGCCCAATTAATGTGAGCTCTGGGATATGTGTGTGTGTGTGTGTGTGTGTGTGTGTACATATCACCATGTGAGAGCAATTGCTTGGGTTTACACACACACACTGATATTTTAATCATGGGAGTGAAAACTGAGGAAGAATAAAAGTGGAAGCGAAGAAATGAAGGACCAGAAGTAGCGGATAAAGACAGAAATATGGGGGAGAAGGAGGCTGGGTCGAGGGGAAGGAGCGGTGGCTTCGGGCTTTTTTATCGTGGAAGAAACTTTAATCCCCAAGGTGTTTTAAATTTCCCAGAGCTAAGGTTCAGCCTATACGGAAAAAAACTTAACCGGTTCTAAATTAATGTATGAATTTGTAATGATGCCTTGAAGCTAATCTTTTTATCTGTGTATTATCTGGAAATACATCCAATGTTAAAAGCCCACAATTTGCCCCAAGCACTGGATGACCAAAAAAAAGAAGGAAGAAAAAGAACAAAATCTGCTTGATTGTAATACTTTCACCCTTAATTAAAATAAAGAAAACCTCACTCCTCTTACGACCAGAAGGTTTAAATCACTAGCAGAACAGGCAGTGAAAATAAAAGGTATTTTAACGTCTTTGAAAAATCTTCATGCTTTGGGAAGAACCGGAAGTACCTTTGGGGAGAAACTTGCAGGTCTTAAAAACATTTATTGTGCTGACACACCATTAGCAGGGGGCTCTCGCGTCCTCTGTCTTACAGTTGTCAAGTAATTTTGGAAATTGGCAATGCTGTGCAGAAATAGATGGTGAGCCCTTGCTTCAACACTTCCTAAAAAAAGAACCGTTGGCAGAGTTCAGGCACGCGATGGACGGTGGTGGAGGACGAGGAAGGGGTCTGCTTTGGACACTTGAGAGCAGTTGCCATCACTCTGTGGCCCCTGGCAAGCCTTCTCCCCTTTTAAAATGAAAGTTTGGGTTTTTTTTTAAGGAATGTGAAATAATCTCCCCAAACGGTATCCTACACATGGGACACCTGTCTGCTTTGGAAAGGTACTTGTCTCTTCTGGTTTTATTTATTTTTTTCCCCTTTGATAAAGATGGAATTTATAGCCCAACTTCAAAGTTGCAGGGAGCTTTTCTGTTTGTTCACATTGACAATCGATCCGGCAACTCTAGATCAAAGGGCCGGGCAGCATTACGATTCTATTCCGGGACATAGACGCCCCTCGGGCAGAAGGAATTGCCCGAGGATATTTGACCCATCGGATGCGCACACCCGCCACCGTTGTGGTCTGTTTCTTAGCCCCTAGGACAACTCTGTTTCTCGAAACACATGACTTCGTTTTGTCATTTTTTCATCATTGTTTTCAGTCAATTGTTTCCCTTCCACTGTCTTCTTGAAATCAGATTATCTTGGTGATGACGACTAAGGAAAGAAAATTAGTGCAGTGAAATGCTGGATATTGCTGTAACTGAAACGGGCATTTTAAGGAAGGAGGAAAGTGGGATTACCTGCCAGGGGACAATGCTTTTTGGTTCCCTTGCTCTTATATTGATGAGTGTCTGCGATGTACCAGTCACTGGCTATTCAGAAATCTTGATTATGACGTGGTCTTTGACTTAGAGGAGCTTTCCTTAGTGGAAAATTCAAAAATACCTCTTTATACCTCCCATAATGTCTTTTATTGGCGCGAACACACTTGCAAAGAAGAATCGGGGTTTAAAACACCTTGGTGTCTCTGAAAGCAGCCAGCACAGTTTGTGCCGAACGTATTCTAAGTGCTCAGTGAATGTGCTGCATGAGTAAATATTGATGACAAAGATGTTTTATGCTTAGGAGGTAATGTCGTTAATGGACCCTGCGACCTATTCAGGTTCATTGAAACAAGCGTGGTCTTTACGGCACCTTTTTTTCAGTAGACTTTATTGTATATATTTTTTGAGCAGTTTTAGGTTTATAGCACACTTGAGGGGCAGGTGCAGAGATTTTCCATATGCCTTCTGCTGCCACCACACGCACAGCCTGTCCCCTTATCGACATCCCCTGCAAGAGCGGTGCGTTTATTACAGCGGATGGACCTGCACTGACGTGTCACCACGACCCAGAGTCGACCCAGAGTCCACAGTTTAATTAGGGTTCAGTCTCGGTGCTCGACATGCTGTGCACATGCGTGAATATATAATGACCTGTGTCTCCCATTATGATGTCATAAAAGTTAGTCTTACTAACCTAAGGTTTTTCTGTGTGGCACTTCCGACAAGTTCTGTCAACTGGGTTATATGAAGGAGCATGACCTACACAGGGCACGGCCACTGGTGCTAAATTTGGCTTCCTCAAGGGTTTCTTTACAAAAGATATAAATTCATGAAAAGGTGCCTAGTTCAGATGATGCGTTGGGAGCAAGAAATGGGTAAAAACAGACAAGTTAGTGTTTTCAAAGCTCTGGTGTCCTGAGGATCTCAGAAATGATGGTCAGTAAGGCCTTGCCTCATTGCTATTGTCATGTGCAATGGTTCTTTCTTTGTTTTTTTGTTTTTTTTTTGAAATCATGGGGTTGCAAGCTCCAGTGGCATCATCAGGCTTGACGGTAACATGTCATAATTGAAACTGTGTTTACCCATTCATTCATGTTCACCCAAAATTACTTTTCCTGGGAAGTAATGTCTGTAATTCTAATGTAAATTTTTGAGGGCGTGGTTGTATAAAACGTCCTTTCTCCCTGCTACTGCTAAGCGTGTAGCGAGCCAAACTGTTTTTTCTAGCATTTGTCTTTGGCTATAAAGGCAAGGCCAGCCCCTCGAGTGTGTAGGTCTGTTGAATAGAGTTCTGCGTTGTCTTTTGCGTCTAAATTACACCTAGAAGTCATCATCTAGGAATTTCTAGGTTTTTTTGAGGATTTTTTGGCCGTGCCTGAAGCATATGGAAATTCCCAGGCCGGTGATCGACCCCGAGCCACAGCTGTGACAACACTGGCTCCTCAACCTGCCGCCCTACCAAGGACCGCCTCTAGTTTATTTTTTAAGAGGCACAAGAACTTGGAGAAACTCTGTGACAGCCATGTCTTTTTTTTTTTTCTCCCCAATATTTATAGTTGTCTTGCTTCTAATTCACCATTGTTTTTTCTTAAACTGCTTGATATTTTTAATCTTTCCAAAGAACCCAATTTAGTTTTCGTAGAAACAAGAACTTTTCCAGACTCCCATTTCATCAGTTTTACATCACGTTTAATTAAATGAATATTAGAATGAGTCCCACCTACATAAACAGTGGAGGGGCAGCCACAGCCTGCTCTTGGTGCGTGTGCCTGCCTCAGCGATGGAGCTGAGTCAAGCAGGCGCTCCTGAGAGGCCTCAGCCACTGTGTATTTCCAGGAGAGTGGAAATTGTTGGTTTCCAGGAAGGTTTTGAAGTGGACAGCTGTTGTAGGCACTTGGATTCTGTTGCTCTGCTGTAGTGCCTCTCCTTGGAGGGCAGTTTTGCCCTCAGGGGACATTTGGCAATGTCTGCAGACATTTTTTTTTAAAGGGCCTCATCTACAGCATATGGAAGTTCCCAGGCGAGGGGTCAAATTTGTGCCATAACTGCCAGCCTACACCACAGCCACAGCAATGTGGGATCTGAGCCATGTCTGCAACCTACACTGCAGCTCACGGCAACACCAGATCCTTAACCCACTGAGCCAAGTAAGGGACTGAACGCACATCCTCCTGGATACCAGTTGGGTTCTTAACCCACTGAGCCATCATGGGAACTCCTGAAGACTTTTTTATTTTTTTTTATTTTTTAAAGGTTTATTGAAATAGAGTTGATTTACAAGGTTGTGGTAATTTCTGCTGCACACCAAAGTGATTCAGTTATACATGTACTTACGTTCACTCTTTTCAGCTTCTTTACCCACATAGATTATCACTGACTCTTGGGTAGAGTTCCCTGTGTTGTATACAGCAAGTCCCTATTAGCCATTTGATTGTCACAGTCTTGGGGGGGGTACAAAAATGGCATCTCGTGGGTAGAGGCCATAGATGATGCTAAACATCCATAAAGCACAGGACACCTGTTCCCAAGAAAGGATTTTTGGCCCAAAACATCATGATTGTGCCTAGACTGAGAAGTACTGCTTTGCTGTAGTTTACATAGATTTATTATAATGTAGCTCTAACACAGTTTTAAAACAGACTGGGGGGGAGTTCCCTGGCGGTTCAGTGGCTTAAGGACCCGGTGTCACTGCTGTGGCTTCTGTCGCTGTTGTGGTGCAAGATTGACTGCTGACCCAGGAACTTCCATATGTTCTGGGTACAGCCAGAAAAAAAGAAAAGATACTAGGGGGACTTATAATATTAAAAGACATATAATCTGGAAGCAAAAATAAAGAGTTAAAGAAGGAAAGGTCATGGTGCCTTAATGGGATGCTGGCATGCTGCTGTCACCATGATCAAGTTCTAAGTGCAGATCTAACCCTCAGGGTCAACTGGAAGATTAGAAAAATTCATCAATTCATTCCTTTCAAATTGAGCAAATATTTAAGGAGTACTCCTTTAGGCTGGGCTCAAGGGACAAAATGATAAATAATAAAATAGAATTTAAAAGGTATTTCTATTGTGACACATGTTATAGAGAAAGACTAAAGGCAGGGGAGCTTCTTAGCTGGGGTGGGGGGTTACCCACAGTTGCAGACTCTGTTTCGTAGGAGAAATTTCTCATGAAGGCATTGAACTCTTAGAAGAGATGAATGCATGTGAGGCTTTCAGCAGAGTCGTGGACAATGCTTTCAACTGGTTTTCTAGAAGGAGTACAAACATTCTCTCGAAAGCCGGCTTCTATAGCAATAAAAGCTGAAGGTTTAATATTATGTGGTTATGTGGGAAAGAATATTTCTGTAGGAGCATAAATCATAATCACTTGTAGTTTTAAGGCAATATGGCTCTTTGGGAGCCAGCATGTCCCTGCAGTGCCCAGATACTGTCCCAGACAGTAGGTAGGGGGGTTCTAGAGACTAGGAGGGGGTCCTTTGTTTGGATTGACAAGATGAGGATGTAACGGTGATGTGATGCTGGGATTCTTAACCCAGGGTTGACATGTTAGCTTTTGGAGGTCCATGAACCATTTATAATTTCATACCACATTTTTTGTGTGTACTTACGTGCATATCCTTATTTTTTCTACATAAGGCATTTGTATCTTTAATAAGGTTCTTTTTTCTTTTCCATGATAGTTTTTTCAATTTTATTGAAATACGGTTGATTTGCAATGTTGCTTTAATTTCTGCTGAACAGCAAAGTGACTCAGTGATTCTTTTTCATGTTCATTTCCATTATGGTTTATCACAGGATATCGACTATAGTTCCTTGTGCTATACAATAGGACCTTGCTGTTGATCTATTTTATAAATAGTACTTTGTATCTGCTAATCCCAAATTCCTACTTTGTTCTCCCCCGCCAACTGCCATTATCCCTTTGGTAACCATAAGTTTGTTTTCTATGTCTGTGAGTCTGCTTCTATTTTGTAAATAAGTTCGTTTGTATTATATTTAGATTCCACATATAAATGACATCATATATTTGTCTCGGTCTGACCTACTTCACTTGGTATGATAATCTCTAGGTCTGTCCATGTTGCAAATGACATTATTTCATTCTTTTTTATTGCTGCATAGTATTCCATTGAATATACATACCTCATCTTATGAGACTCTCATAGGGATTCTTCTTACATGACATGAAGAAAATGACACATCACTGATCCTAAGTATTATAACCTAAATCCTTCTACCTCAGGTTAAGCCCACCTCCACTTTTAGAACATCTCTGCAGTAATCTTCCATCTCTTCCTCCTTCTCCTTGCTTCCCAGTCCTTCCAAGAAGACATCTGCAATCAAAAGATAAGATATTGCCATTAGGAAGAGATTAGTTCCAAAGTGTGTCTCTGTCACCCTTACACATATGCTACACAGCTTCCATTGGTGACTTACCATTTGTGCCATTTGAATGATCACAGCATCTGCCTTTAACAATCCCACCTGGTAGCACATTATGACAAAGAAATGAAAAACAGTCCTTTTCTACTAAAAGAATTGCATTTTGTGCTGCACATTTCGTTCACAAACCTCAGGTGACAGAGATCCCCAACACAAAGACACACCCTCAAAGGAATTTGCTCCTAAATGATTTTTGGAAAGAGGGTACAGGTGCTTTGTTTAAGTGGAAAAGATCTAAAAGACCTAAAATGTGGCTTGGAATCCTTTTCCCCCCTATTTTCCTTCTGTGCATTGCACATTTAAAAATATTAATGTTGTCAACTCAGTTGAGCTCTCCCACCAGAAGGCAGAGGTGGACATTTTGCATATGTATGAAATTTCCTTGGAAATTAACCCTGGAAACGTTTATGGGAATTGATCAGAAATGTGATTAGTCAATTTTATATTTTGAAACAGCTGCATGGACAGGATCTTCTGCACACATATGATAGCAAAATGCCTTGGGGCATGAGATTATGGCTCTATTAAACACCTTTTTATAAGTTACCAAAATAAGCTAATTATGCTTATCTTCTTTTTCTTCCAGGGAGACAACCACAGAGTTAGCTGGAAGTCTACCAAGGTGAGCGATGTGCTTTGCTTATTTTGTCCGTGAGTTCTGATACACAGCCTGAAAC
Source organism: Catagonus wagneri (assembly GCA_004024745.2). NCBI lineage: Eukaryota > Metazoa > Chordata > Mammalia > Artiodactyla > Tayassuidae > Catagonus > Catagonus wagneri. Next base: position 6,954,239 of record PVHT021183707.1, read on the forward strand.
GAGAACTGTTTCCTCTTCACTTTCTCTTCCTCGTGTTAGATATTTTGACCTTGAGCTTCACCGTGTATCTGCCAAAAACTGTGTATGAGACATTATAAGTGACGCAACAAAAGGTAACGAGAGTGATGGCCATATATGACTTAGAGAAATGATTCTCATTCCTTTGAAATTATGTCACATACAACTATAGGTATATTTGAGCTAAATTCTCCATAAATATGCTGTTCCTTTATTATATTCACAAATATTGACAATCTAAAGATGCATTGAATTGTTTTTTCTTCAGTATATCTATTGGTGTTGTTGAGTTCAAGGATTTATAGATTTGTGAAAGAATTTTGAGCTTCCGTTCAAGAACTTTCACCATAGTTTTGATGATAATATAAATGCATTGGGGAGTTCCCATTGTGGTGCAGCAGAGACGAATCCTACTAGTATTCCTGAGGGTGCGGGTTGGACCCCTGGCCTCACTCAGTGGGTTAAGGCTCCGGTGTTGCCGTGAGCTGTGGTGTAGGTCGCAGAGGCAGCTCGGATCCTGCGTTGCTGTGGCTGTGGTGTACACTGGCAGCTGTAGCTCTGATCTGAACCTTAGCCTGGGAGCTTCCATGTGCCTCGGGTGTGGCCCTAAAAAGCAAAAAAATGAAAAATTAAATAAATGCATTGGTAATCCGTATCATCATTTAAATACACAATTACTGTCTCACCAGGAAAGAAGCAATATATACATTGTTCAATGTCTTTAATGTATTTTGAGTATCTTATGTCACTATATGAGATGAGATGATTTGTGGAATGCACATCATAGACAACTAGCCATCAGAAATGCTTGCTATTATTTATTAGAAGAAAGGAAAAAAAAGGGAGGCAAAAATCTTCTAAGAGATACTTTCCTGGGCATTGCATCATACAGCACCTCACACTGGGCCTGAGTCCTTGAAGGTGCTCAGGTCCGTGAAGGAATGAATAGGGCGTAGGGTTTTGCCTGGGAACTGTTGGACGCAGAAATCAAGAGGCTCTCAAGAACCAGCAGAAGAAGAGCACACGGAATGTGATAATGAACAGGAACAAAGTATACATAACATCCTCACCGTCTGCCGCAGGCCATAAGCACGTTTGGTGGCTTTTTTTGTTAATGTAAAGAAACTCTTTGCTGCTAGGATCGCGATTCGTAGTGCCAAAAAGCTGTTTACTGAGATCCAAATGTTTAAATCACTGTATGTCTCAATTCTTTGGACAAGATCCCAAAGAAGTATTTCGACCGGGTGCTGGTTTCCGGGGTTAGAAGCGTGCGGTCTGTGCTGGTGCGTCCTGTCCCCACTGAGCTGGCTTTGGTTGCGCTTTTACCCCCACCGCCACCCCCGGAGAGAGTCCGCGTGGAGACCTGGCCCTCCCTGGTGTCTGGGACAGCGAGAGTTGTGTATCGGCTTGTGTTTGTGGTGAAGAAGTTGATCCCCAAGTAACGGGATGAAGGATGACTTTTACACTTTTCTAGACTGGCTCGGGAGTGGGCCACCACCGTGTTGTCAGATGAGACCCGCACGGAGCTGTAATCAGGCAGATAAAAATTACTCCGATGTCTGAGAGATCTGGTGTGCACCCTGAATTCTATTAAGTGGTGTTCTGTTGTGAATACCAAGTGGCAATGCCCCCATTCACTGCAAGAGATCTTCTGTTGTAGCTGGTTTATTACTAGAGGAAATCTGCTCTCTTCTTGAGTTTTGCAGGAGGTATTTTGGTATTAAGCCTACTTTTTTTTTCTCCCATGAATTTGTGTTCCTATAATGTTGCATCACATGAAAAAGAAACATGACAACAATCCCATTCTAACTGCAGCTGGAAGTCCTTGTTGTTCATGGCCCTAAGCGTGTGCGAGGTACTATACCAGTTATTTCTCAGTGATTCTTCTAAGGTAGCTTCAGGTTTTCTTTTGGCTTCCTCGCGGGGTGCGGGGGTGGGTGCAGTTCAGGACATTCTCCTTTGAGAATTATTTCTCTCCTTCACGTGAACCTGACGTCGTCATGTGATTATTTGATGACGAATACTTTTGGGGGCCAGACTGTTTCTCCTGCCAGCGGGCCTTTGTCTGTACAGTCTTGTAGAATTCCATCAGGTGCTCAGCCTTCAGCCTTTTTTTTTTTTTTTTTTTTCAAATTTCTTCAGCCTTTCATTGGGAGAGTGGAAATGAGGCCCGGAAGACCTTGGTGCATTTAGAACAAGGCACCTGTCATTACTCTTGTTTGTCTGCTAATGATGAGTGGAACTTGACTTGGGGGGTTTTATCCTTTTAGTCATAAAAGTGCGCCTAATGCTGTGACATCTAGAAAAAGATGGAAAATTGCAATTCAGGCAACTGCTAACTAGTCAGATGTGGCTGGAAAGGAAGACACTGGCATTTTATGCTTTGGTTCTCCTTGACATTGTCCTGAAATTTTCTGAAAGGCCATTTCCAAATTGTGCACAAAAGTGGAGTATTTCAACTGTGGCATATGGAAGTTTCCAGGCTGGGGCTCCAGTCTGAGCTGCAGCTGCCAGCCTACACCACAGCCACAGCGATGCGGGATCTGAGCCATATCTGCAACCTACACCACAGCTCCTGGCAACAGCAACCCCGGATCCTCAACCCATTGAGCAAGGCCAGGGAGCGAACCTGAGTCCTCATGGATACTAGTCAGGTTTGTTACCGCTGGACCACAGCAGGAACTCCCATCAACTTTAATTGCTTTATATAGCTGGCCAGGGGTTGATAGTGTTCTGAGAAAAAGTGCAAATCATCCAGCACTGGATTGTGTCTTGGCTGTTAAAAATGCATTGAGGCTGGGAGTTCCCATCGTGGCTCAGTGGTTAACGAATCCGACTAAGAACCGTGAGGTTGCGGGTTCGATCCCTGGCCTTGCTCAGTGGGTTAAGGATCCAGTGTTGCCGTGAGCTGTGTGTAGGTTGCAGATGCGGCTCGGATCCCGCGTTGCTGTGGCTGAGG
>PVHT021183707.1:6958215-7015585 GCA_004024745.2 Catagonus wagneri
GGAAAAAAAAAAACAAAAATAGATTTTATGAGCAACATGCCTAAGCATTGTAATTATATTATAAATATTAAAACTAATGATCCTGTCGAGATTAAAACAAATATTTAAACTGACTCTATGTCCGACCCGTTTTGTCCTCTTTGTCTTGAACTGTCCTGGAAAAGGGATGCATGGGTCCATTTCTTAAGCTGTGAAAGGGATCATTTTTAATCTCACGTGTAACTCCTCTTTTTTTTTCTGTAGGAAATGGCAATTTAGCAATCTTGACGATTGCTTTCCTTTTCCATTGCAAGCATGCCTTTTAAGAGCTTTTTTTTAAATAGGAAAAGGTGTTTAATTTAGGGAGATGTGTTTTAATTAAATCATGGTAAAACCCCAGTTGTTCAAATGGAACGGAGGCACTGAATTAGTTATGGTAAGCTGGGGTTTTAATATAAAGAACGACTGTATAGACAGAAAACTTCTCTTTGGATAGCAGAATAAAGATGTAAACAAGGTTTATAGTAACAGGTTTTACTGTAATCCTGCAATATTAGCGACTGTTTTTGAAAAAGAGAGAGCATTTTAATCCTTTGAACACAGCCTACTGTGTTCACATAAATGAAACAGTATAGAAAATAAAGCTATTTAAGAGACCATAATAGAAGCATCTTAAGGACTTCAGTAGAGATTCATGAGCAGTTTTTAAAGCACAGCACCCAGAAGTCAGGATGCTCTTTGAGGAACATGAAGTCTTGTAAATGAAGCTTACAGTAATTAAATATATATAAATAAGGTGCCCTCTTTGACTAGATTTTAGCAGAAATGAGTGGCAGTATGGGCCAAAGATGAAAGTTATGAAAGAAAAACTTAACTCTTTTTTCTTCTGCTTTAATCCAATACCTTGATCTTTTTTCTGTGTCTTTTCTGAGGAGGTCAGGAAATGCAAGTAGTCAGTGGCAGCGGTGGAACCCCCAGTGCTTAGAACGTCGCTATACACCAGAGGGTCATTGCTTGAGATCCTTTACCAAGAAGTTAGAACTCCTTGGTCTGTGTGACTCTCTCAGAGATAAGTCATGACATGGCAGTTTCACTTAGGGAATTTGGGTCTTCAGTTCTTGGCCTCTGTTATCTGAAATTTGAGCTCAGCAGATTCTAGATAGTGGCGAGGGCAAGACTGAACCTTGACTGACCACATTTCTCAGTCCTGGGTGCAACTGGTCTGGGAGCAGCAAAGGGGAAATTTGGAAAGAAAGAGAATCAAAGCCATTTCTGCCAAATGAGCTCACTGCCTGTGTTCTGTGGGTTTTCAGTTGAATTTTCAGTCCCCTGTGGAGGGCTTGGGTATACACCAGAATCTCATACTTCTCCTTGTCCTCAGTCAGGTTGCTATCTTCTGAAAGACCTTTCAAAATTAGAAGATGAGAATGTTGGTGACTCCAAAAGCAAAGGCAACAAAAGAAAAAGTAAACAAATGGGACTGTATCACACTAAAGAGTTCTGGCATAGCAAAGGAAACCATCAACAATATGAAAAGGCAGCCTATAAATGGGAGAAAACAGTTGCAAGTTATGTGTCTAATAAGGGCTTAATATCCAAAATATATAAAGAACGCACACAACTCAATAGCAAATAATCCAACAGTCTGATTTTAAAAATGGACAGAGGACCTGAATAGACATTTTTTTTTCCCAAAGAGAACATACAGATGGCCAAGAGGTACATGAAAAGATGCATGATATCACTAATCATCATGGAAGTGCAAACCAAGACTACAATAAGCTATTACCTCACACCTGTTAGAACGGCTATCATCAGAAAGACAAGAGATAACAGGTGTTGGGGTGGGGATGTGCACTGTTGGTGGGAATATAAATTGGTGCAGCTACTATGGAAAACTGTATGGAGGTTCCTCAAAAAATTAAAGATAGAAGTGCCGTATGATCCAGCATTACAACTTCTGGGTATATATCCAAAGGAAATGAAGACAGGATCTCAAAAAAGATATCCACGTCCTTATGTTCTTTGCAGCAGTATTCATAATAGCCAAGACATGAAACAACTTAAGTGTCTGTCGGTGGATGAGTGAATAAAGAAGTTATGGTGTATACATACACTGGAGTGCTATTTGGCCATGAGAAGGAAGGAATTCTGCCATTTGTGACAACATGGATAGACCTTGAGGGAGTTATGCTAAGTGAAATAAGCCAGACAGAGAAAGACAAATACTGCATGGTGTCACTTATATGTGGACTCTTTAAAAAAAAAGAAACAGTAGAAAAATGGTTGCCAGGGCCCAGGGGCTGGAGGAAACAGGGAAAAAATGTTGATACTTCCAAGTCAACCTCTTACTAAGTAATCTAGAACTGATGAACATTTCCTATCTTATTTATAATTCCTAAGAAAGAAGAATTTTCCCAGCTTCCTGGGATCCAGATACGGTGCAGTTCAGTATTTACAACATTCATTATTTATTCACTAATTCAGTAAAGGTGCATTGAACACTAGCTGTATGCCAAGAATGGTTATAGGCTCCATGGTAGAAAACAAGCTGTTCATCCTCTCTTCTCTTAGGTGGTGTTGTCTAGTGTGGTGGGTATAGGGCATCGCGGTGTTAGGTGGAAGTTGTTTAATGCCATGAGAAAGGTAGAAAGACATAGCTAACAAAAGGCACTAGGGATTTCACTAACAAGATGGGCCACTTCTGATTGGGAGAAGCAAGGATAGCATCGTGAGTCAGCCTTCTGAACAGGTTTACATGTGAGTCAGATCTGACCACGTGGTAGTGGACGGGCTGTGTGCTCCACAGAGGGAACGTCATCACCCAGGGGAGACGTGCTGGGAATGTGTGCAGGGAACAGGAAACAGTGCCATCTTATTGGATGGAACGTGGAGCAAGAAGAGGTCTGTGGAAGTTGACTGGTGGACGTGAAGGGTGTAGACCCCGGTCTGAGGAGCTGTTACTCTCTTTGATACTGTTCACCCAGGGAATGTTCTAAGTTGTTGCTTAAGAAGTGTCATCTGGGCACACTTATGGAAAGGATTTGGGGAGAGAATAAAAAGGGCTAAAGTTCTCCTCACAGGACCCCACAGTACTCCCACACCTTAAAATTCCTAGAGCTTCCCTCTCTCAGGTTCACTATTTGGTTAATAATAAAAAACAAGCCCTCTGGCCGAAGTGATTGTTTTCCAAATTTTCCACTGCCCAATTTCCTGCTTCCAGCACCCACCATCATACTGCACACCACCTCTGAGGCCTCAACTGCAACTGGTAAGAAGTATTCTTTCTTCTTCCCTGCCCCAATCCCACCTTCTTTTTACAATGTATCCCCTATTCATAGTCTGTGGCTGAATTCTTTCCTACCTAAATCTTTCTTTTACAATATCTTTATTATTTTTCCCAGGTTGAATGCATTGAATAAAAGACATAGCTGTATCAGGATGGAAAATGCAGCTTGAGTTTGTAGCTATAGCTTGAGAGATCTGAGGAGACCCAGGGTTAACGTGGTACTCTGGTATATCTCTCTTTCTCCTCTGCTATCCTTAGCCTGTTGGGCATCATGTGCCTCATGCTCACAGTGTGACTGCCATAGCTCCAGCCATCACAGACATGGCCACATCCAGTGAAGAAGGGCATTTTTCTCTCATGTACGTCTGTATTAGGGAAGAATTTCTTGCCCATGCCTAAGATCTTAGGGAAGGGAAATTGGGTTTCTGGTATTTCCAGCCCTTATAATGAGAGTCATATTCTGTCATCAAGGAGGAAGGGAGGAATCATGGTAGGGGGAAAATGGCTTTACACACTTAAGGAATGGAATCTGCCATAAGAATTCTTCTCTGACTTAATCCTAAGCCTATTCTAGCTAGGCTTCTGACCCTTTCCTTTTATTAAACTGGCCTGGTCAAGGTCAACAGCAACCTCCATCTAGCAAAATCCAGTGGCCATTTATCTGTTCTCTTATTTGGCCATGTGGCTGCACTCAAAGCAGGGACATTTTCCTCCACATGAAACACCTTCTTAGTTTCTGGAACACCAAACTCTCTGAGTTTTCTCCCTCTCTCACTGGCCATCCTGTCCCAATCTGTCTGCCTACTCTTTCTCCTCTGCTGGACTCTACATGGTGAGCTTCCCTGGGTTTCCCTTAGCATTTGTGTCATTGATATTTGAGTTAATGGAGGAGTTTTAGACCTTCTCCACTAAGTAGGAAACACTGAGATCCCACCATTATTCATTGTTTTTCCTCAGCATCTTGCAGTGCCTAGAATGTAGCAGGCTTTTAATAAATATTTACATCAATCTTTGAGTGAATAGATACTCGAATGAATGCATAAAAGTTTGAATTTGGAAGTACCCTCATCTGCTGGGGCTGCTAAAACAGAATACCGTAGACTGGGTGACTTAGCATTTATTTCTCACAGTTCTGGAAGCTGGAAAGTTCAAGATCAAGGTGCTGGCAGATTCAGCATCTGGGTGAGGACCAGTGGCCTGGTTTATTGTCTGCTGCCTTCTTTCTGTATCCTTACCCAGCAGAAGGGAGGGGATGCAGGGAGAAGGGGAGAAAGAGCTAGCTCTCTGGTGTCTTCTTATAAGGGCACTAATTCATCCTGAGGACCCCACCCCAGTGACCTCATCTAAACCTAATCACCAACTGAAGGCTCCCCACCTCCTAATTCCATCACACTAGGCAGTAGGGCTTCAACACATGAATTATGGAGGGACATAAACATTCTGTCTGTAGGAGGAAGCGAGGGAGGAAGCATCAAATAAAACCTCCCAGAGTACCAGTCTTAGACCAGATATGTGAGTTCGCCTTCTACCACCCTTCCCACTCTGCTCACTGCAGGGTACTTTTGGCACCCAGAAAAATGCATCTCATTGGATGTGAAGTTACTAATCTAAATGTGACTGGTATCAAGCTGTTCCGAGCGGTTGCTGTTGAATCTATGTTCGCCTAGAGGCTGAGAGATTGGGCTTTGGTATGTGTCTGCTATTTTTAACAGTGTGACCTCAGACAAGTGTCTCAATTTTTCATCTGAAAATTTGGAAAAATGACGGTACCCACCTCAGAGTGTCACTGTGAAATGAGACTCTAAAAAGTACTTAGCTTGGTACCCAGGGAGTAATCAAAACACGGTGGCTCTTAGAGTGGCTCATTCAAAGGTAGCTTGTGCTCATTGTTTTTACCCGCACTTGGGTGGAGCTCCTGTCTTACAGAGATGCTGTGTCGCATCATAAGGAGCAGCCTGGTGAAGTGGTTCAGCATAAACACTCTGGAGACAAATATCAGCCGAGGGTTCAAGTCTCTGTTCAGCCCTTTACTAGTTATGTGATCTTGGGTAAATTTCTTTACCTCTCTGTGCCTCGTTTCCTTTATTTGTAAATTAGCGTCATAATTAGGACCACTCGTTCTGAGAAGGAGAAGAAGCCAAAGATGTGAAGTGCTCAAAAGAGTGCTTACTTTGTCTTTATAAGGAAATTACGGTTGCATGCTAGTAGAAATTTGCGATGGGAAATGAAGGACTATCCAGCCATAGCCCATAGAAATCTCTAATACAGACATTAATTATTCAGTGGCTAGATTTTCTGCCTTTCTATGGATGGTTATTGATCTAAAGCAAAATACTGCAAGTATTAAATATAAAATTCCCTTGACCTTGCTTTAAATATGTGAAAATAACAATTACCCAAAGAAAGCAGATATGCAAATAGCGCCTGTCCATCTTGGGCAGCTCTATCAGGAACATGGTTTTCATTACTTCTCCAAATAACCTAAATCAAAACACTTTATTCTTCATAAATGTATATAGGAGTCCATAGTGTCTGAATTAAATTACACTTGTTTTATAATATGGTGTTCTGATGCGTAACAGACTATCAAAGGAAAGATCTTTACAAGGAAAACTTTAGAATACTGTGAAGACACTCAGTGCATGACCTATTTAAACAGCTCAGATTCTTCTTGTTGTAGACTGCATAATTAAATTTTAAATGGAACATGATAAAGAAATTATACTGGCGATCTCCAGAGATTTTTGAGACCCTATTTGGCTCTTTATAAGAGTATAGCAAAGGCATACTTTAAAATTTAATAAAGGCCTGCCCTAATTTTTTTTTCCCTTTTAGATTTTTCTTCATCTGCTCAGGAATTCAAAGCTATGTTGTATTATCCACAAGTGTTACCTGCAATAAATGACCAAAATAAAAATTCTTAAAAGCCCATTTATCCCAATTTGAGAATTCCATTATGTGCGCTTGAGAGCTTTTGTGTAGCCACGGAACTCCTTGAAGATAAAACCTGCCATTTCCTAAATTTGTCACCGTGGAGAACTGGGGTTTTATTCATTCTGTTTGTGGAAGCATTCATATCTTTAGAGCTTCTGGAGCAAAGGGGTAGGAAATGGATTCCGTGGAAGATATAATTTTGCAATTAGAATTCCTTATTTGCTCTATAGAGGTTGCCCTTCTTGAGAGGGTTAAAGGGAACACACACACACACACACAGACACACACACACACACACACACACAGACACACACAGACACAGACACACACAGACACACACACACACACACACACACACACACACACAGCCTGTTAGAAGAGCTAACGCAGAGTAAGGGAGAATTCCTGGGCTGAAAATCCTCAGAGGTATTGGAGCCTCTTGGGTAAAGAATCTTGTTTCGTAACCTTCCGTCATTCATGATCTTTTGTATTTAAAGGAATGCTGCCAAGATAAAATTATATGCTAAATAATTTTTTCTCGTATTTACTTAAAACTGCCTCATTGTATCAAGCATCTTAGGAGAAAGGCTTCTGTCTTCCTTGAAGGATTTCAGATGTTGCTGTCCACTGAGCTTTGACAAAACACCAGGTGGGAGAGTCTCTCTTCCCACGTAGGGTTGGTTTGGTTTTTATTGTACTTTAAACGTTTGCCTCCATCGGTGTTTGGAATGTTCAAGCTACCGAGATCCTGAAAATTAATAACATTCATTCTCATTTATCCCTACATATTTTTAAACCCCGTAAACCTTTCTTTTCAGATTAGGTTTTATAAATGTTTCTATTATGTATATCCCTTTGCCTTCTTTCTGGTAAATATGCGGCTTTCCTTTTGGGGCCAAATCACTCAAGCATCCGATGTTGTTTTCAGGTTTTCAAATAAGCAACATTAAACTCACATAACACTATATAAAACCAAACTGAGGCAGTGACACAAGCCAGCAGCGAAAATAAATTCACCGTTTAGCCTGACTGTTCATCCTTAAACCTCTCCCTGTTGTGCTTCTGGTAGGGGAGGAAAGATGGAGCTCAGGGAGTAATGCTGAGCTCCAGAAAGGATGCTAAAGAGAAGTCCATCCTGGGAGGCTGACTATCCAGGGGGTGGGTGGGAATTCTGCTTTACTGACACGCTGCCACGAATGAGAGCCTCCCTCCACCAGATTCAGGCCTGTGGAACTCAGCGAGCATCTACAAGAGTGACATCTGGTGGCTGGTCACTCACTGTAATGCGCCAGGTGCCCCTTCCAAAGCAAAGGGGATTCGTTCCCAAGTTAGACTTTCAGGGCCTTAGGTTTCTGTGGATGGTGCATGATTTACAAATATAAATAAATAAAAATAAAAACGTATTTAGTGAACAATAAAGATGCTTATAGACATAATAAAAAATGAAACTTTAAAATTAATCTGTTGACTCAGAGAGGACAGACTTGTGCTAGCCAAGGAGGAGGGTTGGATTGGAAGTTTGGGATTAGCAGATGTAAACTATTACATATAGGATGGATAAAGAGCCAGGACCTGCTGTATAACAGAGGGACCTATACTCAATATCCTGTGATAAACCATAATGGAAAAGAGTATGAAAAAGAATATTTATACATATATATGTGTATATATATGTGTGTGTGTGTGTGTGTAACTGAATCACTTTGCTGTTCAGTAGAAACTAACACTATACTTCAATGAAATAATTTTTTTAAAAATTAATCTGTTGATATGAACAATATCATCACTACCAGTTGAATCACAGAGCACTCATATGAGCAAGGAGATTTATGAGGGTCTGTGGAGGGTACAAGGTGTGATGATCCTTGCTTTTAAGGACCAGAACATTCTAAAGGCAGAAATCTGATTTGTGGTAGGAGGAAGTCTGTTCTTGACTAGCTCTCAGAGCCTAGGACAACGTCAGTCACACGATAAGGTGAAAACATTTTTATTGAGTCCATTAAGTATCACATAAACTGACCCACCGTTCAAGTTCGGAGGGAAGAGAGAGAACAGTTTTTGGTAGGACAGTTCGAAAAATATCACCACGGAGGATTTAGATCTTGTGGGAAAAGAAATGGCAGTGACAAAGCAAAGAGCAAGGGAAATGGAGTTTTGAAATAGGGATTCAGCCACCTGGATTCAGCCAGATGGTTTGCTGAGAGACTAATGAAATATGAGATTCAAAAGTAGGTAGAAGCCAGCTTGCATGCCTTAAAGGGATAAAAGAGTTTCCTTTGGGTGTGCTTTTTTTTTTTCTCAGTAGGCCTTTGGAGGTGTTTGACAAGACTGAATGTTCGATTCGGGGTGTCTGAGCAAGGGCACTCTGATGGTCTCCCGCGAAATGTGTTATTCTAGAAAGAGCAACACCAACCCATCCAGTCCAAGAGGAGTAGGACCAAGCCCATTTTATTCATCTCTTTTATCCTCAGCACCTAGGATAAAGCACATAGTAGGTGCTCCAAAATGGGAGAGGAGGATTTTTCCAGATAATTCAAAAGAGGATAGGAAATGCATGAACAAGACTGGTCTTTGTAGAAAGAAAAAAAGCAAAGGTCGGAGTTCCTGCCGTGGCTCAGTGGTTAGCGAACCCGACTAGCATCTATATGGACGCAGGTTCGATCCCTGGCCTCACTCAGTGGGATAAGGATCCGACATTGCCGTGAGCTGTGGTGTGGGTCACAGATGCGGCTCAGATCCTGAGTTGCTGTGGCTGTGGCGTAGGCCGGCAGCCATAGCTCCGATTCGACCCCTAGCCTGGTAACCTCCATATGCCGCAGGTATGGCCCTAAAAAGACAAAAAAAAAGACCAAAAAAAATAAATAAAAGAAATAAATAAAAGAGCAGGGGTTGATTACAGAAAATATTGGGGGAAAAAAATCATTATCACTTGCCTAAACTCAGGCAATGAAGGAGAAGTTTCTAGTTTGTCAAGTTTCCAGTTTGGAAACGTCGTTTGGTGTAACCCACAAAAGCCATCGAGGGAGGCCTGGAGGAGACTTGTTGGGAAACATGGGGTTAGAAAGAGGGTTGTTTTATACTGAGTTTAAGATAAAGGCCAGATATTTAGAGGAGTATTTCTGGTAGAGAGTGAAGGACACCGGTGGATGTGGAAGTGAAGTTTTGAGAGTTTAGTAATAACGCATCTTGGGAGTTGCTCGCACGGAAGTTTAGTAGAAGTCATTTTGTACACATGTGGGTCTTGGCGTTGTCTGTCAGAGTGACATCCTTTGCCAAATGAGGCAAGATGCAAATCTGATCTGGGGTCCCTGAGGACGAATAATGTTGAAGCAGAGATAAGTCTAATACTCAAATGGATCCTCATTCATTCTGGCAATTTCTTAAGAGAAGGAAGAAAGGAAGGTCTCTGGGCTGACTCACCTGTAGGCTGTGCTTCCTCTTTAAATGCCCACCTCGATTGCCATCTTGTTCCTGACACTCACGATGAGAATTTGGTACCGGGCACTGCCTCAGGGGTCCTGTTGGCAGCAGGATCTGGTGTGCTGCCTGCTCGCATTTGGCCTTTCTTCATCTTGGCCTGGTACTTCTTAGCTAATTCCATCATGTCTGCAGTTTCATCTTTTCTGGGCTCTTGCCTGAAGCTCTGGCAGTTGACTGTGTTCAGTTGAGAAAGTCTTGTCCAAGTTCAACTTTCATGAGGCAAGAGTTTCTCTTTCACACCAGGAGGGATTGAAACCCAGGCTGAATGCAACATTTTAGCCCTTCGTTTTGTAACCTAATTGCAGCACTGCCTAAATATTATAAATTAAAATTTTCCATAAAAGAGCAGAAAGTAGTTTAGGACTGCTTTGGGAGAACTTGAGGGACACCGGTTAAGGGAAAATAGGTCATAAAGGCGACCTGGAAGCTGGTACAGCACATCAGCCCAGGGGTTGTTGAACCTTGTCGATTTCAAATTGTGTTTGTGAAATGTGTGTGACCATTCAAACATCATACAGAGATGCTTGTGAGGGTGAAAAGCTATGTTGCAGTTTTGAGCTAGAGTAAAGGACAATCATACTTTAGAAAATTGGGAAATGAAACTCTGTGAAAGGAGCTGAGGACGGGAGAGCAAGATAAAGTCAAAGGAGTTGTTGTGAATTCTCAACCCAGTGACCACAGAAATTTCTTTCGTATTTTTTTCTTCTCTCTTCCTCTTCTAAGCTCTCAGTGGATCCTTACCCTTCTCTGATGCATGTGTGCACTGTAGTTGACTTTGGTGAAGCAGAAAGCCGTAAAAGCAGTAATAAGACCTTTAGAAGGAATAAAAGTAAAGAAATGGTTACTCCCACTCAAACCAAAAAATTAATTTTCCAAAAAAAGGTTTTTAAATACGGTAATATTTTTCCTTTAAAAAAAAGAATAAATGGTAACTTATTCAGTGGAATACTAGTCATGTTTTAATACAAAAATTGTCAAAGATCACAACGTAATCTGCATAAGAATTGTACAAATATTTGTATGTATATGAATCTTCTCCCCCACCCAACACCCCAGCTGTTATTTTCTTGTACATACAATGGTAGGATTTTGAGTTAAATGGAACTTGTCTCATGTCACTTCCTGGCTTTACAGCTGAATATACTGAACCACAGAAAGTCAAAAATCAGTCCTGATGACCACACTCTCTGGGCTTGCTGGACAAGCTGATATTTGCTTGGTGTGGTTGGAGTCCAACTTCATTTCAGAGTCTGTTCCTGGGGCCATAGATCTCGAACCCCTTTAACTCCTTTCTGAAACCTTTTTGGCCCACTTGGATAGGAACGTCTGTCTGCCTCTCCCGTCTGCCCCTGGAGACAAAACCTTCATTTCCACTATTTCCACCCTTTAGTTCTTACTAAAGAAAAGCCGAGCCCTGAGACTCAGTTGACGCCAGTTGTATCATGATGTACAATAGTGCTTCTCAGATTTTAATGTGCATGTCGGCCACGGCGGTGGGAGGGGCGGGGAAGGGGGGTTTAAATGCATATTCCTATCTGGTTGGTCTGAGATGAGATCTGAAATTCCGCATTTCAAATGCAGCTCTACCAAGGAGGTCTGCTGATTGGTTCCAGACCAGCCCATGAGCAGCAAGGGACAACGGTCCCCACGCTCCAGCCACATCTCATTTGAAAGAAGTACCAGTCACTTTTCCAGTTTCTGCATCTATATCTTTAGGAATATGGTGCTTTTATTTGTATTATTTTACCTTATCTCTGGTTGGCTTGTTTCCTTTGTGATAAGATGCCACCACTCATTTTGGAAACTGCCACTTCAAGAGTAATTCCTTTTCAAGCTCTGAGATACTATAAAACCACAGGAGAGCCCTGCAGATTGAACTATATAAAGGCGATATCGTGGTATCAAGCCCGTATGAGTTGAGGATACAGTATCAATCAAGATTTGACTTTCAATTCTGTGTTTACGATGAGCAGTCCTCATTGAAGGAGAAACCAGAAGTTTGGCTATTAGAAAGTTTTTATTTCACAAATATGAAGTCTTATTTATGTCAAGTAATTGAGTTCCCGAATGTCCTCATTCTGTATCGGTGACTGTAAACAGTGTCAGCCTGGGTAATGTGACAGACTGAATATATATGTATTCATTTTCATATTCAGGAGTCCGCTTTCAAAACTCCCGTCAATGCACAGGCTATATAGCTGATTTCTGGGAACTGACATTTGTGCAGATGTTGAAATTGTCTTTGTTTTATTTATTCCATATGAAACTGCATAGTATTATAGAAGCAATATAACCTCTCTTCCTTTACCGCTATTCCCACCCACCCCAAACCCTTTGCTAAAGTAAACTGAGGTGTCTTGAATACAGCAATCTAATTTGGGAAGACTCAGAGAGAGAGAGAGCTAGGTAACAGTGAATATTCAGAATTCAATAATGAAAAATAATCACTTTAGTGAAAAGCCAGCTATTCTTTCTTTTCTAATAGACCTGTGATGTTGATGAAAAATAGCATTCAGGTAAAGTTTACCAAGTGGGATTGGTTTGATTCGGGGTATTATATTGTTTTGCAGAATAGGAAATGTTATTTAGGTTTAACAAAAAGCTGAACAGTACAGCCAGTCCAAAAGACCCAAATACCAAAGGATTATCTTTAAATTTAGAGAGTGAAAAATGCTAGTGCATTGTATATAAGGCATTGTATGATAATTCTTTCGGAGAAAATGCCTGTATTTTCTATGTCCTTCAAATTTCATTTGAATGGATGCTTTATGGATTTCTGTGATGCTTGGGGACATGTTAAAAATACCACTGCAGACATACCAGGCCACTTAGGTCTAGATAGTTCTCTATTTGAATCATTATAGCATGATGCTGTTTGCTACGCAGAGAGAAATAGGAGTTTTGAGACAATTTGAAGTTACCTTTCTGGGTGTCCCCGGTGAGTTTCTATATTCAGTGAGTTTCCCCGAGAACAGACCCTTGAGACATGGATTGCCGTCCAGGGACATGAGGGCCTGGCGGATTGAGGCAGGAAGGGAGAATGGCCCCTGGACATATGTTCGTGAGTGGTCCTGCCTGGGTGGTGGGGACTCAGGCCCACCGGGTCCCTGTGAATCGCTGTCCCACTGAGGGGCAAGCAGGCTCCAGTATGTTCCGTAACATCTTGTCCTTCGATGGTTGGCGCCTTACAGGGGGATTTGTTCGCAGGCAATTCTGTCTTCCTCTGGCTCAGGCCAAGCACTCCTAAGGCCAGAGAAGATACTCTGAAAAACAAAAAATAGGAGGAAGCCATAGGGAGCTGCATAGGATCTGCAGGGCAAATTAAAAGCAGGGCTTTGACAGTATCTTTCTCATTGGTGTGGTCCCTGCTATATGCCCAGGACCCATTACCCTGCCTGGTACCTAACAGATGCTTGCTAAATATTCATTCAATGAAGGAAAGAAAAGACGGAGGGAGAAAAACGCTTGACTCAGATAGAGTGGGAGGAGCCAGCATTGGGTGCCCACCAGCCAACAACGCTGGTCAATCAGACTAGAGGTTGTTTTTTTAAAAAAAATGATATCTCAGGGTTCCTGTTGTGGCCCTACAGGTTGAGAACCTGACGAGTATCCATGAGGATGCAGGTTCAATCCCTGGTTTCACTCAGGGGGTTAAAGATCCAGCATTGCCGTGAGCTGTGGTGTAAGTCACAGATGCTGCTCAGATCCCACATTGCTGTGGCTGTGGCTGTGGTGTAGGCTGCAGCTGCAGCTCCGACTGGACCCTAGCCTGGGAACTTCCATATGCCACAGGTGCAGCGAAAGAAAGAAGGAACGAAGGAAGGAAGGAAGGAAGGAAGGGGAAAGGAAAGGATGTCTCACTTCTGACTTAGGTCCCCAAGCTAGCATCAAGACTTTACGCTTACCAGATTTATTATGCACGAGGAGATGGGAGAAGAAAAGGTAGGTATGAGAGAGCAGGTGGCTCTGTGTGTGTACCAGTTCTGTCACTTCTAGAGGCTGGCACTAGGGCACTTCGGCTTTGGACATCAACAGTTATGTTATATCCACTTACATTTTTAAAAGATTAACAGTGTGTTTGTCTTTGTTTGGTACATGTGAGTTCCTAGTTATCGATGAATCATTGAAGAACCGTGAGGATTACCCATGCTAAATCCTAGATGAAAAGAACAGGGTAAACGGCTTGCTTCCCGATTTGGGCGCTGAGCTGGAGAGTCCAGGTTTGAGGTAAGGCCAGCAGATGCCCAACATCCAGACAAAAATGGAAACGTGACCTTGGTCATCTGGATGTTTGCAGATAGCCAGTGGCTTTGTTTACGTCCTGCTAACATATTTGAGTAAAGGATACAGCATTCAGCACATCACACAGATACTTCAAAAACCTGGCACTAAGTGGAGATATAGTTAGAAATAGCATGTGATGACCTGCATCTGTAATTCCCATCGTTTCCATTAGGCAAATAGACAGTTCTCACCTGAGTATTTCTTTTTAGCCACGTGTGGACCTGACTGTGTTTATATGTGTTAGCATTGTGTACATGTTGGCAGGAGGTGGCGGGGAGGGACTTCTCCCCAAAATGTGGAGTTTGGGGGGAGGTGGCTTATCTGCTGCTTTTGATCATCTATAACTTCCATAGCGCTCATGATTGTTCCTTGATTCGATAAATGTGAAAACCGCCAAAGGCCATTTCTCAACCGACCGTCGCTCTCTAACTGTGACAGCTGTGTGAACTTGATAACTTAGCATCAAACTGCCCTTGGGTCTCTTTTTCTGGGCCCTGGGTGATGTTCTAGATAAATCATACCAAAGGAAAAGGGGGGGCAGGTTAAGTGGCATCAAGTATGTAGAGTTTGACAGTGTCAGCAAAGGGTTAATAAGTTAGAAATACTCATTCCGTGCCAGAAATGTGAGCAGGGCAGCTTGGCAGCGATCCCTCTGTGTTTTCCTAGAGGGGTGGAGAAATGCGTTCCAGAGGCCAGTGTAGACGCAGGGTATTGAAGTGTTTCCTGCCTCTAGGAAATGGGTGCTGTCTTATCCCCGGGCCCCCATGGTCCCGGATCGGGGTGTACTGGGTGATGTGGGAACTCAACCCATAAGCACTAGGTTTCTTCTAGCAGGACGTCTCGCTCCTCCTGACAGTTTCCTCATACTGATTTATCGATTTAATTTTTGGTTGGCAATGGCAGTGGTTACAAAGTAAATTCACCCTGGAACCAAAAAAAAAAAAAAAAAGAGTGTTTGGGGAATTCATTAATGCTAACACTGCACTTTGATGCTCAATTTGCTTTCCATCAGCCCACAAAAGCCAAATTACACAAGGAAGTGACACCAAGCAAGTGATGACTAATTATCTCCTCTGGTTATTCTGTGGGGAGATGAAGGTTGTTTTCGTCTGCAGAGTTCACCTCAGAAATCAAAAGTCAAGTGACTGGCACCAACACCACGCAGCATCGCGTTTTGAGTTGTGGCAGTATATTTCTCTAGCTTCATTTTGATGTAGGTCTCAGGAAAAAAAAAAAAAGATTGTCTTGCGTGTGGGATGTGTTTCTTCCCTACTCTTGGACCTGGTTTTGTGTAACATCTTATCCCCAAACTTCAGCAGCTTAAAGCAACAAATGTTTATGATCTCAGATATCTGGGCCCAGCTTAGCCGAAGGCCACTGTGTCCAGATTTTCTCAGAAAGCTGCAATCCAAGTTTTGGCTGTGGCCGTGATCTCATAGGAAAACCCAACTGGGGAAGGACCCACTTTCAAGCTTATGCATGTGGCTGTTGGAAGGATTCAGTTCTTTGTGGGCTGTGGGACCGAGGGCTTCAGTTCCTGGTTTTCTGTTGACTGGGGCCTCCCTCCATAGGGAAGGTGGCTTTCATGGCAGCAAATAAGAGCAAGGATAAGATACGGCCAGCAAGATGGAAGTCAGTCTCTTTATAACCTCAGGTCCCAAGTGCCATCCTACCGCTGTTAACTCTGTTCTTCTCCATTGAACATGAGTCACA
Source organism: Catagonus wagneri (assembly GCA_004024745.2). NCBI lineage: Eukaryota > Metazoa > Chordata > Mammalia > Artiodactyla > Tayassuidae > Catagonus > Catagonus wagneri. The sequence goes on from PVHT021183707.1 coordinate 6,973,895, forward strand.
AGATCCAGCCCAAATTCAAAGGAGGGGTCGTATAAGGATAAGGACACAAAGAGCAGGAAGTCGGCATCATTGGGAGCCGTTATAGAAGCTGCTTACACAGATAGGATTCCAAATTGCCGTCTGATGGAGAGTGATGCTTGCTGCAGCTACCTGCTGAGTTCTGAGACAAACTCCCATTATTTGTACTGATGCGGATTGATGTCTTGAAGGTGAAGAAGACAGAAGTCAGAGGGGCTGAGAAAATGTAATAGTCATTTCTTTGATGATTGAAAATTGTCCCACTCTGTCTAGGAAGAAACGGGAGTTCAAGACCAGGGGAGGCTCAGGTCTGGACCCCGTGTCCGCTTAGTGGGAGGTGACAGAAGGTGTCACTCTGGAAGGACCACCTGAGAGGGGAGGACTCCCGCGGGCTGAAGGAGGAGCTGTCTGAGCTTAGAGAGGAGAAGAGCCCATGGATCTGAGACCTAGACTGATGGCGGAGGCAGAACCCTAAGTGTGCGCTTCCTACTAGAATGAGCAGTTTGTGCCAAGGGACCAAAAGGATCAGGACTGGGTGTGGAAAGATTGGGATGCTCGAGAAAGACTCTAGAAACCTGTGAAAAACAGCAGTGTCATCACCTGCCAAGGGCGGCTCCTGACAGGCTGACTCTGCAACTTGACCCCCTGAGGGTGGGCTGGCCATGGCTTAAAGTGTAGTGTTCAACCCACAGAGGAGAGGGGAAGCTTGGTCCCTACTTCCCGTAAAATGACGTAGTCAGCACGTCCCGGGCACACATTGAACGGGACGTCAGGAGCCCCTGTTGTAGTCCTGGATTATGTACTAGGTGTTCCTGGATCTGTCTAGGTGGGTGATTTTGAACTTCATTAGTCCCTTGGCCTCTTTGGGTTTAGAAAGCTGCTCTGCAGGATCAAGTGGAGATCCTTTTCCCGCCTACCAGACCTTAAGGAGGTTGCCAGTGACCGTGAGTAGCTCAGTCCAGTCCCACGGAGATGCTTCCAGGCACAGAGCGCTTCGTCTCTCTACAGTACTGGGTACCACTGGCCACTTCCTTCTTCCTGAAGCACTTCTTTTCTCGGTGTAGATATAATTCCAGACGTCCTCACCAAACAGTTGATCTTTGAGGTGTGGGGGTGTGTTTTGACCCAGGGAAGATGTTTTGCAGGCAGAGGGCTGGGCTCGCACCTCAGTAATTATGTGCATCGGGGGACAGGTAAGAAAGATGTAACCCAGCAGAAGTATTGAGCCGAGAGGTGACAAGGCAGCTGGGTTGGAGTGGATTTAGTGGGGAGTGGAAGTGAGCAAGTCCGGGAGATCCATTTGAGCAGCTCAGCTCAAAGGGCACTAGAGAGAGGAGGTAGCTGGAGGGAAATAATGGGCTTGACGCAGGATGTTTCTGGTTTTTTGTTTTTTAGTTAAAGTATAGTTGACTTACAGTGTTTCTTCAATTTCTGTTAGACAGCAAAGTGACCCAGTTTACTGTGCTGCACAGTAGGACAACCATTGCCCATCCCGTCCAAGGGTAACAGTTTGCACCCCAAAACCCCCAAGGTGGGAGAGACTTACACAGGTTTAAATGCATAGGAGGCGTCAGTAGAGAGAGTGGGGGAAGGGGTGCAGTCCCTGGGGAGGCAAGGGGGCGTGGGACCCGGAGCACAGGTGGAAGGTTAGCCTACGAGGGGACAGCCAGCGCTTGCATTTCAAAAGGAGAGAAGGAAGCTGGGAAGGATTCAGATCCACCTGCAGGACTGGTGGCATCAGGCAGGGGTCGATGGGAGCAGGAGGGAGGTGGGTGAGGAGGTCGCGGCAGCGCTGGTGAGCACAGGGTTGGAGGGTGGGGGATGGAGACAGCGCCTGTCCTGCCACCTGCTCTCAGCAGTGAGAAGAGGCGCTGGGCACAGCCGCACAGACAGAGAGAGAGAGGACGGGGGAAGGACGTCCTCGGAGGGCCGGCAAGGGAGCAGTGCAGGCTGGCAAGTCAAGAAGGCTTCCTGGAGGAGGTGGGACTCGGGTCCTGTGACTTGGAGGATGGCCAGGACCCAGATGTTCAGGCGAGGGAGGAGAACAGGAAACCGTCTGTGCCGAGAACCCTGCTCCCTGCCTGATGGCACTGCCACCGGTCTCACTGCAGCCTTTTGTCAGAGAAGTGACAAGACGTGCCCAGGGTCTTTGCGCTGGTAGAGGGGAGCCCGTCCCCGGCCCGAGGCCGTGTGTCTCCAGGGTAGACCATGCCGCACCCAAGGACCGTGTGGGCAAGCCGAGAGCGTGGCTGGGCTGGCTGGCGCAGCTCTGACACCCGAGAAATCGGGCCAGGGTGACAGAACAGCCCTGGGGAGGCCGGAAAAGCTGCCGATGGGAGGTGGCGAGAGCCGGGGGAGCTGCCGCGTGGGTCTGAATGGCGAGTGGTACGAGCCACGGTCCCTGGCGCTCAAGCCACAGGGCCACGGGTGCCGCACACCTGACGCCCGGGAGGAGGTGACGCGAGGACCTGTCAGCAGCCTCCGCAGCTGCTCCAGGCTGCGAGCCGGGGAAGGCGGCAGTCGGCTCCGCTGACAGATTTCCGAAAGGCCCTTCCACGACGTTCGCGTGCCTTCTCCAGCAATGCGTTCCCAGCTTCGGCTGTTTCCCCTGCTGGTTTGATTGAGAAAATCATAGCGAGCGAAAGTGCAGGAGGTTCTACGGGAGCGGAGCAGGGGGTGCGGGGATGAGCGGGGCGCCCCCCTGGGGCGGATTTACCTTTTAAGACCGGAGGGGGAACAGGTGCTCTGGAAATGGCTTGGAACTGCAGGAGGGCGGGGACGGCGTTCCTGGAGGGGAAGGTTGCTCAGATTAACAGCCCTCGGCTGAAAATGACGGCCTCCTGGCTCTGTCATTAAAACAGGTGGCTGTCATTATGGCCGCTCGCTTCTAATGGCAAGATAATACGGGGGGAGAGAGACTTACACGGGCCCCAGAAAGATGAAATTGCACATAAAGGAGGAAACAAGGCATAAAGGGGGCCAATTCGGGAAATTTCTCACCCCACGGGAAAGCACATGATTCTCATTAATGGTGCAGCCTTTTGCGCGGCTCTATCCAGAGGCCCCGCTACCTGCAGCGCTCTCCTTTATTCAGTTTTATTCAAGTTGCATTTGGGAAAGATATTTCTTTTTCCTCTTTGGATGTTTTTCTTCCATTTAAGAAAGTAGTGGGTATAAAAATGTACTGTATGTGATGAAATGTACCCTTTTCCTTTTCCTACAGATAATGTTGGCCGCCCGGGAGGCTATGGGAAACCCAGAGTCTGCCCCAAATAATGATGAGGTCGTAGGGGGCTGCTCTGTGAGGTTACCGATGGGCCTACAGGCCCTATTTTTTTTTTTCCTTAAAAAGATTTTTTTTTTTTTTTTAAAGCTAGAGTTCCCTTCGTGGCGCAGCTGAAATGAATCCAACTAGGAACCATGAGGTTGCGGGTTCAATCCCTGGATTCACTCAATGGGTTAAGGATCTAGGCTTGCCATGAGCTGTGGTGTAGGCCAGCAGCTACAGCTCCGATTTGACCCCTAGCCTGGGAACCTCCATATGACATGGCTGTGGCCCTACAAAGCACAAAAAAAAAAAAAAAAAAAAAGTCTAGGAGTTCCCATTGTGGCTCAGTAGGTTATGAACCCAATTACTATCCATGAGGATTCTGGTTCGATCCCTGGCCTTGGTCAGTGGGTTAAGGATCCCGTGTTGCTGTGGCCGTGGTGCAGGCTGACGGCTGCAGCTCCGATTTGACCCCTAGCCTGGGAACTTCCGCATGCCTTGGGTACAACCCTAAAAAACAAACAGAAAAAGATGAAGTCAAATATTTTTTAATTTGATAAACACTTCCATGGTGCTAATTATCGCCAGGCACTGTTCTAAGCCTCTTGTAAATATTAATTCATTTAATTCTCACAGAAACACCTCCAAGGAGTGTGAGCGTGGAGAGGTTAAGTGACGCGTCCGAGGTCACGCAGGCAGTGGTGGCGTTGGGGTTCGCGCCCAAGCAGGTTTGCTCCGGAGGCTCCTGACCACAGCTCTGTGCTGACTGCCCTTCACACATTTTGTTCATTCTTACTTTTCGGTGGGGGGACATTGAAACTACTCACTTGTCCCACGTTTCTGGGTGAGAATCCATTTGAACATCTCAGCATGCCTCAGTCCTCCAGGCATGCACTGCGGGTAAGATATCAGAATGGCACTTGAACTTGAACAGGTGTTTTCCATTTCACGAGGCATCTTTAAAATGTGCAGTATGTGTCCCGGTTAGACCTTCAGAGCCCTGCTCTGCTGGCTCGGTGTGCAGCCGGGGGAAGGAAGGGAACCTTTGAAATCCCTTGGAAGCGCACACGCTGTCTCTCAAATGTAAACGACCCGCGCGTTTTCACATAGGCTTGCATCCTACCGCCAGTCCCTTCGCTGCTGCCCTGCGTTGGGATGCTTGGTTGGAAAAACCTTTCTTTGGCCGCCCTGAGCACATTTTTTTCCTAGAGATTTAGAGCTGATTGGGCACAGATGGGAGGTAGGGTAATTTACTCTTTTTCTCCCCCTCCCTGTTCACCATTTGACACAAGACATGAACAGCTCTTTTGCCTTACAAGGCTTAGCCAGATTGCCAGGCAATTACCTTGATTTATGGGCGCGGGAGTAGGAGGAAGCAGGGAACATGACTGTTCGGTGAGGATGGGCAGATTAGCACTCTGGCGCTTTGTAAATTATTTCTTGTTGCGTGGCATAGCTAATAAGCGCGCCGAAGAGGGCAGCAGTGGCTTAGGACTTTGGCGCCTTCAGAGCCTAGAATAGTGACTGGCTTTCCAGGCTTACGGGGTAAAGAAATTAATGACTGAAAAAGCACCCTGCACCTAGGTAGATGTCTGAACTCACTCGAGAGTGCCTTCCGCTTTCTTCTGCTTTCAAGGTCACCAGTAATATAATGGAACAGAAATACACATGTGTAGCACCGAGGAAGTATAGCAAGTTGGAGGAAAGAGGAAATGCTGGGGGCGGGGAGGGCATAAGAAAATCTGCAGGAAGAGAGTATTGGAGAAAGCTGCCAGAGGTTAGTTTTGGACTCAAAGAACACGAGGCAAAAAGAGACAGGAACCTGTAGAAAGTTCTCCAGTCTCCCGCCCTTGAGCATTAGATGTTAATGGATTAGAAAAGGAATAGTAAGCCGAGACAGATTTGAAATACGGTGGGGGCGTGTTGACTGCCAAGCTGGGGCATTTGTGTCTGGTCCCCCAGGCGGTGAGGGATGGTTGGAGATTTTGAAGCCGAACTTACAGCTCGCCTTTGGCAAGGGGCGTCTGCAGGGAGGAGCGGATCTGGGAGCTGAGTGCCCCGTTGGGAGGACACTGGAGCCGTCCAGAGGAAGGGAAACTGGAAGAAGGGTGGCTGCAGGGGGACTGGGAAGAAAGGCTGCCTCTGAGGTGTAATTTATAGCAATCAGAATTATTTGGAGGAGAATAGAACACAAAGGAAGAGTGAGTTACAACTAAAAACCCAAACCCAATGGAGTTCCCTTCGTGGCTCAGTGGTTAACGAATCCGACTAAGAACCATGAGGTTGCGGGTTCGATCCCTGGCCTTGCTCAGTGGGTTAAGGATCCAGCGTTGCCGTGAACTGTGGTGCGGGTTGCAGACATGGCTCGGATCCTGCGTTGCTGTGGCTGTGGTGTAGGCCGGTGGCTACAACTCCTGTTAGACCCCTAGCCTGGGAACCTCCACACGCCGCGGGTGCGACTCTAGATAAAAGGCAAAAAGACAAAAAAAAAAAAAAAAAAAAAAACCAAAAAACCCAAACCCAAGAACTGGGGGGTCAGGAGGAAAAACAGGCGTGGAAGAGGAAGCTGCCGGGTTGAGTTCGGTGGGATAGGAAACAGGGGATTGAAAACTGCAGGTTTGGGGGGGAAAAGGAGCTCCCGCCATGGTGCAATGGAATCGGAGGCATCTTGGGAGTGCTGGGACTCAGCAGGTTCGATGCCTGGCCCAGCACAGTGGTGAAGGACCCAGGGTTGCTGCAGCTGCAGATTAGGTCATAGCCTCAGCTCGGATCTGATCCCTGGCCTGGGAACTCCATATCTTGGCAGCCAAAAGTGAGAAAGAAAGAGAGAGAAAGAGAGAGGGAGAGGGAGAGAGAGAGAGAGAGAGAGGGAAAGGAAGAAAGGAAGGAAAGAAGGAAGGAAGGAAGGAAAGAGAGGGACACAGAAGAAGGAAGGAGGGAAGGTAAGAAAGAAGGAAGGAAAGAAAGCAAATTGCATGCTTGGCAGTTGGAAAGTGAGTGAGATGAGGTTTTGGTCCATGACCTGCTCAGCAAGGACCTCGGTCATTAATGTCTCATGAGCACAAGGTGGCCAAGAGCAGAAACTCGCGTTTCCTCATTGGCGACCAGAACAGACCCCACCCTCTCCAGCCCCCGCAGCTGGGACACGTCCACGCAGACTTCACGGTGACTTCTGGCGGGACAGCTGGGCCTGCCAGTCCCCCCTGCCCAATGACAGTAGTGTCAGTTGTTGGGTTGCTGGAATCCAAGATTCCTTCTGCTCGTTTCCCTGCTTCCAGCCCGGAACGCCTTAGCTCTTCCCAGCACAGCAACGGGAAAATTCGGCCGCGCCCCAGCTCCCTTCGACTCACCTGACTGAGAGCCACAGCCCTTCTAAGCATCTTGGAGCCCTCTGCCAGGAAGCTCTGCCTCATCACAGGCTAGTGTGACCTGGTCACGAGCCCCCAGCCTGAGCTCCCCCACCACCTGCCCTGTTCGTCTCTAACCTGCTGCTCTTGCTGTCGAATGATCTTCCCCCCGGGTAGACTCTTGTCTCGCATCCTTACCTCTTTTCAGGGTTTTGCTCAGACGTCACCTTCTCAGGGAGGCCTCTGTGACGTTCCTCTTTAAAGTCACCCCTCCCAAGTTCCTGTCGTGGCACAGCAGACACAAATCCGACTAGTACCCATGAGGATGCGAGTTTGATCGCTGGCCGCACTCAAAGGGTTAAGGATCCAGCATTGCTGTGAGCAGTGGTGTAGGTTGTAGACACAGCTCGGATCCCGCGTTGCTGTTGGCAATGGTGTAGGCCAGAAGCTGCAGCTCTGATTCGGCTCCTAGCCTGAGAACTTCCATATACCATGGGTACAGCCCTAAAAAGCAAAAAAATAAATTAATTAAAATAAAATCACCCCTCCCACTCACCCCCCCGCCCCAGCACTCCTTTCTGCCTCCCGCTTGCAATATAGAAATGACTGTGAGCCTGGATCCTGGGGTCACAGTGCCCCAGGGAGCCTTGGCTCTTGTGTTTCCAAAGGCGTGACCTTGGGTGGGTTGGTCAGCTTCTTAAAGCCTCAGTTTTTTCATCCATCAAACGGGGATCTGCTAATAGGACTCACATAGGTAAAGAGCTTAGAACACTTAGAAGTTCCATATACGAGGTCGCAACGGTTACTTCATAGCATTTACCACCTCTGGACACATCCTGTCCTTAGAAGTTTGTCTGTTCACTGGCCCTCTCATCCCACTAGAATGTTAGCTCTACGAGGCAAGGACTTTTGTTTGCTGCTCATCATCACGTCCGCAGGGGCTCAGTGGGACTTTGAATATAATAGGTGCTCAATAGGTATTTGGTGAATAAGTATTTTCTTTGTTGTTCTCCTTTTTTTTAGAACAATTTTTATGTTTTCCATTATAGTTGGTTTACAGTGTTCTGTCAATGTTCTACTGTACAGCAAGGGGACCCAGTCACACATACACATATGCATTCTTTTTCTCACATTATCCTCCATCATGCTCCATCACAAGCGATTAGATATGGTTCCCAGTGCTATTATACAGCAGGATCTCATTGCTTATCCATGCCAAAGGCAATAGTTTGCATCTATTAAGCCCAGATTCTCAGCCTGTCACAATCCCTCCCCCTTGGCAACCACAAGTCTGTTCAAGTCCATGAGTTTCTTTTCTGTGGCAAGGTTCATTTGTGCCGTATATTAGATTCCAGGTAGAAGTGATATCATATGGTATTTGTCTTTCTCTTTCTGACTTACTTCACTTAGTATGAGAGTCTCTAGTTACATCCATGTTGCTGCAAATGGCATTATTTTGTTCTTTTTTATGGCTGAGTAGTATTCCATTGTGTATATGTACCACATCTTAATATGTTCATCTGTCTTTGGACATTTAGGTTGTTCCACTGTGTGTATGTACCACATCTGTCTCTGGACATTTAGGTTGTTTCCATGTCTTGACTATTGTGAATAGTGCTGCAATGAACATATGGGTGCATGTATCTTTTTCAAGGAAAGTTTTGTCCGGATATATGCCCAGGAGTGGGATTGCTGGGTCATATGGTAGTTCTATATTTAGTTTTCTGAGGAACCTCCATACTGTTCTCCGTCGTGGTTGTACCTTCTCCTGCTCTCCTTTTTGTGTCTGGGCCTCAGGAGGAATAGAATTCACAAGCTGGCAAAGTCAGTGGGTTCTGTGTCGGGTCACTGGGTTTATGGCCCGTTATTTAGTGACTATTTCTGTCCTCGGACCTAGAAGAAACCAGCATCTTCTCTCCTGGCTCCTTCCCTCAGCTGTCTCCACAGCTCTGCATCTCCCGCTGAGCTCTCCTTCTGTCCTCAGGTCCATTCTGGGCCATGTCCCCTCCCCAGCCCTAGAGGATCACCAGCACATGACCTCTCTCCCTGGGATCCTGGCTCAGCGGGGCTCCTTCAGAAGTGTCAGCATCCCCAGCTGCTAAGTCCAGGCCAGGAGGGGCTGACCTTCTGATCAGGATGTCCCAAGGCAGCGTCCAGTTTCACTCTGGTCAGCAGTAGTTGAGAACGTTAGTGTCCAGCCCGCCTTGGAAAGTCCTGCACACATATAATCCTTTTATTTCCCCATCAGGACTGTAGTTCAGCCCAGTAAGGCAGGGATTTTGCCATCAGACCACCTAGCCATTGCAGAGTCACTCCTTCTCTGGGGGCCTTCTGGTCACCCAACTGCCTCACGCCTCTGAAAACATGATTTTGTGGTTGATACAAAAGGCCCTTGGATGAGCTGGTCCACGGACTTCCCAAACGCTGTGTCTCCGTTCCCAGGGCTCCCCCGCGGCTCAGGGACACAGTGGACCTGCCCGTTCATTTGCCCACTTGTCCGGCTACCCTGGACCCGAGGTCTGGGCATCTCTGGCGATACCCACTGAGCTCTGTTCCCCGTGGCCGGTGGGACAGGCCCGCGTTCAGGATCTGTGACTCCCTGTGTCAGCGGACACTGGGTCCTGCCTCGTCCACTAAGGGCCGCAGAGTTGACACATCAAAAGGCAGCATAAGCCCCCATGGGAGGGCTCAGTACCTGCTCAAGGGACCATCGTTCAGGCCCGGCTGAAGTCCTTGTAACCATATTTTGTCAGAGACACTGGCACCTCCCGAGACTTCATTTTCCCAACTCCCTTCTTCACGAGATGCTGACGGGGGACAGGGGACACGGGGTCCACGGAGGCATCCAGTCAAACTGGAAAACTTCCCCCGAGGAGGATGCTTATCTCTTTTCCTTATTCTTCTCCGCCCTCCCCTGCCCCTAACACAGCGCGGAGGACCCCGACTCTGCACAGTCTGAGCACCCGGGGTGCTCGGCTGGGGGTTCGGCGGGGGGCGGGGAGCTGCAAGAACATTCTCTCTGCTCTCAGCCTCCTCTGCCTGGCCATGGGGGAGGGCCCGTGGGACCCGCAGTGGCCATTGACCAGACGCCTGTCTCCGACTTGACTCTGCCCGGCCTCGGGAGAGGGAATGGAGTAGCCTCAGAAGAAGGGCCTGAGAGCTGGGCCTGCAGCTCCTTGACCTTGAAGGGAAGCTTTGAAGGTCCCAGCAGGGAACAGAAGGAACAGAGGCAGAAGTCACAAGTGGGAGAACAGTGACTTAACTCTTTAGCCCTTTAGGATCAGCTGTTATGTCCAGGGTCCCAGCAAACATGGGACCGATGGGGCGAGCATCTCAAACTAGCCGGCATTTCAGACGGCAGCCTGGACAAGGGGCCGAAGGAACCGTGGGATCTTCCTTTAAACAGTGGCCACTGCAGGGGGAGCGGGGTACGGTCCTTCATCTTCTGTTCCTTTGCGGGGAAGGGAGAGGGTTCCTGGAATAGCAACGCGCTACCCAGGGGCCGCCCCGCTCAGGGAAGAGAGGAAGAATTGCAGAGGTCTCCCAAGGGAAATATGAAGGGTGATGTTTCGATGATTTTCTGCTGCCGCGAGCCTCTTTTGGAAATGGGGTACCACTGACTTATTTATCGTTTTTGCTCGTAGAACTGTGACTCTCGTGATTACATCGCCTCAGGGCACAGGTTCCAAACGTAAAAGTTCCATTCGAGCCTGTAAGACAGAACAGCGGCAGCTATGAGCCCATATTAAAGTGTCTGCTGTTCTTCGCGTCTTACGAAGGGAAGTCACCCGTGGTGTCCCACCGTCCAGGCCCGTGCTGAACAAAAGCAGACTTGCCGGGAAAAAACACTTTCTAAGACCAGTCTGAGAGCAGTTCAGTTTTAGCTGCTGGATGTGTACGCAACAGCGGTTACTTTTGTGATGGCGTCGCGGTGACTGGTGAACGTGGCTGGGTGTCCCGTCAGCCACCCTCTCGATTTCCTGATCTATTTAGCGAGACACTAGGTGTCTGTAGGAGCCAGTTACCAAAGCCATCAGAACAAATTCCTCAGGCCTACTGGGAACTCATCTTCAGTCCCATCCTCCTTTTTTGTGGTTCCCAATATTCAAGCCCTGATTTTAATGTTTCTTTTCCATGAACAAGCCACTGGCTAAGGAGAGGGGTGACTGGGTGGGTGAGCATGGCTCCAGCTGGTTAATTCCTCCGAGGACCAGGTTTTGAAGGGTGAAAACCATAGCCCTCCCCAATGCCATGCCTCGTGCTCACGATTTCCAGTTCAGCTGGTGTTCCCCCACCACCTGCCGCCTCCCCCCTGCCCTGCCCTTAACACCAGCCTTTCGTTTTACTCCCTGGACTAAGAGGAGAGAAGACAGCTTACATTTGTCTGTTTACGTCACACTCTTAGTAGGTCCCATTGTGGCTCAGCAGGTTAAGAGCCCAACTAGAATATCCATGAGGATGCAGGTTAGATCCCTGGCTTCGCTCAGTGGGTTAAGAATCCAAGGATCCGATGTTGCCATGAGCTGTGGTGTAGGTCGCAGATGCGACCTGGATCTGGCTTTGTTGTGGCTGTGGTGTAGGCCAGCAGCTGCAGCTCCAATTAGACCCCTAGCCTGGGAACCTCCATATGCCGCAGGTGCGGCCCTAAAAAGACAAAAAAAAAATCACATTCCCGTCACCCAGAGAGTGGGGAAAAAATAAAGAACTCTTTCTTTCTATCACGCCCCCTCCCCCCCAATCCCTGTACCTTTTCCCTTTTGGCAACAGCAGCCGGGGTATAACAAAGCCAAGGCCAAGCGGACTGACTGGCACCATAGCGGAAGGGCATTCTGCATGCAGAGATGTCTAGGACCAAGCTCCAAAGTGCCAGGAGCTTCTTCTAGAGACAGCTTGACCTTCAGCCCTCCGCACTTTGAGCTTCTGGGGGTTGTCCCCGGGGCCACGGGGCCCCTTCAGCCACACCACCCCGGAGAGGAGGGGAAAAAGAGAAGAGATGGAGCTGAACAGCCCGCAGCTAGAGCGGCGTTCTGGATCAGGCAGCGAGTGTGGCTGTCAGCCCTGGGAGTGGAGGACCCAGGGCTGCTCCGCAGGCATCCAAGGAGAATGTCTTTGGACGTTTTCAAACGTCAGGAAATAGCAACAGGGAATTAGAATGCCAGAATTACTGTCTGGGTTGTATGTTCTGAGGGGAGAGCCATGTCATAACAAACTCTTGATCCTCAGCCGTTGAAGTTCTGTAGTTATTATGCGCTTTTCTCATCACAGCTGTGTGCTCCGGACTGACTCGGAGAACAGCCAGATTCCATCCCTTTGAAAAACTGGGTGTCGGGCCGTACCCTCTTAGGAAAGAAGGCATTTTCCTCTGCCCTTCCGGATTCTTCCGGCTGGTCTGAAAATTAAACCGACAGATTAATAGGAGAAAATCCAACAAACACTTAATAACATGTAGTCATGGGAGACTCGGGAAAACCGAGTAACTCACCCACATGGCTGACAGCCCCCTTAAATGCCATCTTCAGAGGAAGAGAAGAGAGGGTGTCGAAGGTTTAGAACCTCAGAGGGGAGGAGGGTGATTCACGTGAAGGTGGAGGAGCCAGTGTTTGGTAAACAGATGTTTGCTGGGCCCTGTCCAGACGGTGGGGCACAGAGGGGAATTTTAACAAACAGCCTTTGCTTGTTTCCCTCTCTGTCTGCACACCGAGTTCATACTCTAGTTATGTGTGAAGGTAGGTTCCTTCCTGGACCAGGTCCTTAATCCACTTTCTTTTAGGTGGTTACAGGGGAGATCAGAGGTTCTTCCTGAGTCTTTGGAGCCTCTTTTTTTTTTTTTTTTTCCCAGCTTGAAATAATCCCCACGCTAAAGAAACATTTGGGGTTCTCCAGTTATCGCTGCGCCAGGCGCGATGAGCAGCGAAGTCTCCTGTGATACCTTCTGTGCAGCAGTGTGTGAGGTCGTGCGTGGGGACCAGCACAGGTGCTGGGAGTTCTGGGAAATGGTGGAGCTTTGGATCAGCCTGAAGAACTGTGACCCTCAGGAAGACAAACGCTTCTCAGGCGACGGCAAGCATATATTTTCTCCTTGCCCCAAGGTCTCCGTGTGTGTTCTAGGAGACCAGCAGCGTGGTGGTGAGGCCAGGGCTGTGCATATCCTACACAGGGACATCAAGGCCCCGAGGAAATTCAACAAAAATAAGAAACCGGGGAGTTCCTGTCATGGCTCAGCAGTAATGTACCTGACTAGTATCCATGAGGATGCAAGTTCGATCCCTGGTCTCACTCAGTGGGTTAAGTATCCAGCGTTGCCACAGGCTGCAGCATTGCCAAAGGTGTGGCTCAGATCTGGCGTTGCTGTGGCTGTAGCGTACGCTGGCAGCTGCAAGCCTGATTCGTGGCAACTTCCATATGCTGCAGGTGCAGCCCTAAAAAGCAAAAAAATAAATAAAAATAAAAAAGTAAGAAACTGGTCAGGAAGCTGGACGAGAAGTATAATGGCTCTTTGGCTTCAGAGTCCCTAATCAAGCAGATCCCACAAATCCTGAGTCTGGACATGATTAAGGCTGCAAGCCCCCTTCCTTGCTGACCCACAATGAGAACGTATTGGCCAAAGCTAAAGTGCAGTCCACCTTCAAGTTCCAGATGTAGAAGATGCTGCGTCCGGCAGTGGCTGTTGACCGCATGAAGATGACAGATGATGAGCTTGCGTACAACCACCATTCGGCTGTCAGCTTCCTGGTGCCAGTGCTCAAGAGAAATTGGCCCAATACCCGGGCTTTGTAGATTAAGAGCGCTGTGGGCAAGCCCCAGCACAGCTTAATAAAAATACTGCCCCCATTCAATTAAAAAAAAAAAACAGGAAAACACTTGGGGGTGGCAGGTTTTGCTTCCCTACACCCTAAAGAAAGTAGCTGCCATTGCACACGGCTTTGTGGAGAAGGAACTCATTAGCAGAGAAGGAAGACAGTGAGGGAAGAAAAAGATAGGAACTGGAATCAGGGGAGAAAGTGGCAGGACCCCCGGGAAGTGGCCTTTACAGAAATGTCCCAGAGTCTCTGCATCCTGTTCCTTTCTCTAAATAAATGTTTTAACACATATTTATACTGTATCTAGCTACCTCCACTTATAAGGAATTAATGACTATGAGATGGTCCAGAAAAAAAAAAAGGGATTAAAGTTAAGTGGTTCCTTTAAAGATGGTTTTAATCAGACATTTGTATAATGTAATTATAGCCCATGGCTTTCTGGGAGAAAACTATAGTTTGAAAAATTAAGCCGAGAGCGTAGGGAAGGGTTGCTCCGATGCTTGTTCCCCGTTTGGTCCTTGTGTAATTAAGTTTCTTCATTCTTCCTGTAATCAGGCATCCAGAATGATCTCTACATTTTTAAAGGGCTCAGGTTTGGTGGTAGTAAAAGATGATGCTGGAGAGAAACAGATGGGTGAGTGGGTTCAGACTGTCTACATAATAGAAAAACAGTCATAAAAATGCCATCTCCTAACATATTGTGGGAAGATAAAATGCAAGGCTCATCATGGCTGAGTGGTTAGTCTCATTCTGTCCTCCAGCCATAATCAATTGTACATCATTAACAAGACACAAAATCTTTACTAATTAGCTCTTATGATTATATTGTTATTGCACAGAGGCATTTAAGGCATCGGCGAGAAAAGAGGTTCGATGCCCACAAAGAAGAATCCTTTGAAGGGGAGGGGGCTGTAGTCCCATCACTCATAGGCCCTCTTCAGAGATTTTCACTCTCTGTTCCCATCTGTAATTTTGAACTCAATTCCCTGTGAAGATTAATATTTTTAGTAAGTGAGTGACAACTGTTGAAAAGAGGGAGAAGAATATTGAGTGTGCTTTCACACCAGGAAAACTGGAAGAAAGTCAGCTGTTGAAGTTATTGAACAAGGATAATTTGTTCGTTTTCTCCTTGCTTGAAATTTTCAAGGCTGATTTTGTTCTTACCCTACATGTCATGGTCTTCCAAATAGGTTCTCCTCTAAAGGTAAGAAATAGCATTCAGCTAATTAAAGAGAGTTAGATCCTTACCTTACACTGGGATATATTTCACAGGGATCCAGGAATTTAAGCGCAGAATATAAAACAGTAAGTTTCAGGAGAAACAGGGAAAATTCTTTGACAACATCAGAGCGGGAGGAAGCCTTTTTAAAACTATGATACAAAACCCAAAAGCCGTAACAAAAAAAAATTAGATAAATTCAACTCCCCCCCCAAAAAATAAAAAATTCTGCGTGGAAAACTGACAAAAACAGACCAAGACAGCAGTGATCAAAGTCAAAAAAATAAATGACAAGCTAGGAAAAAAATATTGGGCAATTCATATCACGGGCCACAGCCTGCTATCTCAAATATGTAAAGAGCTGCTATAAATCAAAATGATAAAGTCCAGCAAACCGTGAGAGAAAGTTTCAGCAAGGATCTGAATAATCATTCCTGGAAAAGGGTGTTCACATTTTTCTAAAACATACGAAAATATGCCCAACTCTACCCCTAAGGAAAATGCAAATTAAACTAGGATGAGACAGCACTTTTTGATGATCAGATTGGCAAAGATTAGAAAGTTTAAGGAGTTCCCACTGTGGCCCAGTGGAAATGAATCTGACTAGCATCCATGGGGATGTGGGTTCAATCCCTGGCCTCGGTAAGTGGGTTGAGGATCCGGTGTTGCCCTGACTGTGGTGTAGGTCTTGAATGTGGCTTGGGTCCTGCATGGCTGTGGCCGTGGCATAGGCCAGTGGCTGCAGCTCTGATTCGACCCCTAGCCTGGAAACCTCCATGTGCTGAAGGAGCAACCGTAAAAAGCAAAAAAAGAAAGGGAGCGAGCAAACTTTCTGCTGTCTCTTCTTAGAAGGGTGCTAGTCCAACCATGAGGGCCATGGGTGAGGCTCTAAAAAGGTAAAAAAAATAAAAGAAAATTGGACAAGAGGCTTTGTTGATGAGAGCATGAGAAACAGGCTCTCCCCTGTTGCTGATCCGAGTAGGAAATGGTACAAAATCTGTAGAAGACAATTTGGCAATTTCTAACAAATTGACAAATGTCCACTCCTTGTGATCCAGCAATTCTGCTGCTAGGAATTTTTCCAACAGATACATTTGTGTGAAAAGATTTATTTAAAAGTTATCCCTTCCTGCGTTGTTTGTAGAAGAAAATGCAGGGAGACAACCTAGATGCGGGGACAGGTTAAATTATGAGACATCAATCCAGTGGAGCGCTGAGTTTCTGCAGACAGAACGAGGATGCTCCTTACGTCCTGGTTTGGAAAAATCCCCAAGTTATATCATTAAGTTAAAAAAAAAAAAAGGCTGTAAATTCTGTAGCAGAGAGCACATGAATTTGTTTTGTTCAAAAGGGAAAAACCATACAGATGCAGCCGTTGTTTAAAAAAGATGAGTCATAATTCTTCGTTCTTAGATTAACTGCCTGTTTCAAATACTCCAAAAAGGCAGCATTTCTCCCATTTCTATCTTGCCTTCCGGTTTGAGCAATCTCTGTAAAGGTAAGTATATATTTTTTAAAGCATTGTTTATTGATTGCCTACGAGAGGGACCATAGATCTGTCTTGAAACCTCAGAGCAAACGGCAGCAGAGTGTTGTCTCTGTTTCACAGAGGAGAAAACTGAGAGAAGGGCAGTGAGCCGCTCAAGGCCATGTGGCTAAGAAAGAGCAAAGCCGGGGTTTGGGCCCGAGTCTGTCTGGGCCTCGAGCTCGTGCGCGTCTCACGGAGCCAGGCCGAGCAAGCGTGTCTCGTCTGCCCCCAGGGGCCTCATGTGAGCTGATGAAGTTCCAGCTGCACATCCTGGGCCATATCTATTGATCCAGTCCTCTGGCATAGAGCCTTTACCTGTGAGCTTTTCAGAGCTCCTCGGAGCAACCTGCTAACGCGGGGATTCAGACCCACAGCCCACGTTCACTCATGTCATCATCAGACAACCATGTGAAGTGTTCCCACTTCACAGACGGGGAAGCTCAGGCTCAGAGCAAGAGGTTAAAACGTCTGTCCATCCCGGGGCCACTGATGGGACAGGGGCCAGATTCAAGGTCAAGTGGTCTGGCTCCTGGGCTGGGATCCATTGTGCTACTCTCTCAGCCACATGCTGTGCTCATACCTCGTAACTGCAATCATAGGACAAGACTTTACGGGGTTCCCGTTGTGGCTCAGAGGGTTAAGAACCCAACTGGTATCCATAAGGGCATGGGTTCCATCCCTGGCCTCGTTCAGTGGATTAAGGATCCAGCGTTGTCGTGAGCTACAGTGTAGGTTACAGATGCAGCTCGGATCCTGCGTTGCTGTGGCTGTGGTGCAGACCAGCAGCTGCAGCTCCGACTCAACCCCTAGACTGGGAACTTCCACGTGCTGTGGGTGCAGCCCCAAAAAGCAAAAAAAAGAAAAAAGACTTTAGGACACCGCTGTGGGGCCGGGATGGTGTCTGTGTGCACTGAGGTGAAAGGCACCACGGGGCTTCCTTCCTCTTACTCACCAGGAAACCGAAATGCAGAGAAGCAAGGGCTGACGATGCTTTAAGCCCTTCAGAACTCGCTGCTTCCTTCCGTGTCCATCACCGCACATCGGGTCATCATTTAGAATTGTCCAGACCTAAGTTAGGAAAGATCGCACCTGTTAGAAAGAGATGGAAAGAAAGGGCCACTGAGAATCCATTTGCCCTGGCTTTTAAAGTTGTCTTCTCTGGATGGATCAGTTTACACATATTTTTATAGCAACATCCTTCTTCTTCTTTTTGTTTTTTTTCCGTCTGTGTTTGATGGGGAGCTTACTGAACATCGATACTGAGTTATTTTACTTTATTGCTGCCACAAAACTGCCCTTAATAAAAAGTGAAAGGAAGAAGAATGAAAGCTTATGGTCTCGCCACTCTATTTCTTCAAGAGAAGCCCAGCATCAAAGTTTTAGGGTTTAAAATTCTTTTTAGAGAAAATGCTCTCCTGTCACAGGTAGCAGATGCTTCAGAGGCTCTGTTTGCTTGCATATTTCTCTCCCCTTTGAGCGGTTACTTTTCCCCCT
The DNA here is from genome assembly GCA_004024745.2 of Catagonus wagneri. Taxonomy (NCBI): domain Eukaryota; kingdom Metazoa; phylum Chordata; class Mammalia; order Artiodactyla; family Tayassuidae; genus Catagonus; species Catagonus wagneri. The sequence continues at coordinate 6,991,569 of PVHT021183707.1, forward strand.
GAATGGCAACCATCACATGCACACAACCTTGGGGATGGCCCACAGCTGGATCAAAGCCTAGTCCTGCCTCTTCTCTGCATTGTGACTTGAAGCCAGTGTCTTAACCTCTCTGAACCTCAGCTGCTGAACTCCTGCACTGCCATGTTAAATGGTATCTATTGGAGGGGACCGGGAGGCAGGCAGGTCAGAGAAGCACCATGTCTCAAGCGCTCAGCAGACGGCTTGCACATCTTAGGTCCTCTTATGAGACAAACTTTGCATCCTTGTAGCTCCTTGGCTGACCCCAGTTCTGTTCCCCGAGCACTCAGGATCAAGGGCAGGATCTTCCACAGAGCATTCGGAGCCCCCAGATATTTAGAAGCAGCCTTCTTCTCCCCCGAATCCTCCCCTTGCTTCGGTGCTCTGGAGTTTTGACTTTTCTCCATGTTATCACTCCTGGTCTCGTCGTCATTGGACCAGGTTTTCCACCAATTCACTCAAACGGGTTTCTGTGTTTAGGCCCTAAGGTGTTTACCGCTGGTAACGGTGCCTTAGCACGGCCCTGGAATTAGCATGCTTTCTGCCTGTGTGTATCCTCAGGGAGTCACTTACTCACTGAAAGATTATTCCAGAATGCCTCTTTTTTTTTTTTTTTTTTCCTTAATGTCAAAGGCTGGATTGAGTCACCTGTGAGGCAAAGTGAGTTAAGGCCAGAAGAAACCTGCTGGAATTAACCAGGTCATGCTTTCAACAACTGCTCAGGCTTAGTGGATTGTGGAATAGTCTGTGTGTGTGTGTGTGTGTGTGTGTGTGTGTGTGTGTGTCTCTCTTCCCAAAAAGGAAAGAGAGAGGTCACAGGTCAAGGTCAGTGAGCGAATGACCTCTTACCTGGAGAATATTTTCCATGATGGCTTCGGCTCTGCCTGCCTGATAGTGAAATGACTGATAATGGCCTGAGTGGTCCAGCTTTTCCCTCTTCTTAATAGTATGATTCAGCAAAAGAGTTGGATGCTAGTGGGCAGAAACTGCTTTAGTGGAAAATAGACAAAAAAGCCCTTTACTCGCAAACGATCTCCATTTTTCGCTTAGCCCTCCTTGTTTTCCTCCTTGGGACCGTCTTCTTCAATAAAATGAGACTAAACACTAGACTCACTTTGAGTTGTTCAGAAGAAAATCATTCCAGTACATTCCTCCCTTAGGATCCTCGGGGGATTGGTTCCAGGACCACCCCGCTCCCCGGCACGAAACAAAAATCCTCAGATGCTCAAGTCCCTTATAGAAAAATATTTGCATGTAACCTACGCCATCTTCCTGTATACTTTAAATCATCTCGAGTGTTGTTTGTAATGACTAGTTCAACGTAAATGCTATGTAAATAAATGCTGGACATGGGGCAGATTCCAGTGTTGCTTTATGGAACATTCCAGAAATTTTTTTCCTGGGCCTTTCCTGGTTGATCAAGGTTGGCTGACTCTGCAGATGAGGTACCTGAGGATGTGGAAGGTACAGTTGGAGGGCCAGCTGAGTGATCAGTGTTGCTGTTTTCATTTTCTGTTTCGGAGGAGTGTTAAGACTTAAGGAATGTTTATGGGGTGTTCGGCGGGCTGGGATGAAGCAGACCGATGAAATGCAAAGGAGGCCTTAGGAGTCAGTAATGCAGCCTGGCTGAGAGCTCCCCTTCATCAAAGAAATGTTTAGACCAGCATAAGCACGGGTCTGTCTCTTTGTCTGTCCATCTGTCTGGAGAGGAGCGTGTAGAGAGGGAATTGAACAAGTTTCATCAAGAAAGGAAAGCTTGTTCAAGCGTGAGGGAGCAGTTTCCCTGAAATCTGTGCTTGGCTTCTTCCCAGAGCTAGTGCTTCTCCTGGGCTTTACGGCTGAATTCTCAGGGCTTTACCCTCCGAAGTACTGTGTGTACCGATTCATCTGCTTCTAAAAGGAACCACATTTTAAAGGGGGAGCAGAGCACAAAGAGAGGAGCTGGGGGAGATGGAAGGAAGTGAGAAACCCAGTCATCTGCCTGAGAGATGTGGTACCCCAGCCCGAGTGAGGCTATCCGGAGCGAGCACGTGGAAAGGAACAAGCCGCCAGCACTGCGACAGAGGGCCTCCGGCCTGGAACCGCCGGTCTGCCAGTTCGCAGTGTCATTTCACCGCTCTGCTTTGAAACACATCGGCAAACAAACGGAGAGCCACGGTCTCACCCCCGGGCGGGTATGTGCGGTGCTTGGTTGGTGTGCCGAAGACCGGGCCCACACGTTTTTCCTGCCCCAAGAAGTTCCAGATCCTGTTTAACGTTGCCGTGGACTGAGTATTTCTACCTCCTTCCAAAATTCACACGTTGAAGCCCCGCCCACCCCAGTGTGATGAGATTAGGAGATAGCGCCTTTGGGAGAGGATGAGGCCTGAGGATGGCACCCTCAGGAACAAAGTTGTAAGAGCAGGCAGGAGAGGGAGCCACGTGGGGGCTCAGAAAGACAGCCGTCTGCAAGCCAGGACGGGGGCCCTCACCGTGAACCCGGCTCGGCGGGCACCGCGACCTCAGCCTTCCCACCTCCAGAACGGGGAGGAATAAATGCTGCGGTTTAAGCCACCCAGGCTACCGTATTTTTGTTATAGCAGCCCTAACGGACCAAGACAGATGCCTTCAGTAGCTCTTCAGGTCCGTGACCTGCATGTCAGTCGTCCGAGACGCCTGTTGCATCGCGACCCAATCGTGTCTATGTGGAGTTGGACTCTTCATCGGAAATGGGAGACAGCGATCATCTTCCATTAATATTTACTGAGCACTTAAAACACTTTGAGTTCAGCCCAGAAGACAACAGATGCATGTGTGAATTATTTTAAATTCTTGCATGCATTTGTACGTGGGAGATGAATGGCTTCAACTGGGTGATTTTTTCATCATGGAGAACCAAGCTGGGAATGTTCTTGAATTTCCGGCCTGTGTTCTCTCAGGGCAGTTCTGTCATCTTCTAAGATTGAATATTACGTTTTACCTCCTTGGGCATTTTGGGTTTATCTGCAGAAGGTGCTGTCATCACCCAGGTATTGTCCAGCCTTTTCAGGGACAGAGAATAACCACCCCCCACCCCCATCAACCTCAAGGGAAGTTACCTTAGATTATTTTCCTCTGTAAAAAATGTTTCCTGCTTGGGAAACCACGAGGTAGGTGCAAACTGTGGTAGCATTGAATTATCGTTTTCCTTTTCAGTTAGCACCGGGAGCTGTCACCTTGTGTGACCCAAACTGAAAAGGGATTAGCATTAGCACGCTTTTATTCCAACACAGTGGTTATCCGCAGACACATGAAGCTGTAAGGATCCTGGCTGCAGGCTCCGAAACTCTCCAGCCGCTCAGGGTTGCTTTACCCTGCAGCTGGATTTCATAGCCGGATGGCGAACCTCTGAGCAGACTTTGCAGCCGGTGGCCGCTCCTCCTTGGGGATCAGGCGCTCTGGACACAGGAGGTATTCTCTGGAAGTGGTGCTGTCAGGACCGTCGTGGAGGCACAGAAGCAGCATGTCCTCCTCTTCGTTTCTACCCAAGGGTGGAATCTGAGAGTCTTTTTTCTTCAGACCGTTATCATGCAAACCACTTACCTGAAGCTGCTACTCTTTGAGGCACTGAACCAATGCAAAAGCTCCAATGGCCTGGAATTCACGTTTTATCTAGAATCCACGCAGTAGAAACAATATGCAGGCGGACCCTGGTTTTCGCACATTGTTTCATTGCTCAGTTTTTTATAGATTAAAGGTTTATGGCAACCCCTTTTCAGGGGATGGTTAGGGTTTTAGATATAAAGTATTTTAAAATTAAGGTATATACATTTTTTCAGACGTAATGCTGTTACACACTTAACAGACCTGTGCAGTATAAACTTAACCTTTTTTTTTTTTTTTAAATGACTGCATCTGTAGCATATGGAAGTTCCCAGGCCAGGAAGGGAATCCCAGCTACAGCTGCGACCTACGCCACAGCTGTGGCAACACTGGATCCTTAAACCCACTGCGCTGGGCCAGGGGACGGACCCACACCTCCACAGCAACCCGCTCCTGAACCGCTGCAGTCAGATTCTTAACCCACTGTGCCACAGTGGGAACTCCCATTAACTTTTCTTAAATTGAAGTATAGGTAGTTTACAGTGTTGCGTTAACTTCTGCTGTACAGCAAAGTGACTCAGATATATATATATATCTAATATATAAACACATAGGTGTAATTTTCCGTATTCTTTTTCAGTATGGTTTATTATAGGGTATTGAATATTGTTCCCTGAGCTGTGCAGTAGGACCGTGTTGTTTATCCACCCTGTATATACCAGTTTCCCCTCTGCTAACCCCAGTCCTTCACGCCCCCACACCCCCACCCCCTTGGCAACCATAAATCTGTTCTCTATGCACGTAACTTTTACATGCACTGGGAAAGCAAAAAAATCCGTGGGACTCGCTTTATTGCAATAGTCACTTAATTGCAGTGGCCTGAAACCAAACCCACAGTATCTCCAAGGTGAGCCTGTATTGTTAAAGCTAGTTAAAACTTTCTGTCAAATGGAAACCTCTATTAATTGATATAAGCATGCTTCGCTGGGCAGAGTGAAAATTGAGGCTCATAACAGTGACCTGGAGGCACTGAAATATTCTGAAGCGTCTTGAATCATCAGAGAACGATTAAAGTATGTTCAGGGTTGTTTAAGTGTATTTTACTGTATTCCGTCTTTTGCCAATTGGTGATGCATACCTACCATTTGGGATAAGACTCCGTTGCCCTGGGTGTTTGATTTGGCACAGCGTCCCACTTCCTGCGAGAGCAGGGGACAGCAGAGACTTCTCATTAGATTTGGCTGGTTGTTCTGCTCAGGGCAGGGTTAGGTAATTCGTATTTTTCTAGAGGGAACCTAATCGGTATGAGTTAGCATCTAACTCCGTTTTTCTTTTTCATCGGGCCTTAGCTTTATAGGTTTAAACACAGTAGCCACGTTTTCAGGGGAGAGATTGTAACTGCTTGTGCCCCCAGCCAGGCAAGTAGCCAGTCCCAGATTTTGCCAAGTACGGTGTTCTCTTTGGATTAAAGGAATCTCCTATCTCTAAGATCTCTACCTGTTTCTTCAGCACAGAGCCCAGCTGCTCCATGGAATTTGAATTCCAAAAAATAATCCTTCTTAAAAGCAGTATTTTTAGGCCTGAGGAAGGCCAAAGGGTTCAGTTGGAGCTAAAAGGTCTCAGTTCTTTTCCCTTAGAGAGAGAGGGAGAGAAAGAGAGAGAGGAGTGAGCTCGAAGGAAGAGGTGAGTTAAGTAGGTGTGAGAATTTGGAGTAGGGAGATAATGATCTCGAGGTTTAAAAGGAGACCCAAAGGAGAGCTGACCTCATTTTTACCAGCAGAAGATTAGACTGTGTATTTATAGTTGGCGATATTGACTTCTTGAAGAGAAAAACTAAAAATGTATTGGGGAATGTCACCATACGAAAGGAGGAATGCATGACATTCTAATCCAGGTTCATTTCTTCATTTGACTAGCTAAACCGAAGTGCCAGCGAAACCAAGGATTTAGTTTTTGTTTGGGGTTGTTTTTTGTTTTCTTGAAAAATGTTTGAAATTGTTTCCACATTATTCAACTTGGGCCTTTTAAGTTAATCTTTCACTGCCTTCATGGGTAGACTTTTTTCTCTCCCCCCACCCCCGGCCCAGATCTTTTTTTTCAATCAAATATGGATGAGAAACACAATTTAACCTAAAATTAGAAAAGGCTCAGTGTTCCTGCTGTGGTGCAACAGGATCAGTGGCGTCTTGGGAGCGCTGGGATGCAGGTTTGATCCCCGGCCCGGCCTAGTGGGTTAGGGGTCTGACATTGCTGCAATCTGATCCCTGGCCCCGGAGCTCCATATGCTGCAAGGTGGCCAAAAAAATAAAATAAAATGAAATGAAATAAAGAGTTCCCATTGTGGCACAGCGGAAACAAATCCGACTGGTAACCATTGAGGTAGCAGGTTCGATCCCTGGCCTCGCTCAGTGGGTTAAGGATCTGGCATTGCCATGAGCTGTTGTGTAGGTCGCAGACACGGCTCAGATCCCGTGTTGCTGTGGCTGTGGTGTAGGCTGGCAGCTGTAGCTCCAATTTGACCCATAGCCTGGGAACCTCCGTATACCACAGGTGCGGCCCTAAAAAGAAAAAAGCAAAAAATAAATAAAATAAAATCAGAAAAGGCTCTTTCTTCTCTCCCATTCTTCACCTAAAGCACCTCATGGAACCACGTGGTGGTTTCAGAAGAAACAAGACGGGGCGCTGGGTACCCATCCCACCAGCCCGCTGTCTCCTCTTCCGTTCTGCTGTCACGCCCCAGGCTTTGGGGAGCTTTTAGAGCCACTGCTGGTTGGAGGACAGGACCATCGTTTGGCCAGAAGAGGCTGTCGTGCTTGAAGTATCAGAGAAAAAATATACCTTAGCAAGATATCTCTTTTCAGCAACTCGAATGAGGAGATCGGGACTTGAACCCACTGTCTTTTCATTGTAATCACACACCTGGCCTCAGACCTGCTGCAGTTCAGGCTCTCTCAGCGCAGAAGGAATTCAGCAGGCAGAGTAACAGGTGAGAAGCAGATTCTTTGAGACAGGCACTCACTGCAAAGCAGAGCGTGGGCCATCTCAGAAGGTGAGAGAGCAGCCTGGAAATACGGGGTGGTGAGTTTTTAATGGGCTGGGTAATTTCACAGGCTGCATGAGTGAGATGCCAACTATTTGGGGGAAGGGTTGGGGATTTGCAGGATTTGAGGCATTCCCGCTTTTGGCCTTGGAGCAGTCACTGCACCTGCTAGGGTGTCATTTGGATGCTAACGTACCACAGTGAGACATGCAGAGGTTCAAGGTCCACTGCAAGTCACCTCTTCTGCGTCCGGACCTCGTTTGCTCTAACTAGTCCGTGCCGTGTCCTCCAAGGCAACGTCCTTGTTTAAAAGTTTGTACCCGGCTCCCTTCCCTCCTGTTTCAGAAGGAGGAGGGAGAGGATAGAGGAAGAGGAGGAGACAAAATTTAATCTTTCTGCCAAGCCCTCCTAACCCTTGGCTCGTGCCAAAGTCTGCTCTGCATTGTTGCCTGGCCTTCTGATCTCTGTGTTCCAAATGTCATGTCTTTCTTTCCTTTTTTTTTTTTTTTTTTTTTTTTGTCTTTTTAAGGCCACACCTGCGGCATATGAAAAGTTCCCAGGCTAGGGGTCAGATCGGAGCTGCAGCTGCTGGCCTACACCACAGCCACAGCAACGCGGGATCCGAGCCATGTCTGCGACCTACACCACAGCTCACGGCAACGCTGGATCCCCGACCTGCTGCGTGAGGCCAGGAATTGAACCTGTGTCCTCGTGGATACCAGTTGGATTCGTTTTCACTGAGCCAAGAGCAATGCCTTAACCAAAAGTGAAAGACCGACTTGGTCCGTGAAATGGATTAACCTTCTCAATAAGTAAATTCTGTTTTGGTCAATGAGGAAAAAAAATTTCCCTTCTCTTTCACGTGTGAAGTTGTCATCTCTTACGTTACCTCCTTCATGGACTCTATTGACATTTCTCCCCATTGAGGCTTAGAGCTTTTCCTTGAAATTTGTCCGGCGTGTACATAACAAGCCATCCAGGAAACTGGAAACTGGAGACACATAGGTGAAGAACTGAAGGAGGACCCACCTTTTGCCTGACAGTGTAGAATCGCTATGAAATTCCTCTACGTGTGGGTCTCTAATTATAGGTTCATCATCTGTGATGTGTATTTTTAATGATGAACTATGACTCTTGGGGAAGCTTTTAGTCGTCAGTTTATTGAAAATGACAAGGTAGCTTGTGGACTGGACTTAATTTATGACTCTGGGGTAGGAGTGCCAAATTGCGGTCCCAGTGAAGGTCGCGCGATGAGGCGAAGGGGTCTGTGGAAGGTGAAGACAGTTCCTGGCTTCGCTGTGTGGGTCGGGGATCTGGCATTGCCATGAGCTGTGGTGTAGGTCGCCGGCATGGCTCAGATCCCGTGTGGCTGTGGTGTAGCCTGGCAGCTGTAGCGCCACTATGACCCCTAGCCTGGAACTCCCATATGCTGCTGGTGCAGCCCTAAAAAGCAATCAATCAGTCAGTCAGTTGGTCAACACTATATGCTCCTCAGTCAGCCTGAAAACATAAATTGGATTCAAGAAGATAATAGGCTAGATGTCTTCCTTAGCATCCTAAGATATGGCCCCCCCCCCACCGCAAGCAACACTCGATAATATTGCTTTGCAATTATTGGATGAATTTATAATTAAAAATTTCGAAAGCTGTGATACTCCTTTACCTTCCTGGGGGAATTCTAAAATCTTTCTTGCGGGCTCTCCTTCCCTACCCTCAGCACGGTGTTAAGTGTGAATTTAATAATGCCTATAAAAGTGCTTTATGTTTATCAGAATCCAGCACTAAAGAAATTTGAGGCTGTTTGGACTCATGTTATCAGTGATTAGAGGGTAAATTGACCACTTTTTGAAGGTGATTTAGCAGTTTCAGACCCTCTCCAGGTCACTAGGAGCCCTGGAAAAGGTAATTTACTAAGTGGTACTTTTGTAACTTAAATGAATTAATGGCCATCAAAAATGAGTGAATTATTCCTTTTTTGAAGTTTTAGGATGAGGTCTTTGGAATTGTGTGTGAGGCCACCCGCCTTTCAAAGGGATTTGATTTTATGTCATTTCAGCAACCTAAAAAAAAATATATTTATATCATCTGAAGAGTAAAAGAAAGCCTGGGGCTTTTGATTTGTCTGTTGTGCCTTTTTGGACACATCTACAGAAGGAATAAAAAAATAGACTTTTTTAAAATTTGAAACTGAAAGAGAACCTTCCCTTCTCATATTGTCATTTATTGTCAACAAAATCATTAAGCCTCTCGTCCGGAATTAGTGCAACTCTTTAAATCAAACAGCGATAACAATTGCAATAATAACAGATACCTGCCTTCCATGTAAGGTTTCAAACTTTACCGAATGCTTCCCTGTTTCACTCTCAGTGTCAGTTATGAATTAGCCGTGAAGAGCTTGCTTTCTTTCTTTCTTTTTTTCTTTCTGGTCAATGAGAAGAGATTTTAGCTGGGCTTCAAAAAACCCGTAACTTTCACGGTGGTAAAATACTGGCATGGTTTCCTGGAAGGGCTGTGGAGCCATCGTTGTCTTTGATGGGGAAAGTGAGCATATTTAGATTAAATTTTTTTCTAATCCAATTCTTGGGGTCCAGGAAAAAAGAATTCAGCAACTTTCTCTTGCTGAGAACATCCCACCTTCCCATAAATATTAATTATATATTTGTAAGGCAGATGTTGGATCATATCCGAAATAGATCAAGCGTAATGAATGTGATCCCTGCTCTTGAGTAACCTTTGGTACAGTTTGATAGCACACATTTAATTATGTATTGTCCTCTTAGTTTTCTGTTAATTTCATGTGTGTGAATTTCCCCAACGTGATGGAAAACTCCTAATAGACCAGACTTGTTCTTGGAGCTAGTTTTGTACTCTTTATGGGGATAATTACAGACCATAAAACAGTTTCATTGACCCATGATTGATTTCATCCCAGCCTCAAGATAGTCGGTAGATGAGATCGGTGGTTCCCAAGCTTGAGCATAGATCTGGATCGTCTGAAGGGAGGGCTTGTTGAAACACTATTCCGGGCCCCACCCCCAGAGGTCCTGATTTAGGAGGATGACTTCAGGCTGAGAATTTGCGTTTCTAACAATTCCCAGGGGATGCTGACGCTCTAGGTCCTGAGACCACACTTTGAGAATCATTGCGTTAGATTTAAGTCTAAAGGATCTTCTGTGGAGTTCCCCCTGTGGTGCAGTGGGTTAAGAACCTAAAAATTGGACTTGCAGCGACTTGGGTCACTGCAGCTGCAGAAGCATGGTTTCAGACAGCCCTCCCCGCCACCCCCTCCATCCCGCTTGGCTTGGCGCAGTGGGTTCAAGTGTTGCTGCAGGTGCAGCATACGTCACAACTGTGGTTTGGATTCAGTCCCTGAGCCCAGGAACTTCCAATGTCGTGGGTGTAGCCATTTAAAAAAAAGAGGAAGTCTCCTGCAGATGTTACTTGATGATACTGAAGGCCTCTACCAAGGTTTAATGGCGTTTAAGAGCACAAAGCAACCTTATTCACAGAAACAAATGTAGTCAAGGAACTACAAGTTAAAAGACCTAAAAGAAATCAAGCTGAGCTCCAGATACATCAGGCTACGAATGAATGACTCTGATTAATGACAGTGATAATTTTCTAAATGAGGATGTATCCCACATCATTAGCACAGCTATTACCCGACTTATGAATGGATCATATTCCACTGTTTGTTTGGAGTCTGTTGTTTGTAACTCAGAATGTGTTTTGCCGTAGAAGGATGGTGACAAGCCACCATAACAAATGTCGAACTCATAATTCACCCAAAGATCGTTCTGAGAGTCCTAATCCTAATCCTGAGTTTCTGAGGGGACAAGTTTAGGATGTGCAGCCTTATATCATCACCAGCTGAATAGGGTGCCAGATAGAAGAGCAGGGAGCAAAGAAATGGACGTGCCACTTCGGACCTGTTGAGTTTTCTTTGGTCCATCCTGGTGATGGCCACTGTGCACAGCATTGTGGGTATTTCGCCGTCTCCCCCGCAGCCGACTCGCAGATTCCATTCGCCCTCTTCGTTTTGTCAGCCAGACAGAGATGGGGGTGGCTGGTGGTGCCTTTCTTCCAGGGCCGGGTCGATAAGCAGCGCGGGGGAGCTGACTGGTCCAGGGAGAGGTCCGGTCTGTGGGGTGGTTTAAAACACTGTGGATACTACTTCTGAGCCCTTTTCCCCTAAACCCTGTGTTGGCTTCCGAAGGACCAGCCCTGGACAGGTCTGCTTCGATATTTCAACACCTTCCACGGTAGCTTTGCTCCCTCTCCTGAAGGCTTCTTGCTCACCCCCAGTGCCTCCCTTTCCTTTCCCTCGTTCAGATTTACCAAGGACGGACAGCTGTTTGGGGGGGACCCCTGTTCACTTTCATGTCAGCGGAAAACCCAGATCACCTGAACTCAGGCTGGTGTTCTACATGGAGAAAGAAGGAAGTTGGGGACGAGGGGATTGAAATGGGCAGAGGACAGGAGCAGGTAACCAGGGACAGGCCCGGGGTAGGGCACCCCTGGATTAACCTCAGTCCTGTAGCCCCCGTATTGCTGCGTGAACCGCCCCAGAGCCTATATTGGGCCCCAGGGAACAGCGGGTTCTCTGTCATCTGAGGGTAAAGGAAAGGAGTGGAAGAAAGTAGTCATTTTTGGCAAATCAGAAAAAAAAAAGTAATTCCTCTTGTCACCTGACCAACCTTGTTTGGGGTGAACCAGAATAGCTACTCGGCCATTTGTGAACCAGGGAATTCCCAAGTAAACATAGACACACACACACACACACAATACCTGAATGGATTCCATTAATGACCGATTCATACCTTCTTACACACGACTTTTGCATAGAATATGAACTTCTGCATCCTTGGAGAAGGAGGCGCCAAGAGGGAAATAAAAGTGCAAGGGTTTCATTAGGAGAAAATGGGAGAGACCCAGAAAAGGCTGAGATTGTGGTCAGACTGCAGCATGCATCGACCCGGAGAGAAGGGACGCTTGGGGGCAACGTCCCAGCCCCAAGTGGAAGTTCTGGGGAGTCCTTGAGTGAACTTGACCCCCAGAACCGTCCTTTGCCTCCCAGGAATGGGGCCTACCTTCACGTCCGTCCTGTGCTCAGCCCCCTGGCTGGAGCAGGCCGAGGCCAGCGTGACCGGGAGCATGTGTGCTGATGGATTTCAGAGCCTGGAAGTTGGGGACCACTGGTCACTTGTGTCCCTATAGTGGGCGTTCTGCCAGGTGTGTTTCCTCCTTATAGACCCATAGCCAGAGTGTTCTGGATAATTGAAAAATTGTGCTTTGCAATGAGAATGGTGTGATAGTGGTTATTAAAGGTCCCCCCCCCAAAGAAAAGGAAAATGCTTCATTATCAGTATTTCAAAAGTAGAGAACTTAGACCATTAAAATGCACCATGATCTGAAAATTTTACTTTAAGCCCACAGTTTCAGCCTCTGTGTCTCTCCGGACAGTCTTAAGCGCTGGTAAGAGGAGCAAAATGATCTGCCTTGGCCTCATTTTTTTCTTTCTCTCTCTTAATGAAAGGGCAACAAAATGCCAGCCAGGGGAGGAAGGGGGGAGGGGAGGGCTGGAAAAAGCACCAGCTGAATAATTGCTGCTTAATAGTCAAGAATCCACGGTGCTTTTTTTTTTTTGAATTGCTAAAATTTTCGTTCTTTTGACCTAGAAAAAAAAATCTTGGCCTTTAGATGTGGAGCACCTAATTTTTCATTTTATAAATAATCATGTTCCCTTCCACGGGTGGAACGCATAACGATGTGCAGAATACCAGCTGCCACCCAGCCACGCTCCCCAGGTTCAGTGCACGTGTATCTTGCTGTTTTTTCAATTATGTAAATAACTCGCTTTCTGTCCCTTCTGATGTCAATTGGAGAGATGAGTTAGGACTTTCAAAACCAATAGGTATTGTATTTTTTAGGCTGTTTAGGAGAGGTGTGGGTATAAGGCGGGTGGGGGGGGGTCTCGTTTAGATTAACTTGAAAAGCTTAACTAATGCAAAGGTGCCGAGAAGATAGATGCAGGCACATTGTATTCTAACTGAATGACCCTTCACTCCCCGTTCTTTTAGGCTTAAAATAATGTGTCGCAAAAATGACAACAGATCCGTGGATTTTGCTTAAAAAGTGATAAAAGCCATTCAGTCATCAGAGCAGGAGACTGGCTGGTGGTTTAACATGACTTTTCTTGGTGAAGCATATATAGACTTGGAGCTCCTCTCCTGGCACAGCGGAAACGAATCCGACTAGGAACCGTGAGGTTTCAGGTTCAATCCCTGACCTTGCTCAGTGGGTTAAGGATCTGGCATTGCCATGAGCTGTGATGTAGGTCACAGACTTGGCTAGGATCCCGAGTTGCTATGGCTGTGGCTGTGGCTGTGGCTCGTAGGCCAGCAGCTACAGCTCGGATTAGACCCCTAGGCTGGGAACCTCCATATGCCATGGGTGCAGCCCTAAAAAGACAAAAAAGCAATATATAGATTAAAGGTCAGACCCTTATGGTTGCTGATAAAGTTGCTAATTGTGATGGTGAAGGAGATATACTCCTAAAGACTGGAGTTCAGATTAATAGCAAGCTAATGACTCAAAGAATAAAAGACCTTTTTGTTTTCTTATTCAGAATGCAAATACATTAAGCAGCTCTATTAATACACAAATGAGATTAACAAAGACCTCGCTTTCTCTGAACGGAAGAACAGCTAAGATTAGGATCGTGATGATGACAGATGAATCCAGGGACAGTTTCAAAATGTGGGACTTGGATGAACCCCAGAAGGCGTGCAGTTGGCGGCTGGGGCGGGCGTTCAAGGGAACAGAAACAGTGAGGTGTTTTGAAGAACTGTGACTCAGAGGGGCTTCCGGTATTTCAAGAAGGTACATTTTCTTATGTGAAGTGGAGATTAAGCCATGAAGTAGAGCAATGAAGTGCCTCTAAATCAGCCATTCTATCCCCTTAGTTTATATCATGATAACAAAGGACCAACTCTCCTATTTTGCTACACACACAAAAGCACCTGCAGTGTTTCATGGTGTGTCTGCTTGTCTGTCTCTCTCTCTCTCTTTCTCTTTCTCTCTCTCACATGCAAACACACTCATAGGCACACTCTTTGCTCCACTCTGTACAAAAAGGAAGGGATGGTTTCTCTAATTCTCTGCCTCAGAATACATACAAAATATAGATGCATCCTATACCTACAGGTGTAACCTCTGCTGTCATGTGTATTTCCATGAGGTCTAGTGAATCAGCTTTTCCCACACTGGTCAAGATCAAGATGTTAACCCTTAGATAAGCTTCATCATAGCCATGGGAAATATATACATATAATGGTCCCATTTTTAATAGGGTGTTGGCTGATGCTGTTGTCCCAGGGTACCAATTTGCCACCTAAGAGTTGTCATTTAAATACTTGTCTGGGATGAGGAGCAGCTTGCCCCAGCTTCTAACACAGACTAACGGCGAGATTTCCTCAAGCCCCTGAGTGGGGAGGCCTTCTGATTAAAAGAACATCTTTAGAACAGAATAATTTTCATTTCTGTAATAACTTTTTAATATGACTTTAGCTAAAGAATTGACATGTATGTTTAGAGGAAAAGAGCTGAGAGGTTTCTGTTTATGCCATCTGCTTAGAACAAAAATGTTTTGCCAAAATGTCTTCTGAATACATCCAAACCCCAGTATTCATGCTTTCTCGAAAAACAGGAGGCAGCTAGTGAGTTCTCGGTGTGAACTGCACAGACAAGAAAAAACAGCCATTACCAAAAATACTGATTATTTCATACTTTTAGGTGGCAAATAGTCATCGCCCCATTTTCTCCTGTAGGAAAGGATGGAATTCCAGCTAAGTGGAAAGTGGAATCTTGTTCGGGTCCACTACACACCACTCTTTTGAGATTCTGTTCTGGCATAAACTGTTTTGACTTAACTTTTAAGTTCCACGTGAGTAAAATGAACAACATGCAGGTTTTACACCCATGAAATTTGGGTGTAAAACTTACATTCTTCAGTTTATGAAACATCCACTGTGTGTTTCTTCACTCTCCTTTTCTTTCCTTCCTCCCTCCCTCCCTTCTTTCCTTCCTCTCTGTTTCCTTTATAGGGCCGCGCCTGTGGCATATGGAAGTTCCTGGGCTAGGGGTCGAATCAGAGCTGCAGTTGAGACCTACACCACAGCCATGCAACACCGGATCCGAGCTGCACCTGTGACCTACACCACAGCTTACAGTGATGCCAGATCCTTAACCCACTGCGTGAGGCCAGGGATCGAACCCACATCCTCATGGATACTAGTCAGGTTCTTAACCCTCTGAGCCATGATGGGAACTCCCCTCCTTTTCTTGTTATAGAAAATTTGAGTTGTGTTGCTTTAGAGATCAGGATTCCAATAGTAAAATAGGGCCCGAAATCACAAATGAACAGATGGATGGGGCAAATTAAGAATCCTGTGGTTGATTAGACATCTGATTCCTTGGAACCAGTGACATCCAATGAGAAGAGAAAGAGCTGAAAACGGAGTGCTAGGATTCCGGTCCCAGATGTCCTTCCTTGGGTACATCTGTCCTTTGGCGCCTCCACGCCTTGCCTTCTGGCTGCTGTTCCTTGGGACTGGCTCTCCTTTCCTGCATGCCTCTGCTCTCTGCTTTTCTCCTGCTCCTTCCAGGTCCAAGTCGAAGGCTGCCCCTTGTAAGGGGTCTTGCCCCGGTCCTTCCAGTTAGGACTGAGCTGTTCCTCCTGTGTCTTCTCGTAGGTGGTTACTTTTATGTGAGCACTTCCTGTATTCCAGCTTACGTCTGGTTCCTTTCCAGAGCTTCAGCCTCCTGCTCCAGCTCTCACCCTCTACCTCACTCTCTCACCCCATGCATTTTTGGCTTCTTTCTCTCTCTTTCTCTTTGCATTTTTTTTTTCCTTTCAGCCCATAAATTTGTGCAAAGCTCTCTCATCCTGAAACGCCCTCTTGATGCCACATTTCTGTCCTATGTGTCTTTCCTTTCCGCCGCAGGTCTCTTGAAAGCATCATCAACATACACTGTTTTCACAACTTCACATCTGCTTTATTAATCCTTGCCTTGTTCCGTCCTGACTGCACCACTCAAATCGCTCTGATCATCAGTGACTTGCTAATTGTCAAAATGTAGCCTTTATTGGGTCCTCTCTGTGGTGTTGGTTTCGTGGACAATTTCTTGTGGGGAGAAACCCATTGTAGGTTTCCCTCAAGTACGCTCCAAGGAACACTGGTTTTGAGGAATGTGGATGGGTTTTATGTAAAATGAAGAATCCCTTGGTCAAATAATTTGAGAAGGCTCTACCTCCTCTAATCCCCTTTAAAGACTCACCCTACAAATTAGCAAGCCAGTTTCACTTTCATCTTTAAAACTCATCTCGTTTTAATACCGGGAATACCCAATGGAAACACCAGCCTTAAAACTCAGTCCCCCATTACGGTTCTCTCTTGGCTCCTCAAGTCTCTGTGGCCGTCCTCCTAGTTCTCCTCCTTTTTTTCCGTGTGTGTTTTTGTTTTTTTCATTCCTGTCTTTCCTAACCTTCTATTTGGACCCACTGTTCTTCTTTCCATGTGTTCTTTCCTTGAATGAGCCTGTCTTCTCTCTGGTTTTAATATCTGCTACATATTAATGATTTCGGGTCTCCAGTTCTGAACTTCCCATGACCTTCAGACCCACACATCCAGATCTGTACCGCACAGCGCCACCTGGATGTTTCTAGACACTTTCTTCACCTTGATGCTACTCAGGCAATTCAAACTCCACCCGTCTCCAATGGATATAATTATTTCCACTCCCACCCACCATTTTGACCTGTTTCTGTTCCTGAGTGCCGGATATCCGTGAATGGCACCCACAGAGTCCCCCTCACCAGGAAACATGGGTACAGGGCCGATTGTGCCCCTGGCTTTCTGCAAGTTCAGTCCACACTACGAGACTGTCCTAACTTGATGATCGTGTGATGGAAAGTTGCAGACAGAGGATGGAGTGTTTCTTTAATGGCAAAGAATTCAGAAACCTAGGAGGGGGTTGGACAAAGCAGAAGACAGCAGAACATACCCCCCAACACCCACTGACAGGGCTGTGATGTCTGGGGCCTCGGCACCCCAGGCCGTGCCATCTCAGTAAAGTCTTGTTCCATTAAGTGGAAGAACTGTGCCTGTGACATTTTTAAAGGGTATTCAGTCCTGGCACCCACCCACACTGAGCTCTTCTGGGGACCGTGCCTAGAAGTCTGCCTACTCACCATGTGGAAGAGGCATGGTGTGAGTGGGCAGATCCGTCACCAGCTCTTTAAGGACAGTCTTGAGATAAAATGATGACAGTTTGACCCACGTCTTCTGCTCGAGTCCCCGGGTCCTGCTGCCTAGTCCCGATTTGGGCTTTTACACTTCAGCTCCCTTTTTGGTGCCTTCCACACATGGCATTCTTATTTTCTAACAAGGCATGAGGTGATGATCGGGCAGGCTAGAGAAATGAAACATCGTGGACTTGGGATTAGACACACCTGTGTTTGAATCCCAGCTCTCCTCCTTCAGGTCATGTGACTGTGGACAGGGCGTGCGTCTTTGTCACCTGAGTATAAACATACCTACCTCACCGGGGAGCCTTGAGGATTGAGTGGGATCATTCAAATTAAGTGCCATGTACATACTGGTCATTTAGCAAACGGTGGTTTTTATCTCTCAGCATGTTAAATTCGTCTTTGTTTTTCCCACTGGATCTCTTCAGCACCCATTCCTTCGCTACTACTGGCAGATCAGGTATAGAAATAATATAGCTTATGATTCCACTAAAATATTCTCCTCTTCATTAAAAGTTTTTGCGTAATGTCCTAAGTGCTAGAAAGGTGTTAGAGACGATAAGCCTGAAGTTCAATACTGAGATAAATAAAAACTGCAAGGTATTTAGAGTCTCCCTAAGATAAAGCAGATTTGGGTTATAAAGCCTTATTCGAGTCTCTCACATAATAAAAAAATCTATGAAATGTAATTGATCAAACTCAAGGAGATGAAGAGTTGTGCAGACTCCGCTGGGATTTGAACCTGAGGTTTTAACCAGCCCAGGCATAGCAAACCTGAAGCTTAGTGTACTAAGCCATGCCCTCCGGCTGTGTAATTATCTATAGCAATTTCCTGTCAGTGAAAGGAGAAGAAATGCTTGCTGAGTCGTTTTCTTCCCCAGTCCCACCTCTCAACTAAAGTAACCGAGTTGAGCAAACCCTCTAAAAGGAATGGACAGTGGGCCCTGCCTAGTCCGGTGCTCATGAACTAAGACCGAAATTAATTTCCAGATCCCGATGTTGAGTCAAATTTCTGTTTTGACCATCAAGGCAAAGTGGGCCGTGATCTTATAGTTCTCGGACTCAAAAGTTTGTCTTTCCTTATTGGCAGAACTCAGCTTAGAGATAGATCTGAAAATGGCTAATAGTCTCTTGTAATCGACAGTGAAGAACAGGTGAAGAAGAAAGGCAGCCTGTTTTCGTTTTCACAGGTGATAAATGAACAGCACGGTGGCATCCCTCACCTTTTCTAGCCGTGGGACTTGGGACATGTTGTTTAAGTGATTTATTTTCCCTAAGAAAAAGCTCCAGGGATCAGAAGTTCAGAGACCTCGTCTCCACCAGCGGGTCCTCAAACTGAGCGTTCACTTTCCATTTTCCTTACCTGTAGAGTGAGACTCATCTCGGACATGAACTTGTGCAGGGAAGCATTCATAGGTGATGGACTAAGAGGAATCCGGTGTCGTTTTACGCTAACGTGTTCGCATGCTTCCTAAATGCCAAGTAAAACCGTACATGGTATATAGCGGAAGGCGGGTCCCACGCCCGCATTGTGCAGATAAGAAAACACAGGCTCGTGGTAGTAAATAACAAGCCCAAAGGAACACAGTTGCTTAGTTATTGAGCTACGTCTAGAACGCGGGGCTTGTGCCTGTGATCTGATGCTTCTCCCGAGCATTGCGGGGCAACGTGGCAAAGAGTTTGTGTCTGTGTTTATCTTCGTGAAACGAACCTGTCTTATGTCAGGCGTGGGGATTCTTTTTACTTTAATCTATTTTTACCCTTCTCTTTCCCCACGCCCTAAGTTTCAGGGAGGAGGACTTGAAATCACTTTTCATTTTGTTCCCTTCTTCTTCTACTCCCTTTTCTGGGTTCAAGACCTATCCCACGTTGTAGTCCCAAGTTCCTAATTGGTCAAATGATGCAGTGCCCTTAGTGAAGCTTTGGAAATCAGGAAGCTCTTGTAGAATAAGGCTTTGGTGATCATCAGCATCGTGGCCGACCCTGCATTTCAAACCAGAGCTTTATCTTCTTTTGTATCGGATGTCATTTTCCCTCCACTTGTAGGATCTGGCTTCTAGAAATTGCTCCTCTCTTCCCTTGAAGGAATTTAGAATGCAACCCTGAGTTTCTCTCTGGGTGCCCGTCATGTATGTATCAATTCTTTTCATTTGCTGTACATTTACCAGGTAACTGTTCTCCTGCCTGCTTTGCTCAGCCATAGTCTTTTCTGCTGTCCCCATCACTGAGTTATTTTCGACTGCAGAATCCACCTCCCTAGCTGTGTCCCAGAAAGATATTCTGGCACCTAGAAAGTTCCTGATAGTTATAATTTCCTTCTGTCGGGAGCGTTGCCCTGGTGTGAACCAACTCTTGACAGCTTCCCACAGGCAAACACCTGCAGAAACCTGTCAGCAGCCACAGGTGGATTCCAGAACCTGCACAGCGCCTGACGCTCCTTTTCATAGTTGAAATGGGGAGGAAAATGCCTCAATTCTTCCAGAAACTGTGGTGGGAATGTGAGGGGAACCTCGGCTCCCCACGAGTCATTTTGTTATTCAGAGGAGACCGCAGGAGCCTAGAGCACCTGTTGTTTCAGATGCACTGACACACGCACTTAGTGATGCAGCGGGTTTTGTGCGGTATTTCCAAACACTCTATCGGCAGGGGGTATTTTTAGTCTTTAGGAAATATTGTACACAGTAGACTCATCGTTGACATCCGGCGGGTTCATGTGTAACCACTGAGATCTTTCAAAACAGAACTGTTGCAAGGGATATTTAAACCCAGAATGTCACTTGGGAATAAAATGTTCCCTTCTCTGACTGTCTTCCCTGGTGTGAAATGTACAAATTGTAAAGATTAGGGGCGAGTCAATTTGGATATTCCGAAGCACAAAAATGGAAAGAAAGCCTTTTTCTGAATGTCATCCCCTCCCAAAATTTTGGGGGTGGGGGCTGCAAAATGTTTTTAAAGGGAAAGGGGAGAATTTTGTACACCGTCTTCACTGGGCTTATTTAGGGAGATCGTGGCCTCTTTGGCAGTTTGCCGTCACGTGCCTTGGAATTAGATGAGGCTCGAATTCTGCCCCCACTGCTTCCTGCTTAGATGCCTTGACCGTGGAGTCTTCCTCTGTAAAACGGAGGTACTGATGGTTCCAAGATCGTCGTTGAAATAAATATGTTTCCTACAAAGGGTTAGACCTGTTGCTGAGCAGTGACTGTTCAGTATATGTCAGCTACTGCTTTGCTGTGACATGCCAGTAAGTGTCCCCAGGAAGGCGTAAGAGGTATTGGTGGATCCTTTTTTTTTTTCCTTGAGGAGGATGGTTCACATTAAAGGAGCCCTTTCTGAAGATGGTACTGGATTTACAAAAATGTTTCTTTGAAATCACTGTACTTGAGTCCTACTGAAATTATATGACTCAAAAATCAAAACAGAAGGACAGCTCTCGAAACATTTCCAGACTTCTAAAGGCGCCGGTTTCACAGCACTGTGTTAGTTATTCAGAAAACGAACATCCAGTGAGAGCCTAACTTGGCAAAATCCATCGCTGTCAAAGTTTAACCACTTCACGGCCTTCTTGGAGTTCTGATGATGTAAGGTTTAGGTGGGGGTGGGGGTAAGAAATAATCAAATGGTAATCGGCTGTGATTTTCTCCTTTTTAAAAAGCAGTGTTGGAGTCCCCGTCGTGGCTCAGTGGTTAACGAACCAAACTAGGAACCATGAGGTTGTGGGTTTGATCCCTGGCCTTGCTCAGTGGGTTAAGGATCCGGTGTTGCTGTGAGCTGTGGTGTAGGTTGCAGACGCGGCTCGGATCCCACGTTGCTGTGGCTGTGGCGAAGGCTGGCAGCTACAGCTCCTGTTAGAAACCTCCATATGCCGCAGGTGCGGCCCTAGATAAGGCAAAAAGACAAAAAAAAAAAAAAAAGCAGTGTTAAGAAGTAGGCTCACTCAAGATTTTTGTTTCCATTTGTGTTTCTATTGATGATTTTGATTAGTGGCAAATTAGGAAGGCAAGCCCTGAAGCACCCCTCATAGTGTTCCTTATACGTCTCTGCGTGGTTTGTGCATTTTCCAGACATAAAAATGATAGGCAGTTGGCAATGATGAGTTAATCAGAGTCCAAAATGACCGAATTAGAGCTCAAGAGTTGTGCCCTATATGCCAAGAAGGCAATAAAAACAAGTGGGACTCTTATAATAGCTTATGAATGGGAATACCAGAGCCGTAGCTAGCAATTGCTTAGGAAGAGGGGGGCAGGAAGAAATTGGCAAAACAGCTACCAGTGATGCTGGAGTCTATTATCCTAAGCCTGGAAGCAGAATATAAAGAGAGGAGAAAAGGTGAAGTTCCTGCTGTGTTGCAACAAGATCAGTGGCGTCTTGGGAGCGTTGGGACACAGGTTCGATCCCTGGCCTGGCAGAGCGCATTAAGGATCTAGCAGTGCCACAGCTGAGGCATAGGTCACAAGTGGCTCAGATCTGACCCCTGGCCTGGGAACTCCTTATGCGGCCAAAAAAGAAAAAAAGAGAGAGAGAGGAGACAGGGAGTTATGAGAACAGAAGGGGGCAGTTTTAAAAGCCCAGAGTCCAAGCAGTGTCAGTATGACTGAGCAGACGAGGAAAATTAACAAAAATATTCCTGAGCAAGGCATGCCTTATGTAAGCCTATTTTATGCCTTTTGAGGAGTCAAGAAGCAAACAGGATGCAGTTTCTGGTGACTGTCTAGCCCATATCCAGGAGCCCAGGCTTCTTATTTTCAAAAGCTGAAAACTGCCCTGCAGCTTTCAAGTTCTAGCCAGTTCACTGCCTTTGAACTGGTTCTGTCCACTTTCTGGCCCCAGGTTTTTTGGCCACCATCTTCCAGGAGAAGAAACGGCTGAAACTCAGTAGCCTGAGAGCAAATGGAAACCGGGATGGAGCGGGTTCCGGGTCCCTCCTACACACCCACGCTTTGCCTGCATTGAGCAGCAGTCCCCGATCAGCAGGCTGCAAACTGTAAACCCAGAAAGGCCACAGGAGAGAGCCACAGAAACTGCTCGAATAATCATTGTTGACAATAACAATTAGAACAAAAATCTTGTTGGATTATAACTTCACCGTTCGCTAAGAGCTTCAGCCAAAGGGCAAATCAAACTTCATGATGCCGGGAAGAGCACAACTCTATCAGATCATATTTTGTAAACTTAAGAAAGGGGGCCGGGGGGGTGGAGGATTGATAAAAACCAGAAAGAGGGAACATTCTGGTTAATTGCAAAGATTTGAGTAACTCATTCTCCAGCGGTCCCTTTTTGATAAAATAAGAGATGATTTTTTTTGGTGGCCTGGTGGTCTTAAGAAAGTCAGAGGGCACTGTTTTTAGCAAGGACACGGAACGCACTGGTAGAGGCAAAAGCCGAAGGTGATAAAGTAGGCTGTGCTGGGTGAGTGTCAAGGAAAGCGGGGCTTTAGTTTCCATAATTCAACTAAAAGACATCTGACTTATTTTTCGAATACGTAGCTAAAAACAGACAAGAGAGAGAAGGCTACAGGGAGGAAGAGAGAGAGAAACTGTAATAGCTTCAAGTGTCAAAGGACAATAAAGCAGAGGATCAAATCCAGATTACGCGTAACCGATGTTTATGTATGCGTCCTGTATCGATAATACAGGCACAGTGCGTACAGCAGATCTTGAGAAGGTGCTGGTCCTGCGTGACTGCAGCTGTTCCCTCTGATTAGCAGCTCGCCGGTTCCTCCTCCCTGGAGCCCCGGGCCACCACCATTCTAGTCTCTTCTTCCATGAGTTTGACTATTCTAGGTGTGTCTCTGTAGAAGTGACCTCACACAGTGTTTGTCCTTCTGGGACTGGCCGATTTCACGTCCCATAATGTCTTCAACGTCCATCCATGTTGTCACACATCGCAGGATTCTTTTTAGGCTGAATGATATTGCATTGCATACGTATGTATGAATGTGTGTGTATGTGTGTGTGTACACACACACACACAGACACAGACACACACATCTTTACCCATTCATCCACCAGTGGACATTTAGGTTGTTTCCACATCTTGGTTCTTGTGAGTGAACATCGGTGTGCAGATATTCCTTTGAAAAGTCTGATTTCAGTTCTTTTGGATGAATACCCAGAAGTGGGCTTGTTGGATCATATGGCAAGTCTATTTTTAATTTCTTTAGGAAACCCTGCTTTTTCATAGCCACTGTGCCATTTTCCATTTGCAGTTATAGTGTATAAGGGTTCCAGTTTCTCCATATCTTTACCATCATGAGTTGTCTTTTTTTCCTTTTTTTTCTTTGCTTTTTGTTTTAGGTCCTCACCTGCAGCATATGGAAGTTCCCAGGCTAGGAGTCAAATTGGAGCTGTAGCTGCCGGCCTACACCACAGCCACAGCAATGCGGGATCCGAGCCGCGTCCACGACCTACACCACAGCTCACAGCAATACCAGGTCCTTAACCCACTGAGCGAGGCCAGGGATCAAACCTGCATCCTCATGGATACTAGTCGGGTTCATCAACCACTGAGCTAGGATGCAAACTCCTGGGGTTTTTGTTTTTTTTTTTTTGATAACAGCTTCCTAAAAAGTGTAGGGCGATATTTCATCTTTTGATTTGCATTTCCCTGACGACTAGTGACATTGAACATCTTTTTGTGTACCTGTTCACCGTTTGTTGTCTTTTTTTTTTTTTTTAAGAAATGTCTATTCAAGTTTTTTGCCCACGTTTTTTTTGTTTTCTTTTTTGGCCGCCTGTGGCATATGAAGCTCCTGGGGCTGGGATCAAACTTGAGCCACAGTTGCAACCTAAACCACAACGCCAGATCCTTAACCCCCTGTGCCGGGTTCCAGCCTGTGCCCCAGTGCTGCCCAGACGCCACACATCCCCCTGCGACACAGTGGAATCTCCATTAAGAATTCACCCGTGCTTTAATCTAGTTATTAGGGGGTTTTTTTGGCTCTGAATTGTAGGAGTTCCTTCTAGATTTTGGAAACTAACTCCTTATCAGTTATATTCCAATGCAAATATTTTCTCCTATTTTATAGGTCCCTTTTTCACTCTGATGGTGTCGTTAGCTGTACAGAAGTTTGGGGTTCTTTTTCTTACACCA
>PVHT021183707.1:7016585-7045469 GCA_004024745.2 Catagonus wagneri
AAGAATTCACCCGTGCTTTAATCTAGTTATTAGGGGGTTTTTTTGGCTCTGAATTGTAGGAGTTCCTTCTAGATTTTGGAAACTAACTCCTTATCAGTTATATTCCAATGCAAATATTTTCTCCTATTTTATAGGTCCCTTTTTCACTCTGATGGTGTCGTTAGCTGTACAGAAGTTTGGGGTTCTTTTTCTTACACCACGCACAAATGTCACCTCAGAATGTATGAAAGACTTAAAGATAGACCTGGAACTGGAAAAACTCCTGGAAGAAAACATAGGGGAAGAGCTGCATGACCTTGGTCTCGGCAGTGATTTCATGGGTATGCCCCCAAAAGCACAGACACGCAGGACCCTCTAAGCCTCGTTTCCGCTTTATTTGCTGCCTTTCCCAGTGTCTCTGCTTTGCCACGCTTTCAAGTTTCTCTTCCCAAATCAGCGTTTTCTTGACAGATGTTTATTTAAAAGAATCTGTATCTTGTTCTCTTTTGCTCCCAAGCCCATATCCATCTCATTTTACAAGGAATGTTATCTTCAAAGACATTTTCGGAGCTTGGACTCTGGCAAGTCTCTATCTGAACTTTGTCCTACCAAATCCGCATTCTCTGCGGCCTGGTTCTCTAACCTGCCACCCTCCGCTTGGCTTCCTCGGCTCTCCCTCCCTCTCTCTCTCCCTTTCTCTCTCTCCCTCTCTCTCTCTCTCTCTCTCTCTCTCTCTCTCTCTCTCTCTCTCTCTCTCTCTCTCTCTCTCTCACACACACACACACACACACACACACACGCATATTATTCAAGTATCTGCTCTAAAGTCACTCCCTGAGAAAGGAAAGGCCTTCCTTTATCAGCATAAACAAAATATCCCCTTAAGCCAGTCCCAACCCCCTCTCATCACCTTTGTCCTCCTTTTCTTTTTTCTTTGAATTCCATTCTTCATTACCTGTCACGTGATCACGTTAATTTCTGTACATTTACACAAGTCTTTTTTTTTTTTTGTCTTTTTGCCTTATCTAGAGCCGCACCCGCGGCATATGGAGGTTCCCAGGCTAGGGGTCTAACAGGAGCTGTAGCCGCCGGCCTTCGCCACAGCCACAGCAACGTGGGATCCGAGCAGCGTCTGCAACCTACACCACAGCTCATGGCAATGCCAGAGCCTTAACCCACTGAGCTAGGCCAGGGATTGAACCCGCAACCTCCCAGCTCCTAGTCGGATTCGTTAACCACTGAGCCATGACGGGAACTCCTACACATGAGTCTTTGCAACAAAGATTGTTGCAGAATTCTGAACCCCCAGCACAAAGGGGCTGTGGTTAGTGGCACACCAGGACCCTCATGCCCTCATGAATGCCAGCTGAATTCTCAGAACTGCCATATATATACATATATATATAGTGTCCAATAGGTATTGTTGAATGAATAAATACTTCCCACTTATCTCTTTCATCTCACTGGCCTTCCACTCCTTTATATATAGACTCCTATAAAATACCTCTAATCAAAAGTCTGTGCTCTGTAGTCACTGTGGCTCTTAGAACGACAGGATCTGTTGGAAGGCAGAATGGGGAATGGGCGCTCACTAAACGGCACCCACCTATCAAAACACCTGCTGGCTTTTACCACGCACTGAGCAATCCCGCACTGACCCTGCGTTTTGAGAGCACTTAGAAGTAATAGCCCGAAGAAGTGGGATGCATATAGTCTGATTATTCAAGGTCGGAGAATTGGCACCTACAGTAATTTACCCAAGTTCTTAAATGCTTCAGCGATTGGCACCTATATTGTTTAAATACCAAGTTTCTCTACCTAGTTTATAAATAACAAGGAAGCATGCACAGTGGTCTCTTGTTCATTCGTGCATGATTTTCACTGAGACTTTTAGGGAAAAGGGATTTTGAGCAGTGCTGGCCGTAGCCACTTCCCTTTCTAGGACATCACTGATTTTACTGCATTTTGCACCAACTTTTTCCCACTGAGACATTATAGAAACAGAAAGACTAGGAGGTCCCATTGTAACGAACCCAACTAGTAGTATCCACAAGGATGTGGGTTTGATCCCTGGCCTCGCTCGGTGGGTCTGGAATATGGCGTTGCCGTGAGCTGTGGTGTAGGTTGCAGACGCGGCTCAAATCCCGAGTTGCTGTGGCTGTGGTGTAAGCCTTCAGCTGCAGCTCCGATTCGACCCCTGGCCTGGGAACTTCCCTGTGCCGCAGGTGTGGCACTAAAAAAAAAATGTGTGTGTGTATACATTTTGCTCCTCTGCTCCTCATTGCTTTGTAGGTGACGTCCCCTACACCCTGGCCAACAAAATTCTTTGGCCCCTGGAGTCACACCGAAATCATAGGGAGAGGTGTGGAAGGTCTTACAATGACGCAGAACGCCCCCACCCGCCCCCACCCATGCCTGATGTTGTATTTCCAGACTGCTGAAAGAAAAGCAGCTTTCCAAACTCGCTTGGGGAAATGAATCATTAGCTGCGACAGAAGTTTATGAACCTGACCGTCTTGGGGGAACAGCTGAGGTTAATCAAGCAACACCTGCATCTTCTGGAGATGAGACGGGAGAACAGAGCCCAGCCTCGCCCAGCTAGAGGCCAAGAGGAGGCGGGCGTAAGGCCGGAGCCGATGGGAATGAGGGCCAGGCCAGAGCTTCTTATCAAATCAGAGGCTCTAAGGAAAGGATATCAAACCCCTTCTTACTGCCCTGTGCTTTCAGCTTTGATCTGAAGGAACCAGTGGGTTCTGTGTCAGACCAGCTTCATTTGTGACCCCAGGCATATTCATTCAGGCACTACAGCTCTTTGAAAGCTAATTCATTTATCAGGCACTTGCCATTTCTCTCGCTCTTGTTTGTAACCACCCCACCTCAATTTCTAAAATGCTTTTGGTTCCGGGGCGACTTTTCATTTGTTTTGGTCTACTAAGCTTTCCTTGGTGTTTTGGTTCATGTTTGAAATTTTGTGGAAATACTGCACTTCCGGATTTCTTTATTTGCGTTGTCAGAAAGCGTGTTGTCACATGTGCTGAAAAAGTCCCCAACCCCAGCAGTTTTGCTCTATTGACGAGGTTATTCACCTTTTATGGACTTGAGGGCTGCATCTGAACCCAGCAGGTTAACTCAGGGACTCAGTTTTAAAAGCGATTTTTTTTTTTGTCTTTTTGCCTTTTCTAGGGCCGCACTCACGGCATGTGGACGTTCCCAGGCTAGGGGTCCAATCAGAGCTGTAGCCGCCGGCCTTCTCCACAGCCATGCAGGATCCAAGCCACGTCTGCTACCTACAGCACAGCTCAGAGCAACGCTAGATCCTTAACCCACTGAGCGAGGCCAGGGATCGAACCCACAACCTCATGTTTCCTAGTCAGATTCGTTAACCACTGAGCCACGACAGGAACTCCTTAAAAGCAATTTAAGCCCTTTTTTCCAGGTTTTCAGGAGGCAAACTGAGACACGTGGGCTTGTACAAGATGAAAGTATCCAGTAAAATTAGTGATGCATTTGAATGATGTACTTTAAACATTTTTACTTAAATATCACATGTTCCCACAAAGCATCATAGTGCGATCAAGGTGTAGGTAAAGTGTGTTTGGGGGATGGTGTTTAGTAAGTGACCTGCGCCTAAGCTGATACATCGTCCCAACCTAGTGGTTTGCGTGGCCGACTTGATTAGGGGTTGTAATAAGATGAAATGAGCCTTGAGAACTGAGGAACCAATGCATAGTTCTTCTGGACTTCACAGTTCAGTCTAGAGTTTTTACGGAGAGTGACTACAGAGGCGGCGGTGGGTACCACTGAAGATACATACATTTTAATGTAGCTTTGGCCTCTTGCCCTCAGCGGTTTAAAAAAGCTAGTAAAAGCTAGTCCTGCTGTACAGCACAGGGAACTATGTCCAGTCTCTTGGGATAGACCATGATGGAAGATAGTGTGAGAAAAAGAATGTGTGTATATATATGTGTGTGTGTGTGTGTGTGTGTGTATTATACACAACATTTATACATTGTATATATACATACTGTACAATGTGTGTGTGTGTGTGTGTGTGTGTGTATATCGGTATATACTGTGGAGTTAAGTGACCCAGTCATGTATAAGCATGACTGGGTCACTTAGCTACACAGCAGAAATTGACACATTATTCATCAGCTATACTTTAATAAAAAAAGTTTAAAAAAGAAGCTAGTGTTTCAGTTTGCATGTAACCTCTGAGTTCAGTTACTAAATTTGGAGGATGGAAGACACTTCTGTGAGGTCGATTCTTTGTTTTGAGACCTCAGGGCTGGCGGGATCGTGACAGGGAGCATTAACACTTCAGCGGTGTGTTGTGTGATAGGTTCTTGACACTTGTTCAGTTATTTCACCTTTGCAACGTTCATGAGCCCCACTTTACAGGTGAGGGAATGGGTTTAGATAAGAAACTCGCTCAAGGGAACACACGGATTTGACCCCGAGCCCTGTCTTTCTCTAAAACCCATATCCTCACCAGTATACGTCACATCCAATCATGAAGTATAACATTAAGGTTTGGAGAGCTGTTTAATATCATCAATGCAGGCGGCCCAATAGAATAATTAAGAATCTAAAATGGCTATTTTGCTTTGACTGTTTGGCTTATTTAACTGTCTATAGTTATAAGTTAAATGGATAATTGTGACATCTCTAAATTACTTTAGGTTATGTGGACATAAGCCTGACGCTGTTTTATTATGACTCTAATTACGTTTAATTTTATATTCCTAATAGCTCCTTTTCTAGCGGGTGTTCTAGAGGAGAAGGAAAGGTACATGTGAGGATGGCTTCAGCCGTGTATGTTTAGTGGGCCTTAGGGTGGGACAGGTAAGTCCCCTTTATAGAAATTTCATCCAGAAAAGTCAGGCTTACAAACAGATCCTCTAGGAAATAGTGATTTGCTTATAAAATGACTCCTCTCTCTTAAAGGGATTCACCACAAACTTTATTTGGTTAGTAAGAACCTCCAGTATATTTAATTTATTATCTTAATATGTGAATGTGACTTACACTTTATTTTATTTTACTTTACTTTTTGGCTATACCCACAGCATGTGGAAATTCTTGGGCCAGGGATCGAACGCGTGCCACAGCAGCCACCCAAGCCACAGCAGTGACAACCCCAGATCTTAACCGACTGAGCCACCAGGGAACTCCTTTCCCTTCTTATTAGAAATGTGTCTTTTATATTAAAGCACATCTGTATCTTTTTAATTTAATTGTTTATATATTTTTTTCATTTTAGGGCCACACCTGCAGCATATGAAAATCTCCCGGGCTAGGGGGTCAAATCAAAACTACAACCACAGCAATGTCAGATCCGGGCCTCATCTGTGACCTGCGCAGCAGCTTGTGGCAACCCCAGATTCTTAACCCACTGAGCAAGGCCAGGGATTGAACTTGTGTTCTCACAGACACTATGTTGGGTTCTTAACCCTCTGAGCCACAAAGCACGTCTGTATCTTGAACTACCAGATGTTTGTCCTTCCATAAAGCACAGAACACATCTCTTATGTGATCTCATGCATTCCTTTAATAATTTTAGAAGCAAATAAGGACCGATCCAGAGATGAAGAGAAGCAGGGGTGTAAGTTCACCGAGGTTTATCCTAATGGCCGATATTTCGCATCTTCTCTCACTTTGGGAGGAAATACAGTGATCTGTTGTGCCCACTTCTTGCCCAGCTTCAGAAGAAGCATTTTGACTGAGGATTATAGGTAAAATTTATTCTACATATAAGTGAAGGTGTTTAAACTGTAATTGTGTGCAATTTGAAGGAAATATTCTTTCAGTGGAATGAAGATTGACCTACTCAGGAATATTAAAATGTACAGAGGTTCACACTTTTGTGATAATATTTTATCGTTTTGAAAACTTCTTCTTAATAGACCCTCACATCACATTTCAGTAAAGTGGTTTCATTTTCTTTAACAACCATTAATAGCTATTAGAGGTTAAAAAAAATAAGGCTTTATATAGCTCATTAAAGTACACTTAAGTCATTTGTAATTGACAATTAAATCAGCATGGCAATGCATTATCATAAGTTTGATAGATCTGCCTTTTTTAAAGTACTAAGAAGAAAGGGTTTCTTTGTAAGCCATCCCGATACAGACTATTCTTGCCTTTTAATTGATCACAAAGGACACATTGTCTCCACTTATGTGCTTGGTAATCATCTTTCACAAATTTCTCTTTGTGGGGATTTTGATGCTGGTGGGAGGAGAGGCGTGTGGTTCGTGCTGGGAGCGGTGTCCTTGCTAAGATTTTGAAAGAGCAGCGACCTTTCAACTGTTCCCTTCGCCGCAAGATCAAGAGTTAGAGCTTTCCACTTTGAAAGTCCAGATTCCTCATTTTCTCTTTCCTTCTCCTTTTCCTCCATCTCTCTAAAGACCGAAGAAGGTGTGGGCAGGGAGGCTGGGTCTCAATGTTACCGGGGCGATGGCCACACAGATGAGGGCCCCCATTTCTGGGCAGCCAATGGGCATTGACCTTGTCCTGTCAAACCACAGAAGAAGCATATGTGGGCTCTGTTTGTCTGATTTGAACCCTTCCACCGACACCCACTCCCCCAGGAAATTTGTGGACTCATTCTTAGGAAATTTGTGGTCCATCCAGAAATTCCAGTTAAAAGAGTTTCTATGTTTAGATTAAAATACAGAAATATCAGCATTTGAGAGAGAATTCTAATCATTGATATATTTTTTTCCTCAGATGAAACTTATAAACATTTCGTAGATAACTGATTAATTCCCACTTTTCTTCATTTCTTTACGCTGTACAAATTTCTCTGTTTTAGTGTAAACCTTAAAAAACGGAGTGTGTCTTCTGTATTTTACACTACAAAAGAAAAGCAAAAAAATCCAGATTCCTTTCTGTAGCATTTGCTAGAATCTGAGATAGGTCAGAGTACCACTAGAGACTTTTCCCCTGGAATAAATAGCTAAGAAAAATATTTTATAATATGAACACGGTCAAGTTTTATGTGAGTCTGATTAATCTCATAAAGATTTCTCTGCTTTACAGCATCTTCCTCCCATTATTTAATTCGTAGATTTTATGGGTCTTCATGTGACATAAACATGTCACCTTAGAAGTGAAAGAGGAGTGATTTTTTTTAGGTAATTTTTAAAATATTGAAATTAGGTAGATATGGATACCCAAATGGTCGGCATTAATTTTTTTAAATTTAACTAGGAAAGAGAAAGGAGGCCCTTATAACGAGATTATCTTTTCACGGTAGTATAGTTCCATGCGCTCGACACATAGCGATTTTTTTTTTTAATTAAATCGAATTAATGAATTCAAGGAGTTCAAACCACTCGGGGAGTGACTCTGGCACACTCGTGGGTAGTTCAGCTGGCCTCTCCGTTCCAGCCTCACGACAGCGTGGCCAGACTCCCTGGAAGGAACGTGGGACGTGTCAGCCTCAGAGTCACAGTGACCGTGCGTTCCCGTTGCCCAGTGTCATGGGCGTGCGTGAGTGTATTAAAGAGGGACCCGTGCATTCAGAGAAGACCCCTGCCCCCAGACTCCCTGAAACAGTAGGAGGTTAACAAACTCAAGGGATAATTGATGAAAATGTTAAGAGAATGCTGCAGAAGTGTATAAATTACTTTATGGGAAGAAGCTAAAAGGCACAGAGAGATTTTCTGAAGGTCAGACATGGACAGCCTTCTTGGCAGTGGTGATCTTTAATTTGCAGCTCCTGCCATCTCAATTTGCTTCTGCTATTTGAAACATGTTTCAAGGTATTAATGAAAGAGATTAAGATTGGCAAGGCCGTAGAGACTCCGGATTGCAAAGGCAGGCAGCAAAATGGTTGATAACTTTAAAATGTCTGGTGGGTTAGTGGTGAAAACACCGCTGGTCATCAGAGCTATTTCTGTAGGGCGCTGAAACCTCACTAGTTCTAAGAAGTCTTTCCTAAAACTGGAAAATTTCCCAGTTGTAAACTGTTTTAGTAAATATTATACTGGACAAAGGGATAACATATACTACTTGGTTAAATTAACATATAACTACATGTTAAATGAAAGCAACCATGTCACAGCAGGGCTATCGTACATGTGTATTCCAAACTTTAAAATATCAAGATATGTCATTGACTTTTCAAATTTTTACTCAAAAGAATTACGTATTCTTTGGGATTTCTAGTTAAGATAGCGGGTTTTTTTTTTTTTTTAATGATTTCTATTTTTTTCCGTCATAGCTGGTTTACAGTGTTCTGTCAGTTTTCTACTGCACAGCGAGGTGACCCAGTCACACCTACATGTATACATTCTTTTTTCTCACATTATCACACTCCATCATAAGTGACTAGATGTAGTTCCCAGTGCTATACAGCAGGATCTCATTGCTTATCCATTCCAAAGGCAATAGCTTGCATCTATTAACCCCAAATTCCCAGTCCGTCCCATTCCCTGCCCCTCCCCCTTGGCAACCACGAGTCTGTTCTCCGAGTCCATGAGTTTCTTTTCTGTGGCAAGGTTCATTTGTGCCATATATTAGATTCCAGGTAGAAGTGATATCATATGGTGTTTGTCTTTCTCTTTCTGACTTACTTCACTTGGTATGAGAGTCTCTAGTTCCATCCATGTTGCTGCAAATGGCATTATTTTGCTCTTTTTATGGCTGAGTAGTATTCCATTATGTACATGTACCACGTCTTCTTAATCTGTTCATCTGTTGATGGACATTTAGGTTATTTCCATGTCTTGGCTATTGTGAATAGTGCTGCAATGAACATATGGGTGCATGTGTCTTTTTCAAGGAAAGTTTTGTCTGGATATATGCCCAAGAGTGGATTTCTAGGTCACATATAGTTTTCTGAGGAACCTCCATACTGTTTTGCACAGTGGTTGTACCAATTTACATTCCCACCAACTGTGTAGGAGGGTTCCCTTTTCTCCACACCCTCTCCAGCATTTGTTATTTGTTGACTTGTTAATAATGATGGCTGTTCTGACCCATGTAAGGTAGTACCTCATAGTAGTTTTGATTTGCATTTCTCTAATAATCAGTGATGTTGAGTATTTTTTCCATGTGCTTGTTGGTTGTCTGTATATATTCTTTGGAGAAGTGTCTATTCAGGTCTTTTGCCCATTTTTCTATTGGGCTGTTGGCTTTTTTGCTGTTGAGTTGTATAAGTTGTTTGTATATTTTAGAGATTAAGCCCTTGTCAGGTGCATCATTTGAAACTATTTTCTCCCATTCTGTTAAGTTGTCTTCTTGTTTTTTATTTATTTATTTTTTTTATGGTTTCCTGTGCTGTGCAAAAGCTCATCAGTTTGATTAGGTCCCATTGGTTTATTTTTGTTTGCATTTCTGTTGCCTTGGGAGACTGACCTGAGCAAACATTTGTAAGGTTGATGTGAAGATGGTGTTTTGACTTAATGGTCCTTGATAGAGGACATGACAAAAATCATCCTCCATAACCAATTATGGTTTGAACCAAGAATAAAAGATGTTTTTTGTTTTAGAAAATCCCTTAATATACTGTATTATCTCAGTAGGTCAGTAAGAAAAAAGTCAGTAAAATTAAACCCTTATTCCTGAGGGGAGCGGGGGGGACTCTTAGAAAACCAGGCATGCAGAAGAACTTTTAAAACTTAATAAAAGAGAGCAGTCTTAAACTAGTCATTGAATGAGGGCAACTTCTTTTCATTCATTAAATAATGTTCTGGAAGCTTCGATCCTAGCAATAAGAAATAGAACCGAAAACTGATATGCCAGTTAGAAACACAAAGATAAAAAAATTTCTCATTTGTATATGATATGTACATTTGTGAATATAATCATGAAAAAGCAAGATAGTCGTGAGAAAACAGCTAGAAATCTCTAAGAATTTAAGGAGTATATAATAACAAACATTATTTTAAAAAATTTAAAATAAATGTAGGGAGTTCCTATTGTGGCTCAGTGGGTTAGTAGCCACGAGGAGGTGGGTTCAATCCCTGACCTCGCTCAGTGGGCTAAGGATCTGGCATTGCTGTAAGCTGTGGTGTAGGTCGCAGATGTGGCTCCAGTCTGGTGTTGCTGTAGTTGTGACTTAGGCTGGCAGCTACAGCTCCAGTTCGACACCTCACCTGGGAACTTCCATATTTGGCCCTAAAAAGAAAAAAAAAGGGAAAATAAAATAAATGTAAATCAATAACTTTACCAAAAATCAGAAGTAACAGAGGTGGCAACTATTTGAAGAAAACATTAAGTTCTCCCTGAAAGAGAAAGAAATTAAAATTTTGGTAAATTTAGAGTTAACCCATGTTCCTGGGTGGAAAGAGCAGGTAATATAAAGATACTGAGTTTTCCAAGAGAACTCTAGGGTTTAATTCAAATTCCAGTCGAAATTAGAAAAAAGAAATTTAAATAGGCAAGATCATTCTAAACTTGAATTTCCCTTTCTGAGGAAAGACTGATAAATAGGGTAGTTGGCATACCAGATGTTATAAAACACATCTACCAAGTGTTCTGACTTAAAAAATGAGATACTAACATAAGCAATGAGAGACTCACTAGCGCATAATCTAACATATCAACACATGCATTATACCCCCAAAAATGACTGGGAAAAGAATGAATCACATAATAGATGATACACATCAAACTGCCCATTTGTAAAAAACAGGGAAAACTCAACTTGGAGTTTACTCTCCAAAATAACCTAGATGAATAGAAGAGTAAAAATCGGAGTTCCCATCATGGTACAGCAGAAATGAATCCGACTAGGAACCATGAGTTTGCAGGTTCGATTCCTGGCCTCGCTCAGTGGGTTGACGATCTGGCGTTGCCGTGAGCTGTGGTGTAGGTCACAGATGTGGCTCAGATCCTGAGTTGCTGTGGCTGTGATGTAGGCCGGTGGCTACAGCTCCAATTAGACCCCTAGCCTGGGAACCTCCATATGCTGCAGGTGTGGCCCTAAAAAGACAAAAGACAAAAAATAAACAAAAGGGTAAAAATAAATCCAGCAGAGTACATAGGTAAAGATTAATCTACTTTCAGGGTAAGGAAGACCTTTTATGTAGAAAATAAAAGTTGAAGGGAAATTATTGAAATAATTGTATGTAAAATTATAAATTCAATACCAAAAAAAAACCTTTAAAATTAAAAGTAAAGTAAATAATGACCTGAGACAAATTTATAAAAACTTTTTAAAAGACTTAAAATACAGAAATATATAGAGAACTGCTACAGCTTGATTCAGAAATCACTGCTTTATGGCTAATGCATAGAAACTGAACTATCAGAAAGGAAGACAAATGACAAGAAATGTTGGGGGAAATATTTGTCTTCATTAGAAAGAAACACAAAGCAGTGACGTATTTTGCTTCATTCATCACATGTGCAGGTTTAAAATTAGAGTCAGTGTGTTTGAGAAATTGGCAAGTCAGAAACTCTTGTCCTGGAGTTCCCGTAGTGGCTCAGCAGAAGCGAATCTGACTAGCATCCATGAGGTTGCAGGTTCAATCCGTAGCCTTGCTCAGTGGGTTAAGGGTCCCGTGTTGCCATGAGCTGTGGTATAGGTCACAGACGCGACTCGGATCCCGCATTGCTGTGGCTGTGGCGTAGGCCAGCGGCTACAACTCTGATTCGACCTCTAGCCTGGGAACCTCCGTGTGCGGCCATAAAGAGACAAAAGACTAAAGGCAAAAAAAAAAAAAAAACCTCCTATCCTATAGGCAAGTGTCAACTGTTGCAAATCTTTTGCAAATCAACCTGGTAATTTGTGCTGAGACTTAACCTAGTTCTCATCTCTTGGAAGAAAGAAATGCCCACAAATATTCGTGTTTCAGAATTTTCACCTCAATGTTATCTATAAAAGTGAAAACTTAGAAACACTGCTAATATCTAATCTTAAAGAAGTAGTTAAATAAATTTTGAGACATCAGGACAATGAAATAACATGCAACCCTTGGAAAATATTTTTTCCAAAATTATTACTTTTGGAAGAAAAATAGCTGATATTTTTTAAAAGGATTAGAAATATATGATCAATACACCCCCATTTGTATATAGAAAGATGAAGTATGTGAATTGAAAATGACAAAATGAAATGTACCAAAAACTAAACAATTATTTTTTCCAGTCAGATTTAGGTGATGATAACTTTTCTTCTTTATACATTTCTCTATTTCCAGGCAATATTGTGAACGTGAATTGCTTTTATATTCATTATAAACAATAAATGTTATTTTTAAAAGAAGCACATATAATGTCCACATTATCACTAAATCTGAGTTAATGGCATCTAAATTAAGAGCATTTTAATAGTAAAGTTTTAATAGTATAATATTATACGCTCAGTGGGAATTCAGTATATTATATTGATAAGTATCATTTGTAGCAATATGCTAAATATAGGCTAAAAAAGGCAATTATTTTCTAGAGATAGATAAATAATTGTTACAAAAGAAGTTTTGTTTCAGTCTGAAACAGCCTGGAAGTGGGATTTAATAAGCTGCTCACAAACAATGCAACTGACAGGCTCTTCTCTGTATGTCAACATGGTTGGGGTGTTATTTGGGGCAGCTTATGTTCCTAGTGGCTTTATACATCCCTAATGGCTGTGCACATGCTCTGGTATTGAACCTCCATTTATCGAAATGGGAGTGAGATGCATTCAGGTGCTCATAGCATCTTTTTGAGGATCCTATATGTTGTCTTGGTGTGTGTGTGTGTGTGTGTGTGTGTGTGTGTGTGTGTGTTTTCCTATGAAGTATGCCTTTGGAAGTTCAGAGCTTAGGCAGAAAAGCATGAGTTTGGCAGTGTAACTTTGGAATGCATAAAACAGCAACTTTAATCTCATGTTATGACTGAGAACAAACAAAATGCACACTGTTTGTTCTCCCAGACACAGTGAAGTGTGTGCATGTGTGTCTGTGTTGTGTATTATGTGTGGCACATCTATGTGTGTTCGGTTTGTTCAAGGTAAAAAAAGGTTGGAGGAGTTCCTGTTGTGGTTCAGGGGGGTTAAGAACCCGACTAGTATCCATGAGGATGTGGGTTCAATCCCTGGCCCCACTCGGTGGGTTAAGGATATGGTGCTGCTGTGAGCTGTGGTGTAGGGTGCACACGTGGCTTGGGTCCCTCATTGCTGTGGCTGTGGTGTAAGCCGGCAGCTGCAGCTCTGATTCGACCCCTAGCCTGGGGACTTCCATATGCCATGGGTGTGGCCCTAAAAGGCAAGCAAGAAAGAAAGAAAGGAAGAAAGAAAGAAAAAAGAAAAAGGTTTGAAAAGTTCCCACTGCAAACATTAATGAATTTGGCTGTGTCTTCAAGCTGTGTCTCACAAGTTGGAATTAGGATGGCGGGCTCATGCCGCACATGCTAAGGGGATGTGACAAGGGTCTCAGCTGGGAGAACTGCTGCTCTGGAGACCTGCATTCACCTCCCAAGTGTGCTGGCTAAGGTTGCATAAACCTCTGGTGACCAGACTGAGAGCATGAGATATGGTGTCACACCAGCCTTTCAACAGCAAAACCCCAAAACGATCAGTGGGCCAAAGGGACCATCAACTGACCACATCCGATGAGATGATTACTTAAGATAAGGTTACCTGATGGACGAATAGGAAATTTTTACTTGCCGTAATTTTGTTTTCTCGATTTTGGGGCAGGGGGGAGGAGGGAGAAGGTGGTTCAGGCTTTTCATCTTTTGTCAGTTTCACATCAGTCAGGCTTCAGCCAGAGAAGTAGAGCCAGGAGGATGCATAGATAGATGATGGATGGTTGGATGGATGGATGGATGGATAGACAGATAGATGATAGATGACAGATAACTAGTTGGTACAGGGATTTGACTTTACGTCGTTGTGGCAGTAGGTTGAGCAGTTCTGTGAGGTTTTTCTGCATCTGATGCTGGAACTTGACATGTACAGAACAAACCGTCAGGAAAGGAAAATGGATGTAAAATTGGAGAGACCAAGGGCAGGCTAAAAGCCACCAACACTGTATGGTTAGTATTCAAGGATGGACTGAAACACGTGGCAGTTCTTGTTGCCTCTGCCTTAGGGACCTTGGGGACAGAGGTAAACACACACACCTGGCCCAGAAATCAGGGACGTTCAGGAGGATGGGGGAGGGCCGGCCAGATGCCGGGCCAGCTGCTTCTCACCAGCGAGGCGTGTCAGCACATCAGCAAACATGTGTGCAAGCCGCAGAATGACTATGGCTTTCCTTCACATGTGCCAGGACTCTTCCTCGTGGCTAACTGTAGCCAGAGACTTGAGGGGGAATAGAGCACAAACAAAACAAAGTGAATTCTGGGAAATGTAGTTCAGCCTTGCCGAGCCGCCCTATGAGAGCCATCACGGGGGAAATCTAATTCCACTGCCAGGCAGAGTAACTCAGGAAATGCTCTCAAAGAAGGTGTTGTTGGAACTGAATCTTTAAGGATGAGCAGGTGTCACCCAGGAAGGAGGTGTGGCAGTTGAGGCAGGCATGAGACTGGAGAAAGAAGTCATGGAAGATACTGGCCTGGAAGGGCAAGCCACCAGGAACACGCCCACAGTCTAATTTAGGTTCATTTGACTTGTGACAGCAAAGGAAAATGCACACCGAGGGTACGATGGAGCATCTTAGGAAAAAGAAGTTGGAAGGGGTTCATTACAGAAATGAGATTTATGTGCATATAGGGAGTTCCAGTTGTGATGCAGAGGAAACGAATCCGGCCAGAAACCATGAGGTTGTGGGTTCCATCCCTGGCCTCGCTCAGTGGGTTAAGGATCTGGTGTTGCCGTGAGCTGTTTTGTAAGTCGCAGACGCGGCTCGGATCCCGCATTGCTATGTCTGTGGCTGTGGTGTAGGCCAGCAGCTGTAGCTCCGATTCGACTGCTAGCCTGGGAACCTCCTTGTGCCACGGGTGAGGCCCCCAAAAGCAAATTAAATTAAATCAAATTAAATTAAATTAAATTAAATTTGAAAAAGACTTATGAGCATAGTGAGGAGGCTTTAAGGAAGTGGAAGTCGGTTCTGGATTGGGTGTTTTCAGGAGTTCCTGGGTCTGGTTATGGACTGAATTGAGTGTCCTCCAGGTGCATCTATTGAATCCCTAACTCCTGGGATCTCTGAACGTGACTGTCTTGGGAAATAATGAGGTCTTAAGGGTTGGATCCAGTAGGACTGCCATCTTTATAAGAGTCAGAGACGCCAGCGGTGCACAGAGGAAAGGCCACGTGAGGACATAGTAAGAAGGTGGCCGTACGCAAGCCAAGGAAAGAGGCCTCAGGAGAAACCAAACCTGCCCACACTTTGATCTTGGACTTCCAGCCTCCAGAACTGTGGGAAAATTGCTTTCTGTGGTTCAAGCCCCCTAGTCTGTGGTATTTTGTAAGGGCGGCCAGAGCAGATTAACACGGGCCTCAGGGGAGCTGTTATGTAGAGAGCAGGGGGTCAGAGCCGAGCTCCATCGTCACGTGCATAAGCATTTCAAAGGTGGACACGTTTCATTAGTTTCGTAGTTGCAGTGTCTTTGTCTTTGCCTCCTGTTCCACGGTGGTCTCAAAGCCTGATTATTTTTATATTCTGTAGGAGCTGTTTCTGTTTAGTTGGAAACGTCCTGGCATACTTGTCAGCGACCAGCTGCTGGAGCTGTTTTTCACTTTCCCATTGGCATATTCAAAAAGAAGATGCTCGTTTACTGATCCAGAAATTACACTGTATCTTCATTTCTTATGATGTGGAATCCGGATTCCTTTGCTCCATTTACAAGATTCACCGCCAGGTCTCCCTCTTTCTCCTTTCTCTTATTTCCCCCGTGTTTGTCAACATCCGTGCCATTTGATTCAGTCTTTTCACTGTCTCCTACATAAGCCCTCCTCAGGTTGGTTCCCTCTGCTTGGGGTGTCCTTATCCTTGGTCTCTGTGCCCCACCCCCGTGCAGGCCTCGTCTTCAAGATATTCTCAGGTCTTTTCCATCCATAGAAGACTCTCAGATCATTCTAGCCGGCTCTTAACCACTGCTTCTTCCTTGGAACTGTTCTGGCTCATAAAGCATCACAGCAGTAGACATGATATTGTTCTCTGTTTCACATAATTCCTGTCTTTCTAACATGATTAGACACCCCCCGAGGACAAGGGCCATGAGCAGTCCATCTTCTGAATTCAGTTTTAGATAACCAACACGTTAATGCCCCACAGACCAAAAAAAAAAAAAAAAAAAAATGTGCTCGGTTTGTTTCATCACAGTGTTGGTTTTCCTTTTAAAACCCAGGCCCTATTTTGACATCATTGTATTTCCTTTGCTACCAAGATGATGGCCTCTCCTTATTCATGTATTCAGCCAGCCAGTATTTTTTGAGGGCCTATTTTTGTGCTCAGCCCTTGAGCACAAAAGTCCTGAAGGATTTGCAGAAATAAACCTGGGGAGGGGTTGGGGAGCACCAGGAGGGTTTTACACGTGGAAGAAATAGCAGGAGCCAAAGCACAGAGGTGAGAGAGGTCATGTACGCGAGGACCGGCAAAGAGTTCATGGAGCAGTGAGCCTTGTATGTTGGCTGAGGAAGCCCACGAGATGATGCTGGAGATGCAGATGGGCCTTGTGAACCATTTAAGTGGTTCGGACTTTGGGGTAAGGGCGGGGGAAGGCTCTGGTGGCTTCTGGTGACCATGTTTTGATATTAGAGTCTTAGCTCTGCTGAAATGTCGAGCCTGGATCAGAGACTGGAAATAAGAGAGACCCTAATGAACAGACTTGTTCCTGAGGCGGAGGGAGTGGGATGGACGGACGGGGAGTTGGGGTTAGTAGATGCAGACTCTTACATTTAGGGTGGATAAGCAACAGGTCCTGAGTACAGCACAGGGAGCTGTGTGCAGTCTCATGGTCTAGACCGTGATGGAAGATAGTGTGACCAAAAGAATGTGACAGTCACTCTGCTGTACAGCAGAAATTGACAGGACATTTTCAATCAACTATATTTTAATTTAAAAAAAAGTAAAAGAACCGGAGAGCCTGAATTAGGAGAGCGTAGATGGTGACAAGGAGGTGGGTTCCAGAGAAAGTCCTGTTCAGTTGACTCATTGTCTCCCTGGCAACTTTTTCTCCCAAGCATCCTGATTCTATATTTATATTCGTCGGCTCATGTTTTGCTTATGGAATTAAGAACGGACGCAAGGTTTGGTGGATCTGGGTTTAATTGCATTGGATATGTTCACTCTGTGACTATTCGGGGAGCGTTTGTGGGTCCCTTCCTCTCTGGGTATGACCCTTCACTAAGCTTAAAACCATCGACCCTGGGTATGCTCTCCACATTCAGAGCTGATAGTTCCTTATAACTTCTGGAATCCTTATCTGGCAAAATGCACGGCCATCTTCAAAACCTACTTTTGCCCTTGCCATTTTTTTTTTTTGCCTTTTGTCATTTTAGGGCCACACCCGCGGCATGTGGAGGTTCCCAGGCTAGGGGTCTAATCGGAGCTGTAGCCACTGGCCTACACCGCAGCCACAGCAGCGCAGGATCCGAGCCGCATCTGCGACCTACACCACAGCTCACGGCAACGCCGGATCATTAACCCACTAAGCAAGGCCAGGGATCAAACCCGCAACCTCATGGTTCCTAGTCGGATTCGTTAACCACTGCGCCACGACGGGAACTCCCAGCCCTTGCCTTTTTGAATTGTTGGAACCAGTGCCTGTGGCAGCACCTGAGTGTGTTCCGCGTGGTTCCGTCCAGTCCTGCAAGCTGCGCGCACCGCTCTGCCCCCACCCCGCCCTCCTGGGTTCTGGTTTTATACACTCGAGGAGCCGGTGAGGAGCAGTAGGGCACTTTGCACTGCCATTGCAGGAGTCATTCAGGGCGTGTAACTAAATGCTGGGTCAGAGTCAGGCCAGAACAAACAGGGATTTCACCCGGGACCTCTCGGCTCGCCCCCACCCCACCGCTGCCTCTGTTTCCAGCCACTACGCAGCTGTGCAGGCGGCCTGCTTCCTTTTCAAATCAGGCTGCCTTCTGGAGTTACTGCCCCAGTTCCCAATGCCCTCTCTTTCACTGGAGCATCTGTCTTTGCCGCCTCCTCAAGTTTTGGTTTGCCTGGGGCTCTGATCTTGGTCTGTTTCTCCTTTCTCACTGTCAGTACCCCGGCCAACCCCCTCCCCTGCAGAGGCGCTGACTGCCTCTCTGCTTGGCATCTCAAGCTCCGCTAATACCCAGGGTGACGCATTATCTTCCTCATCCACCCAGTGTTGCTTTTCCTTTTTTTTTTTTTTTGATTTTCATTCAGTTAACGGTGTCACCCTTTTGCCAGACTGTCCATGCCAGGAACGTCAGAATTATCTTTGACTCTGCTCTTTTCTGCATTCAACCCCATTCAGCTGTCCCCACCGTGATTCTACCCCCA
Organism: Catagonus wagneri; assembly: GCA_004024745.2. Classification (NCBI taxonomy): domain Eukaryota; kingdom Metazoa; phylum Chordata; class Mammalia; order Artiodactyla; family Tayassuidae; genus Catagonus; species Catagonus wagneri. The sequence goes on from PVHT021183707.1 coordinate 7,034,915, forward strand.
ATACATCTTTTTATCCGTCTCCGCTCTCTAGATCCTTACTGCCTGGACAAGGTGGCTGCCCCATCTCTGCCAGTATTACTGCCTCTGTGGCTTGGGTCTGTCTGTCTCGATCTTCCAGGCCCCTAGTGTCCACCTTTGTGTGTTGTTGGTAATAGTGTCCATTTACTGGATTGCTCTGAGAATTGAGTGCTTTAATATATATTTTTTTCTCCTTTTTTTTAGGGCTGCACCCGTGGCATTTGGAAGTTTCCTGACTAGGGGTCAAATGGGAGCTGCTGCTGCTGCTGGCCTGTGCCACAGCCATGTCAACGCCAGATCCGAGCCACGTCCGTGACCTACACCAAAGCTTGAAGCAATGCCAGATCCTTAAGCTACTGAGCGAGGCCAGGGATCGAACCCATATCCTCATGGATACTAGTTGGGTTCTTCACCTGCTGAGCCACGACAGGGACTCCTGAGTACTTTAATCTACGTGGAGGATCTCAAACAAGCTCATCCAATGGGCAGTGGTCCACAAATAGAAGACCACTTCGCACGCCACCTGGCCTCCGAGCTGTACAGTGGCTCCAGCTCTGTCTCCCTGCCCCCACGTTCCTCTCTCTTCTCGGATCATGCTCCACACTGAAACCAGAGTTTCCTTTCTAGAGCTGGAGCTGTTTAGAATCTTTGATGCCTTCCTACACCCAGTTTTTAGTCTGGAATGCAAAGTCCATCCTCCCTCAACTTGGGGCCACTTTCCGCCTCGTCTCCATTACCCCTTTGTCCTCTAGGAACTTCCTTTGATGATCATGACTTGGTCACCTTCTTAAGAGCACGTGTCTGATGTCCACCATAATGGTGTTTAATTAACGTGTAACGGGAATGGAGAGGTCAATGTCGTGTTTTGTGTCTATCCAATTAACAAACTTTTGAAAGTGAGGGTACGTGTCATTAGAAAACTGACTCGAGAATGTGTGTGTGGCATCTAATAGTGCTTACTGTTTTGTTTTTACTAGCAGGAGGTGGGTGGGACTAATAAGAGGGTAACTTGCTATAAATCCCTGGGGATCTTGGTGACCTGAGAGGGCAGTAGGGCAGGACTACACTGACGGAAAGGAAGTGGCTTCCCAACATATATAAAGAGTCTGATACAAGAAATAGGATGAAGTACAAAATGAATGAAGTACAAATTTAGAGTGCCTTCTGATTCTGGCTCCCTGCCTGTAAGGACACCTGCTTTTTCCAAGATACCCCACAAACCTCCCTCCAACTCCCATTGCTCCCAACTCTAAAACTTTTTTCTCCTCTTCTCATCCTCAGTGCTGTCCTCCCTGCCTGCAGTTTGTCACCTGCCAAACTTCAGCATTGATGGAAAGTAATGAGGGAATTAAGTCATTTATCACTTTATCCTCTATGCACCTATAAAGTTAGACAAAAACGAAAGCAGACTTACCATTCAATCTCAATGAATCTATCATGTTCTTAAAGTCAGGAACAGGGCTGTTATCCTTCTGTCGTACTTGGGGTCTAGCCTAATGACTGCTCGTAGTTGAGTATGAAGTATTTCGCAAGTCGTGTCACGTATTTATAAGTCACTGAGATTGGGTCACTTAGCAAAAAAGGGTGTTTTGCAAAGAAATTCAGCTGTTGAAAAAACGTTTATTAAGTGTGTCCGCCACATGCTGCACATGGGTCCAAAGCGGTGAAAAGATGGAGTGAATCCTTGCTTGAATGCAACTTGGGTTTGGATGGAGGGAAGAGATAGCCAACGAGTAAATAAATAGATAATTTCACTTCAGAGAGCGATGTATAAAGAAGCATAACATTTAAAGCACCTGCATGTTCTAAAAGAGCTGTCGTGCTTGTTTCAGAAGCATCTCTCGCGTACCATCTGGGTTTCCGTGTCATTTCCGTCACGCAGTCATGTGAATCGCCAGCTTGGTCTGGCCCCTCCATCAGAAGGCCACCTGCCCCACCCCCGATCTTCATTACACCTGCGCCGTTTACTTTCTGTGGTTCCCTAGGATCAAAACCTCCAGGAAAGAGGGACAGCACACCAAACTATCAAATAAATGTCCATCGAGGCCTGGCCCGTAATGGTCAAGTTACAGAATCTCTGGGGTCCAGCAGCCTGAGCAGACAGAAAGCTTGTTGTGGGTACATGCCTGTCTTTAAAAGTAGCGATGGTCATTGTGGCCCATTTTCTATGCAAATATTAATGGATAACTTGCATATATTCACCTGTGGCCTTCTCAAGACTTCTCATATGCCCAAGAGTGGCGCTCAGCAGGGCAGCAGTTGTGAACCTGTTGTTTCCTAAGTTGTATGAATTCGCAAAGCAAAGTTAGTTATTTTATCCACGAGGCTACTTATGTAGTCCGTTTTTTCGCGGGAAATCCTTGACTTTCTTCTCCTTGTCTTCAACAGACCTTTCCCTACCTACCTGGGAATAGTTCTCCAAACGCACTTCGTGGGGTCTGTTTTCATAGCACCTCTTGTGTATAGCAAGCAAATTATTGTTACTCTCTATAATACTACCTCTCCAGTGTACCTGCTGCCTATTTCAAGCGGCTTCTTGGAGCTCTAAGTACTTTGTGGCTTATGATTTATACCTACTCATTGACAAATATGACACTTTATCATTTTCAGGGGCGTTCCAATTATTCTTGCTAATTACTCTTCTCCGTGTCCCACTTCTCCTAGTAAAACATGGCCATTTGGCAAACGTCGTCCCATGACTTGGAGAAGGAATGTGCCTTTGGTACATAGTGCCCTTAGGCTGGTTACTGGGCTGGCTGCCTCCTGCTTCTAAAGCGCGACTCGGAGGCCCTTTGTGGGGACTCAAGCGAGGGGAACTCCAGTTCCATAGACCCTCAGATCACCAGTAAATCCTTTCTCTGCCAAGGCTGCTGAAGTCTGACTTCAAACCAACTGCTGGTTTGATGTTTCGGTAGTGACTGGGGATATCTCTGTTTTTTGGGCTTTGGAGGTTTTTCCCCTCAAGGCACGAGGGGACGTGGGAACTCCCACGTTCCATTTGTTTTGGCCCCCGTGTGCTGACCTCCCTCCGGGCTGACAGAGCTGGTCAGAGGCACTTTGGTTCTCTGCTCGAACTCAGCCCTGAATGGAAATCCACCCCCTCACCCCCTCACCCACATACCTCCCCACTTTGCTGAGTTACCTCCTGCGTGTCATGTATGGAGTTTGCTGCAAATCCATCTCCTACAGACCTTGGCCGTGGCTTCATACTCACCTTGAAAATTCCCTTTTTTTTTTTTTCTTTTTAAGGCTGCACCTGCAGCATGTGGAAGTTCCCAAGCTAGGGGACCAAATCAGAGCTGCAGCTGCAGGCCTACGCCACAGCCACGGCAACACCAGGTCCCAGCTGCGTGTGCGACCTATGCCACAGCTTGAGACAATGCTGTGAGATCAGAGACCGAACCTGTATCCTCATGGATATTGATTGGGTTCTTTTCCACTGAGCCACAGTGGGAACTCCCACTTCGCAAATTCTGTGTTCTTTCCATCTTTCATAACGATGTGGTATGTTTCTTAGTTACACCTGGCAACTCTTGGTATCGGCTGTGGTCTGAATGTGTGCTGCCCCCACCCCCAGCCCCCGTACCCCACCAGATTCAGATATTCAGATCCTAATGCTCAATGCTATGCTATCAGGAGGTGTGTGTGTGGGGGGGGGGTCCCTGGATTAGCTCTTGAGGTTGGAACCTTCGTGGAATTAGTGCTCTTATAAAAGAGACCCTAAGAGAGATCCCGCATTCCTTCCACCATGTGGACATGGCAGGGAGGTACCAGCTTTGAACCAGGAAGACGGTCCTCAGCAGAACCTGACCAGGCTGGTGCCTTGATCTAGGAATTCCCAGCCTCCAGAACTATGGGAAATGAGTATTTGTTGCCTACCCCCTAAAGTCTGTGGTATTTGTTTTAACAGCCTGAACGGACCAAGGCAGGATCTAAAACTAGCAACTAAAGATTGAACAGCCTCGGCGCATCCACGTTTCGAGACGGTTCTTTTACGATGGGAATATGAGAGGCAGACTAGATTTTTTTTTTTCCAGTGTTTCATCCTTCATCAAAGGATCGTGTACTGCCAGGCCCTGTAACTCTAACACACTTCATGGTATTTCCCATGACTTTTGCAATGAAAATATCAAAATGCAAAGATAATGCATAGAAGGCAGAACGGACTTGGAATAGTTAATGTTGCATTTGAAAATCCAGCTTTTTGTTCTAGAAATTACCTGCAACATAAAGAAATGCTCGTGTGATATTTCTTATTTTTTTTAGGAAGCTCAAAGCTAGAAAGGTCACAAAATCTGGCTGATTCTCAGCTTACCCCCATACTTCCACATGGCTGTACCTTTTGAGTTTTTCCCTCACCAAATTTGCATTATTAGCTAAACAGTTAACTTCTACAGTTAAGAGAAAAATCTTTTCTGATACAGAGGGAGGTGAAATAAGATAAGTTTCCGTTTTGGTCTTTGCTAATTACTGCTGTGATCCTTAGCCTTTCAAAAAAAAAAAAAAACTTTCTCCTACAAACCAAATTTAATAATTATCGGGATTGTTAAAAATTAATTCCTATTGTAGGTGACCGAAAAATAATTGGTCTCCAAAAGGGCTTAGTCTGTCTAGTTTCAACTCAAACTGCGTTTGGAATAAAGTTTTGAAAGGAATTGAATTGAGAAGTAGTAGCCCAGTTGTTACCTTCGAATCAATTTTTTTTAATTCTAAGGGTATTCTCATTAGAAAAGTGTAAGGTTCTTCATTATAATAGACACTGCTTTGCAGCCATGCCCTCCCCGGCCGTGTCTGTCACTCACCTCTGGGCACAGTGGGGCCACTGGGTCACACTGAAGTACAGCAGAAAGAACACGTACCCAGGGTTGGTAAACCGAGTTCCCAGACTCCCTCATTACCCGCTTTCTATGGGCGTGTTCTCATTCTTGTACACTTGAACTTTTTCAGCAAAGTGGCTGTGCCTACCCCACAGCGTTGGGGTGAATCATCAGAGAAACGTGAAACGGTCTTGAAATGTAAAACAGTGGCACAGAAGGACTTTAGTGTTGTGAGCTGTGCCACAGGAGTGCCTGAATTAGAATAAGAAGTGCTTTTTTTTTCCTCCCACATATTTGTTAAGGAAACTACATAAAAGAATATTGAAAATAAAAGTCTTCCCAAAGTCACAAGAGTTAAAACAAATTCATTCCTTTATTTAACACATATTAATCAAGTATCAGCTAGGGGAAGGTTCTACTGGGTGGATAAAAGATAGATTGGAGTTCCCTTTGTGGCTCAGTGGGTTAAGAACCTGACTGGTATCCATGAGGATGCCGGTTCCATCCCTGGCCACACTTGGTGGGTTAAGGATCTGGCATTGCTGTGAGCGGCTGTGTAGGTCGCAGATGTGGCCTGGATCCTGCATGGCTGTGGTTGTGGCATGGGCTGGCAGCTACAGCTCTGATTCAACCCCTAGCCTGGGAACTACCCTAAACTGCAGGTGCGGCCCTTAAAAAAAAAAGAAAAGAAAGAAGACAAAGATTAATCCAATGTGAATTTGGAGTCAAAGAATTTCTATATAATATGACAAACCTGCCTTATAGTCATTCATCTTTCTGTCCCCAAATTCAACACAGGCAATGGGTAAGACCTCTGACCAGTCATCTTTCTGGAGTTTGGACCAACACCAAACTCTTACCTCAACAGCATTCTCATTATTTTAGGTCCCTGGACTCAAAAGGAAGTAGAGGGAATATAAGCTATTTAATGGCTGATTCCATCCCAATCCTTACTATGAGGGATACATAATTTATTTCGCTAGAGGAATAGCCCCATATACTGCAGCCCTTGCTTCCAGTGCTAAGAATCTATTTATGGATTAGCAAATGCATTAGTCTTACATGTTAGTACTCGCCTTGTAGTTACTTTCCCTTTTCTCAGATAGACAAAACCATGGCTGGAGTCAGTCCACTCACTCCACTTTTTGTTAATATTTGCACGGATGGTACGTACCCAGCTTCATTACAAAAGCTTCCGGTGCTTTAAAACAAATAAGCGTTTGAGGCTCCCCTTTAGCTGGTGGGACAGAGTCCAGACAGGTGAGATGACAGCTGCCTCACCACACGTCTCTTGGGACACGGCTCCACCTCCCTCTCTGCAAGGGCTTCTGGTTCCCAACTCATTTACATGATGTTGATTGTGCTTCAGAAGAACATCTTGGGTTTTATGTAGCATCTTTCCTGGCCGGGGAATTCATTTTGGTATGTTCACTCTGCAATTTCCAGATACCTTCATGAAGGAAGGACATGTAAACGTACAGTTGTTGTAAGGACGGAGTTCCTGCTTAACTGTTCGACCCCCGTTGCGCTATTCATCATGTCGTCTTCTTGCCGTCCAGAAATAGGCATGGGGGGAGCTTTCTTTGTGGCCCAGTGGGTTAAGAACCCAACCAGTATCCATGAGGATGCGGGTTCGATTCCTGGCCTTGAACAGTGGGTTAAGGATCTGGCATTCCGGTGAGCCGTGGTGTAAGTTGCAGATGCAGCTCGGATCCCGCGTTGCTGTGGCTGTGGTGTAGGCTGCAACTCCGATTCGACCCCTAGCCCGGGAACCTCCATATGCCGCGGGTGCAGCCCTAAAAAAATAAAATAAAAATGGAAATGGGTATGGGGCCAGCTTTTTGTCACTGTTGCTTATTGTCATCAGTCCTGTTGATAAACTGAGCGAGGTTGCTGTGCAGTAGCCCCGAGAGCACCTTCCTTGTCCTCTAGAACACCTCCAGTTCCCTGGCTGTGGGCCAAGACTAAGTTCAGAGGTCAGAGATCTAGCAAGTTACCAGGGTGGATTCCAGATTTTTTGATGGGAGGGAAGTGGGGCCCACCATTATTTTCCCCACTCCACTCTTACTTATCCCCACACACGTTTTAATTCCGGATTATTACTGAGAGGCACGGTTGTGCTAATGAGGGCGGGTGAAGTGCTTTGGACCCGGGAGCGAGGAAACTGGGGTACACTGATCCCTGTCCATTTCTGCTGTGTTCTGCTTTCCTCCATCGCAGCTGAGAGCATTCTTGGCTCCCCCTGTCCACACACACCTCCTGGAGCGATGCCTTTATTTGCAGTTTTGGACACCTGACTATTCATTCTGTCCACAGCATCTCGTCTTTTCTGTGCGTGTTGCACTTGCTGTTTTCCTTGGCTAACCTGCGTGGAATTCTCATAATTCCAATCAGCAGAAGTACAATGTGTATTTCCTTGGTTAACTGTATATGCTACACCCGGTGAGGATAATGAAGGAGGGAAGCAGATTTATTTCCTTATTTTGGAAAGGAACATCTAATTGATCTTTTGAGGGTGATGCTTCAGTGTCTTTTAGGACTTCGGTATGACCGAGCAATCTTTGCACTGCCTGCCTCCTTTAGAGGTCCTGCTTCAGGTGGCTTATGCTCCGAGCTACAAGAAGTCCGGTGCTCACAGAGTTAAAATCTTCTCATGTCCCCCGGTTGTGTTCCTCTGCATCCTCAACCCAGGGTGGGGCTAAGGGTCTTGCCCTTGTCACTCTTCCCGAGGACAAGAGGGGAGGAAGAGGTGAATCCAACTGTGAATTCAGTGTCCCAGAAAAGAGAAGCCCAAATCCCTTTTAGCACCCTGACCCACCCACATCTTCTGTGAGTCACCTGCAGTGCTTGCTGACAGTTGATGGCAGAGAGAAAACGTGAACTCGGTTTTGCTATGCCATGTCTAAGAGGAAAAGGTAAAGGAGTTACTTATTTTTCTTTCCAGTTTCTGAAGATGGTAATTAGGGAGAACTCACACCAGCCAGGCTCCAGTGAATGCAAGCAAGACCCCTATAGGCAGCACCGTGTATTCATGGAAAAATATGCTTAGGCAACATAACTTGTCAGAGAGGGTTATTTCTACTTAGTGCATCTGCAGGAACCCCTTTGCTCTACCACTCAGAATTTGACTGGAGAAGAGAGTGGGGAAAGAGAGAGGGGGAGAGGGAGAGAGAGAGAGGAAGGGAGAGGGGGAGAGAGGGAGCGCGCGTTAGTGAACAGCTACCGTGGCATTGATGTTGGAGCGCACTTCTGAACTGGCTTTTGTTGAGACTATCAGTGTATCTGTGCAGAAAGCATGCGCTGTCCCAAATCCGCTGTTACTATGAGAAATGAGGAACTGCTTTTAAGGTATGTTGTTGTGTTCTTTGTTTGAATATATGCCTTGCTAGTTTTTAGAGCTGGCTGAGACAATCACCGTGCTCTGAATCAAGTCGCTTCCTTATCTTAGAAGGGGGGAAAAAAGAAAGAAAGAATCTAGAGAGAGGGAGAAAGAGAGAGGGAAAGGAAATCGAGACCAAGAGATTGGGAGAAAGGGAGAGCGAGCGAGAGAAAGGAAAAGGACTCCCGTGGACGAATTATATTTTCAGGAGTTGCTTTTTGCAAGCATATCATGTATTTGCTCACTGCTATTTGTGCGCGGCCAGTGGATAATTTTAAAGGCTCCGAATCTGGCTCTGGGTTTGTCTTTTCCTTTGCAATGTCTAAGCCTCTTTCATTATTATGCATTCTGCACGGAATAATCAGCGAGAAAGGAGCTAAGGAGACTCCATATTAGACTTGCGTTCCAGATACCGCTCTAATCTGGACTTAGCCTACCTAAATAGTCCTTCTGTGTTACCAGGTTTGGATCACTTTATCCTGTTTGCCAAAATGTATACCTGTTTAAAGACCTCTGTGCGTGCATGGCGTCCTGGTCCCTCTGTATTGAAAGCGAATATTTGTTTCCTGCGTCTGTGTTTGGGGGTTCTACCGCCTACCAAGAATGAGCCACCTTTGGGGAAGCAGAGAAAGAATTATGATAGAATTGGCATCCTGCTTTGAAAAATGTAGTCTTTTGTTTATTTGCTAGCAGACGTTGTAGCACTGACTACATCTATGGGTCTAACAATGGGACCCGTTGAACAATGGAGCTGTCAAACTAGCTTAATGCATGTCTGGGGCTTTTTTTTTTTTTCTTTCTCAACACCCTTTTTATCTCCTTTAATCTTGTTTGTATAGACTATACCAAATGGAGAGCTTTTAGGACTGCTTGTTTGTGGTTTCGTGCTTTTAAAAAATTTAATATCTGCTGTTCACAGAGCTTTTTGCATTTTGCAGCGATGTTGGTTGGATTAAGTTAGAGATTTATTGCTTACCTCTCTGTTAACTACAGAAAGAAACTCATTGATTGAGACTGCTTGTAATACCATTATCATTCTGGCAAATACCTTGTTATTAGACATGCCTCTACAGTATTTAATTCTTGGGGATTTAAAATTTGTCTATTCGGTGGACTTACATAGCGTGAAAGAGAAGTTGAGAATATTTCTAATGTTTAAGTAAATTATAATTTCTAGTCTCTTCCTCTTCTTCTGGAATCCAGGTAGATAAACACTTTAGAAATTCAAGGACAAGTGAGAACTTTTGCCCTTAAAATTTTGGTCACAGACTATTATTATATAGCCAGTTAAATTGTTGAGTTAAAGGTCTCTACGGAATATATTGATTTCTGATATATGATTATGTGCTTATAAAATGCATTTCTGTGTAGGGCAAACATTCCTCACATTTGCAAAAATTTTTTCATTTTATAATGTAAACATAGGTTTCTAAGGTGAAAACAGTGAGACTTTAAAAAGAGAAAATGGAAAAATCTGTCTCAAACTTCTCCAATATTAGAAACGTTTTTATCTTCACATTAGATGTCGAAGAACTGATCCTAGAATATTAAATTTACATGAAAATCAAGTGATCTATGTGAAAATCATGTCACTAAGTTTCATTTCCATAAAGGATGTATCTTTTCTAACATTTTAGTGTTTTGCTTTAATTAGTTGCTTGTGCCAGAGCAGTATATTGAAACATATTAGTAAATTTATAAAGATTAAGGATTTTTATTTTTAAAAACAGAAAGGAAATCATTTTAAAGGGCAAATTAAAAAAATACATTTATATATTTCATTACAAATATTTCTTCTTGGATTACATTGTAGTTCAAATTAGTGGTATTCCTGGTAAACATGGAATGAGATGTATTTCTTGTGAAAACAGTTACAAAACATTAACCATTTTTTAAGAGTTTGAACATGACATGTCCTTCAGTTTTCTTAAGTTGAAATGTTATATTTAATTCAGAATTATGAAAATTAATGTTTCCAGCTCAATAAGTTGCCTGCTCAAACACAGATTTTTCTACTGACAATATTTTCAGAGCCTGGCTGGACCCAAAACATATCTGTAGGATAATAATATTTTTAAAGTTATCCATTGTGAGTAGAGCGGATTTTATGATTATGTTCTCTTACTTCCAGAGGGATCTGAGCTGCTCATTCCATTGGGTATGCCAATAATTGCTTTTAGGATGAGCTCATAAAAGGTAATCGGTGAAGCTTTATATCTGAAGCTGGCCCACCGCTACCAGCACACCTAGATTCTGCTTTCCTGGGAAATTTTTTATCTTAAAACAAAGGTCACAAAGCAATTTTTTTGTGCGGTTTTGGGGAAAAAGTAGTGTCCTGTGC
>PVHT021183707.1:7045569-7085787 GCA_004024745.2 Catagonus wagneri
CCCGCCGCCGCCGCCGCCGCCGCCGCCGCCCGGTCCGAAACGCAGCTCTCTTTTCCTCTAGGCTGATGGAGAAGGAGGGAGAAGGCTGCAAGTTGGCAAACTTGTCTACGTGTCTTTCCACAACTGTAATAAGATATGTAATCTGTATCCTGCCGTCATCCTCGATGGGGGAATGATCCCCTTCCAGAATGACCTAAACAAATGTCAAAAGCAATTTTAATTCTAAGCCCAGACTTGGAGAAAGGGAATCACAAAAGGGTCAAAGTGGGAAAATGGCTCATTTCAACAGAGTTGCCGTTGCACCCCTAGTCCCCTCACACACGAGCCTCGGGGATGCTCGGGAGTACAGAGATGTGTCCAGCAGTCCACAGGCTGTGATCTGTTAACTTGGACCTATCAATTAGTCCTTTATTTGTGAACATGAAACCTCACAGTCTTTCTTTCTATAAATATGAATATATACAATTGTGAAATATCCCGGTGGGGACAACGAAAGGCATTTGATTAATATTCATATCTAGAACTTTAGCACAAAGCAGACTGTGCTGAAATACCTAGGAAGTCATTCAAAGGGGGAATCGATACTAATTATTGTAATCAGGGTGGTTAATTAGGTGAAAATGTAGCTGATGGAAAGTTCCTTGCTCGCAGCCCTGGAAACACCTAGGTTGATGAAAAGAAGGTAAAATCCTGAAGGAAGAGTGTCACCTGGGAAAGATACTTAAGGGGTCAGAGTCTGTTGGTAAAAAACATACCTTGATTTGCTGTAGTCGTGGTAGTGAGGAAACTAGAAACAAGCAACTTCTTTTCCGGGGTAGAGATTTCTGGAAAAGTCATTAGCAGAATGCAGTTTGTTAGGCAGCATCTTCATGGCCTTTATCTGTACTTTTTCTGACAGAAACAAGTATATTCCACTCAGTTGTGATAACATCTTAGATCATCTTGATGAGCCTTCATTGAATTTCTTTCTACCCTTTGGTAAATCCTAGGGGATTTGTGGGGGGAAGGGGGGGTTCTCCTTTCATCAAACTATTGATTGCTTCTCTCTTGGTTCTTATCAGCTTTGGGAATTTTTCTAAATTCGCAGTGACTTTTATTCTGTCGGGAAGACGAGGCAGTGGTTTGGTGAGAGGATTAAAATCTGTGGCATTTCACTTAGCTGACGCGGGGAAGAGGGTGTCGGAGGAAGGAAAGCATATGTGAGGTTTTAATGCTCTTGCCCATTAAGAACCAAAATGAAGTGTCCTAGAGTCAAAACACCTTTCTGATCACATGGTACCAGAGGTCAGACTGGGATGGAAGAGTGTGTGTGTGTGAACCTCCACTCGACTCAGAGATGTGCTGGTTCACCCTGATTTGGGATGAGCTACTCTTTGTCCCCACGTGCAGCCTTCTGCGTCATGTGATGTCCTTAGGGATTGTTATGTACAGGTACGTTGATCTGATTCCGAGCTTTCGTCTGTCGATGACAGATCCCAGCACATTTTCTTGTACGTCAAGACCATCACGGCACACGGGGAATGGCGTCTGTGGGCAGAGGGTGACAGCAGCCCCGAGTGCCATGCCTTACCGGGGCGGCTCAGCTGCCACCTCCTCCCCATCCGTGCCAGCCCTCCCGTGATTGGCTGCCTGTGGTGGAGTTACGTCACTGCCGTTTAGGAAGCGGGGCTTGCCAGCAGGCCCTCGGAAAAAAACAGAAACCAGAATTTTCCTGCATGACCATTCAGTTCAGCCAACTTTGTTGTCGTGAACAAGAAGAGCGTCGGGTTGGAAGTTATAAGGCCGATCCACCTCCACTCTCCATGGCTTTTTGAGTCCCCATCTGGGGAAAGGTTGTTGCTGCAGTCCGTGAAAGCTCTGGGTGGAAACTTGTGGACGGCATTGCCGGCTTCCAGCTGGCGTGTGAACCGACTGGAAGGGGTGCCGAAGACCTGGTGCCGCCCTCCTGAAAAGCTGCCCATCTCAGTGTTCCAGGGGCTGCAGGGGCCCCCTGCCACGTTGCGGTTTTTATCGTGTTTTTCCTTTTGAACATCTCGACCTGGGACCCCAGCTCTCCTTGGTTCTGTGAGACCGCTTCTCCATTCATTCCGAGATGATTTAGGGAAGCATCTCCGGAAGTGAAAATGCACTGAACTGGTGAAGGGTGGCGTGAATTCCTGGTGGCAGCGGTTAGGATGCCTTCTGACTTTCTCTTTGGAAACCGACTTGATCAGAAAGGGGTGGAGACTGCATCCCCATGCCCGAGGATGCGCGGCGTCCGCCCTCCTACCCTTCATCTCGCCCCTGGGCTGGGCTGCTGGACTTGGAAGTATCAGTGAAAACTTTACTGCTGCAAGAACAATAGGACCAGAACCGGCTTCCTCCTTTCCTTCCCATCTGCCAGTTCCAGAGTTAAACAAAGATCATGGGGTGCAAGTGTCATGATTGGCAGTAAGGAATAAATCGAAGGTTTATGGATAATTAACTCTGTACCTGGCACTACACTCGGTGGTCTCTTTTATGGAGTCGAATCCTCACAGATATCCAAGAGTTAGCGGTAGTTATGCTATTCCCATTTCAAAGATGAAAAAACTGAGTCTGAGAGAGGGAAAATAATGGACCCCCAGACTCACAGCGCAGGGTGGAAGGGGTCCTCAGTCAGGACCCAAGCAAACTCCTTCCTTAGCCACCTTGAAAGTATAAATATTGGAGATTTGATGCTCGAACTTTCTATTTCCCCCTGGCGCTGAATTTCCATGGTGTACTTTGGTTTGTAGGTGCTGTCTAGTTTTGTACTGAGTAGGCTGTACAATGAAAAAAGGAAAAATCACACTTCTTTCTGCTTCTAACAACTCCCCCTTGTATCCACCTTGGTTCCCTTTATAATCCATGAGGTCTTTGAATCAAAGTACCTGTGCTTCACTTTTCTCAGCTTCAATCTGTATAATGGAAACAGATTTGGAAGGAATAACAGAGAAATCTGAAGCATGATGAGACCGAAATGTGAGTTTTTAATCTGCCTAAGGGGTCAAGTGTTGTCATACTGTAATCAGAACCAACCAAGCAACAAATATACTATATAACACTTATACTATACTATAACAAATAAATATACTATATAACACTATATAATACTTAACACTCAGGTGTTAAGAAGCTGACAGTGGTCATGAAACAGAGAGGGAACTGAGGGGCTAAGATGGCATCAAGTGGTGTATAATACAGGGGAGGGGCTTGAAGGATGGTTGAGGGAGCAGGAGAGGAAAGTGGTCTTTAGAACACCCTGGTTTGGTCTTGGTTGTTAAAGCAAATTTGCACAAAATCCTTAAGTTCATCCCCTTTCTTCTTCAGACCCCCAAAGTCATTTACATTGCTCCCTCTCTCTCTCGTTTGGCCATGTTCCTATGAAATAGTGCAAATGTAACCAGTAGCCTGCACCAGAGAGTATTGGGAAGTTAAGTGACTGGGTAACAAAGGTTTACCCTCAGCTGCAGCGACAAGGTAATGCATTTCTGCTTAGCTTACGTAGATAGCTCCACCAGTGTTCCATGAAGATGCTGGGTGGTTCTTTAGAGGAAAAAAAAATTTTTTTTTCCCCTAATGGACTTCATGGGAATTCAAAAGCCAAGTTAAAGATAAAAAAATCAGCTGGGATTTTCAAAAACCTCTATCATGGGCTAAAAATAGTTAAGAGATTTGAACCATATTACAGGGGAAAAAAATTTCCTGTGCTCAAAACCTTAATGTATTTTCAACCTACATGTCACTTAATAGCTTGGTTATGTAATTGCTGTAGTAATAACTAGGTTAACTAACACAGGGCACCTCTTATCTGTGGGATCATGGTTGACTTTAATTTTTCAGCCATCTACCAGGATATGATGGCCCAGCACATGACAGAGGTCTAGCTGACGAATCCGAAAATTAAATGACGTGGTCCCGGTGTCAGGCTGTTGTGACGGAATCAGAGGCAGAATCCAGCAGGTCTGGTTCTTAAATCTTCATCATCTTTTTCACTCCTCTGGCAAGCAGCATCTGCTTTAGAGAGTCTGATCCTCTGCCTGCACCATATCAGATGACTTCTGATCCTTGGGAGGAAAAGGTCTTTGATGGGGGGGCTGAGATCATTGTGGCTAAAGCAGATTCACGTGTTTTGTTTTACAGACATCCAAGCGTCTGGTCTCATTAAGCCTTCCTCTTCTGCAAGCTGTATGTGTTGAGAAAAAGGAGGAACATTCAAAGCCAGTGGGGTTCTCAAGTCCAGATTTTGATTCTCACCAAGATGGGTCTCAGACCCCCCCCCCGCCCCCCACCAAGGCTTAAAACTCTCTTTTTCTTCCACTTCCACCTGTTGCCGCTTTCTCTCCGGGCCTAATGTTATGCCAACGGCTGTGGCCACCCAGCTGTTACCGCTCAGCTGTCGGGGTTTGTCAGGCACTAGTTTCTCCTTTTCAAATTTACAGTACGTGGCAGTAAGATGAGCCCCTCTGGCCAGTTGGGGACAACAGGATGGGGGGTGGGGGCGTCCTAGGGCACCTTGCCAGGGAACTGAAAACCCCATTCTGGTAGGTATGCATTTTGTTCTGGCCGCCAGGCTGGCACCAGACGAGGGGACCTGATACAGCTGGACAAATCTCGCCATCATCAAGGGGCCACTGGCACCTTCCTTAAGAGGGTCTTTTTTTTTTTCTGGGTGCCTTCGTGTACACATCACCAGGCCAGATTTTTTTTTTTTTTCCCTCCTCCCCGCCCTTTCTTCAGTCTTCTCCTTCTCAGTTTTCACACCCTATTGATTCATTTCATGGGACAGGCTTCCCTCCCCCTCCCCCACCCCCGGAGAAGGACTGGAAAGGAATTGCCCCCGAGGCAGCTGTTCCCAGTTGGGAAACCAGCCCTTGGTCAAGGCGAACTTGATTTCCCTGACAGATGAGCCACCAGCTACCTCTCCACTCCCGTGGGCACCTGCCTCCGAGGCCACGCAGCTGTGGAGGGAAGCTTCTGGCACTGGCTGGCTTGCATTTGCCAGAGAAAGAGGGAGCGAGAAAGAGGAGGCCGAGGGGGGAGGGAAGTCAAGAAGGCGACAGCGGTGTCATGGAGAAAGGAGTTAAGGGGAAAGGCAAGTCCGGGAGGGAGGCCATGAGCTGGCTGGGCTCTGGGTCAGACAGACCCACACTTTTAACATTTCCTCCCCTTGGAGTGGAAGCTTCTGGAACCTCTCGAGGGGCGCCTCCTTTCCAAGCTCGAAGGTATGTATACAAAGAACCCATCTTCCTTTTGGAGGGTCTCCTCGGAAGGAAGAGAAATGCACCATCCTTGTCTTTTTGCTCTATTGAAAACAAATTCAGAAAAACACGAGATTGCAAAAAAAAAAAAAAGCCAGTTAGCAGCTGTTCTTTGGGGGTTGGAGAGAGAGAGCGCAAGGGCTGAAAATTCCTGTAAAAACGTGAAATAGGAGTTTAATAACAACGATTTCATCTTGATGGGCGTGTGATTTTCACTCAAGTCGCTTTAGGAATGCGATCAAGTCGCCATTCCAGAAGCTTTCCAAAAAGTGGGAGGAGGAGAATAATACGATCATTTTAAACTTAGAATTGGTGATGTAAGCATTTTCTCAGGGATCCCTTTACAGAGATGAGAAAAGATATCTTTATTAATGTCTCAGGGTTTTTTTGTTTTTTTGTTTTTTTTAAGCACAGAAGAAAGACACTGTTGTTTATTTTTGCAAGTTGCTAATGAAACTGGGGTAAGCCAAGAACAAACACATGGCCCACAAAGTCAGATACTCTCCCAGGTACTTAAAATTCATGTGGATTTCAGTTCACGTGGATTTCAAATTTATTGGCTGCAAGTGATGGGAAACCCCCCCTCTAGGGCCTGTCTTGCTCCAAATGGCTCTCAGCACATTGTGTTTTTGTTTTCATTTGTTTTAACTGAGAGAGCTATGTTAATAAAATCTGAATTTGAAAATGTGATAGGGGAAAGATGTTTTGGAGTTGAGTTTGCAAGAAAAGAGCCAGAAGGGAGGGGAGAAAAGCGCTTTTGTGAAGGTGGCTGTGTGTGCGGGTGAAGTGTCTCGGGCACACCTGAGGTCGCCTGGCCCACAGTCTGCTGCTTCTCAAGAGATTGCGACCCCGTGACATGCCTAGGAATGATTTAGAAAATGGACATCTGTCCTCAAACATACAGAGTCGTCTGTCCGGAGAAGAAAATGAAGTGTTTGCATATAGACATCAGAATGTAGCAGGTCCCCCGTGTCTAAGTTCCGACCTAACCTTGGTGCAAAAGTGTTGAAAGATCTGCAATCAGGGTCGTCTGTCCCCGTTCGTCAATGAAAGAGGGAGATGGGAATAGGATTTCTTCGTTGGGGCAGCATGTGCACTCCCTGTACCAGTGCATTTATGAGTGCTCTGTTTCTATCGAGAGGTTTGTTTTGTTTTGAAAAAAAA
This sequence comes from Catagonus wagneri, assembly GCA_004024745.2. NCBI lineage: Eukaryota > Metazoa > Chordata > Mammalia > Artiodactyla > Tayassuidae > Catagonus > Catagonus wagneri. The sequence continues at coordinate 7,051,995 of PVHT021183707.1, forward strand.
AAAAAAAAAAAAAAACTGCCAGGGGATAATTCAGTGCTCCAGCAATGACCACTGGCAGAAACCCCGTTTGCGAGGAGCCGTGAGGGGGGCGGGGGTGCGAAAGCAGCTCAGGGCGCCCCATTGCCTTGGAAGTCCTCCTATAAAATGAGGTCATTCAGGAACTTTCCTTGAAGTGCTTCCAATTCTTGAATGGCCTTTTGTTTGGGAAATGAATAGCAAGTTGATTAAAAAAAAAAAGAAATAGACAATTAGAGAAGGTGGGGGGATGGGCTCAGGGAAGAGCTTAAGGGTTTTCTACACTGAAGCTAAAAGGGTAAATGCCTTCTTCCCAACAGCCCAGGTCCCCAGGGATGTCAGCGCACAGGGGTGTCCCCCCCGACCCAGGTCAGGTCCAGGAGGGGTTGACCGATGCCTTCCTCCCCCTCATTGCTGTTGAGAAGATCCTTGGCTGTAAAATAGCTTTCTTGAACCCAGCAGCCGTCCAGCGGAGCTGTCTGCAAAATAACTTCAACTGCCAAAACCTGCTACCTGATGGCTCATTATGGCATGAAAATGAAAAAAAGGGGACCCCGTTGAGTTGTTGTAGATGTTTGTTTTTTTTTTTTTTCCTTCTGCCAGAGCAGTCAAATGAGAAATTTAAGCTTTTCATCAGGTGGTATTTGGTTGGTTGTTTTTGTTTTTAAGCTCAAGAGCTTTTGACATTGTATTTTTTAAAATGGCTGTTGTGGAGGTGCTGTGATCATAGAAACAAACCCTATGGTGTGTGTGTGTGTGTATGTTTTGTTTCTCTCTGGCACCTACATCCAGTGCCTATGCGATCATTCTATTATTTATATATTTGGGAGCCAAACTGTTTAAGCTCAGCTGCACCAGCTCCAAGCTTTCCTTGCTTCTCCTCTGTCACTGTATTTCATGTAACAGTGAGTTTTCTTTTATATATGCCCCCAATTTTGCTTCTAACTTTAAATGGCAAAAGCAAACGTGCTTTGAAAACGCTGGGACACCGTGGTCGTTAAATAAGGCAATAACCTCTGCACTCGTCATTCTTTCTCTCTGACCTACTTAGGTACTACTCTCCCTCCTTAAAGTATGATTAAGAGCTGCCTTGAAGCCACTATTGCCTCAAGGGATTTGAGCCTCGAATTTAACAAACTGCTGAGAAGGCTTAAATCAGTAAGAGGCCTTCCCTGCAGCTTCTCCCAATGAATTCACATGCAATTAAAAAGAAAATAAATATTTCAGAAGTGTACATGTTAATGAGGCTTTTCTGACCTTATAGAATGTACGTGGACCTGGAGCCTCGTTCCACATCATATTTGAAAATATTTTTCTTTTTGATTCATGTTATTGTGTTTTGCTTCTGTTCTGGAGGCCGGTTCTGTTCGTTCGGTCTTAAAAGAACGTTCGGTCTTAAAAGAATTTTCTTACAGGGTCAGCTCCCTATCTACATTTGGGATTTACGTAAATAAGATCTAGAAAATCAAGAACTGCCAAGGTTTGTCTCATTACTTTGTTAACGCTATTGAAAGACCAGCAAAATCCTTATAATTTCAAAGGCAGCCTGCAGTGGCTAGGTAGGGGAAAAAATGTAGCTTAGTATTATTAGGAAAAGTTGGGGCATTTGGGATATAAGAATTCATTTGACTGTCTTTTTTTTTTTTCAGTTCTTTATGAACCTAGGCCTGGTTCCTCAGAAAAGGCAGTATTTTAAAATCATTAGTCCTAGCCCTGCATCTGTCTTGGAATGAGAACAATCTTGGTCAAAAGCCAGATATATTGTTCAGCTGAAGAAGGAAATCAAGTCAATTAAGTATGAATGGACTTAATCAAATACACCAGGCCTGTTATTCCAAATTGCTCAATGCATCACACCTGGATTTAAAATTGATATGTGGATTTTAAATTGGTATATAAATATCCATTTTCCTTCATAACCTCTAAAGATGATCAGTTCTCATTATACCGCAAGAAATTGGTGAGAAAAGATACAAGCAATCTTTTCTCCCTATCATGGTGTTTGGTATATTTAACTCCACGTGATGCAGTTAACTCCATGTGACTTAGTTGTTTAACCCTCTGGCTACCGGTGACTATACCCCTGAATGTGGAATGTTATTTCACAATAGAATTAAAAGTGATGATTGCTAAAAGGGGCAAACTGTAAGACTTCTGGTATGTATTGTATGAGGTTGCTTTAGAATGTGAACTAGGCCACAAAGAAGTTTTACAGATTCCAGATTTGTGACGTCTTGAACACTTCACTTTTCTCTAAATAACCAAACAACAAAACAATGAGAAAGCCAAATTAGAACATCACTACATAAATACATATCTTTCAAGAATTTTCACAAATCACTGGGGGAAATTAAACTCCCTTCTTGCCTTTGTGAGAGTTCTGCCCTGGTTTTGCAATTCCTATTAGTCCATCAGCCACAAATCTTAAATGAGTATGGAAGCTTCACGTGAGGTAGATGTCACACTCGTTCACGAAGCCACTCTGTTGGTTTTGAATTGTCTTAAATACTTGGAAATGACCAATTTATGCTGTTTCCTTTAAAAAGGAAATGTGATTTATCACTTTCTTATTTTCAGTCCCGTACACTTCTTAATGTTTTCATGATGATACAAAAGGACATATAATTGTGCAGAGATGGATGCATCTTTTTCCTTAAAGCACTGAAAAGTCCCCAAATGTCACTCGGGCCATTTATCTGATATTTACTTTTGGCTCAACCACAGATGCCATTTCAGTGACAATTGTGAGTTCGGGCACTGGCTTGCACAGCGCTCCGCGGAGCATTTCAGCAGCTTCCCCACCCCCCACCCCCAGGCCCCCGGGACGACTCGTCTCTCGTGGCTTGGGTTGGGGAGTTTGGGTGTGATCTTGCAGCGCACCGGGCTTTGGCAATTCGGTGGCACTCAACCCACGACCAGTAGTTATCTGGGCCAGGCGCTCGGCAACACGTAAGCGGACAGAGTCGGCGCGAGGACCGGAGTGCCTGTCCGGAGACCCGGGCCCTAGGCCGGCGGGTAATTAATTCGGAAGGTGGCGAGCTCAGCCCCGCAGCTGCGGGCCGGGGGCGGCGCCTCCGTCGCCTCCTCCCTCGGGGGCGGGCGGCCAGGCCTGCAGGGGTTAAGCGGCGGCGCGGCGGGCGCGGAGCTCCGCCCCCGCTCGCCGCACCTGGCGTTCCGCAGCCCGTGGCCGGGGCGCTGGCTTTCGGAGGGGATTGGCGGAGAGCGGGCGGGGAGAGAATGTGACAAGTGCCGGCTCGGGCGGCCGCCGCGGGGAGGCCGCGCGCACCTGTCCCTGCCTGTCTGCGCCCCCGCCGCCGCTCGGCCGCGCGCAACGCCGCCCCCCGCGCCCCAGCGCAGAGCGCGCGCCGTGAACATGACTTCTGCTTTCAAGCTGGATTTCCTCCCGGACATGATGGTCGAGGGCCGCCTGCTAGTTCCCGACAGAATGTGAGTGTGGCCGCCCGGCCGCCGCCGGGTCGTCGGCCCGGGGCCCCGCGGGGGGCGAGGGCGGGCGGTTGCGCCCCGGGGACGCGGGGGGCAGCTCCGGGTCGGCCGCGCCCTGGGGTGCGGAGCCGACCCCGGACGCGGGGAGGTGGGAGCGCGTCTGGAGGAGCGGCGGGGACCGAGCGGGGCGGGGACCCGCGAGCCGGACGCCGGGTCCGGGGGTTCTGGGCGTGCGGTCCGGGCGGCGCGGCGAACGGGGCGCGGCGTCCCAGGGTGGGGTGCGCGCGTGCACGCTCGTGTCATTTGGAATTCGGGGCTGCTGGAGCCCTCGTGGCCCAGTTAAAGATCCCTTTGCGAAGATTCCTTTCCCGTGGTGGGAGAGTGAAAGGAGAGGAAGGAAAAAAAAAAAAAGGGGGAGGATAATTAAAGCATTAAGAGAGCCAGGTGTACTCTATTGCCGAAATTAGAGGTAATTTTTACGTAATCACGGTGGTTTGTCTGATATGCAGTCTATAATTTAATAATTAATGTGATTCTGGTTGTTTTACACGTCGTCACACTGGAGTGTGAGAGTTTATTGGGAGCAGTCAGGAGCTGAGATTCCTGAGCAAAGGAAAGTATGTCTTAATTCTTATCGGCCTCGTTAGCCTTGATTGGAAAAAGTTTCTCTTATCGGCTGGGGCACTCTCAAGGCAGTCGGATCTGCTTGTATTTCAGGCGTTTTATGAAAAGAAAAGCCCAAAGGGTTGGCAGGAGCGGGTCTGAAAGGTCTGTGTCCATTTTGGACTTGGGAATACAGACAGTTTGTCTCTTGTCAGGCAAGAAATGTGATCCTGAATCTAGGCTACAATTAATCCAGTGAAAAAGGGACTGCTATCCTCAGTAAGAGTATGTATAAAATGTTTCCTATTGTACACATCGTAAGATAATGTTCGTATTCTTTCCGGCCCTTGGCTGTAGCCTTTGCAATTTTCAGGCCATTCCGAGCTTTATGATCCATTTCCCTGGCAACTAACTTTCCCCTAAGGTGCTCCGGGTGCTCGATTCTTTTTCTAGGATGTTAAGTGTTATGAGCTGAGAGATTCCTGAGAAACTCCTCAGTGGCCAATTATTTGAGCCCCTAGGATTTGGGGTTGGGGGGAAGGCAGGAAGAGGGCTGAAAATCTGTTAACTGTGAACTGTCCTTCTAGTCCGTTTTAGGAATGTTAACCGCCAGGTTCATTGTCCCAACTGAGGTCACCAGATAATGTAAATTAAAATGTTGAATTTCCACTTGGCAGTTTTCTCTGAGAAATTAATCTTGATAAGTAACATTCCTGTGGTGTGTGTTTTAGGAGGTCTCTGTCCTGCCCCCACCCCCACATATATCTTTATCGGCATTTAATACATGTTTCCACATTAGCTAGTTAGAAAGTTCTGTGTGTTTTCTCCTCTGTATGTTAGAGTCTCAGGGCTGAACCAAAGAATTGGCTTGATGGTGATTTTAAATGAAGGTCACCTGCTACTTAGGTGACGGTAATGTATCTGCCTAAGACTACTCTGAATGTAAAGTGTTAATGGCCTCTGAAAGATGCTGTCTCGTCAGTTAAATTATTAACTATGAAAGTTTAGTTTGGCCTTTTCATTTGGTGGATGAATGTGGCTTGTTCAGCCTATTTACCCTGAATAGAGCCGTGGAATTTTCTAGGCAAACCCTGATAGCACTTCTCCCCACCTCTCTTCCATGTGTTAGTTATTTTGGAATCAAACTAAACTGTTTTCAGCATTTGCCAATTATTGCCTCATTGAACCTAGAAAAAAGAAGAAAAGCAGGGGATTTGTAAACGATCACTTTATTTGTTTCTAAGATAATGATTTTATGTCTCCTTAGCCCTGAGAATACTGTAGCATGTTTTCCAAAAGAGTTCGTCATTAACTCACATTAGGGACTGTCTTTGAGGAACAGGGGTGTGTGGGAAGGGATAAGACAAGTTGAAAATGCTTGAAATCCACCCCGAAGTTTACCTTATCGCCATATTGAGACAGTGGAGAAGATAGCTGTGCAGGCTGATTGTTTTCCGGACCGGTTGTCATTTATGGTGTATTGCCTTTTGGACTAAATTGCTGTCAGCTGGATATTGGCCTCTTCCTAAAAGGAACTTAAAGCACAAGGCTTTCCTGGTGTTGACTTTCTAAAGCGGTAGAACATATCTTCAGTAGCGTTTTCCCCTAAGAATATGTTAGATAAGTTTGCAAGATGTAATATGTTTGAGTCCTCCAGGCAGATGAACAAATAGCTTTTGAGGTGAGTGATTACGCTTGATGGCCCCACGAGCCATCAAGTGTTTAAAGAGCCCGGATCATTTCAGGCTCCACAGTGGTATAGAATTGTCAGGACACAGGCATCAAAGTCTGGGGGTTTTAAATGTTCACCATCAGAGCTTTAAATGGAAATGGGCCTTGGAAATCAACTATCAAAGTTTCATTGTCTTTGTGTTACTATAGAATAGCACTTGAAGCAAAGCACAATGAAACAGAACTGTTGTTTTAAAAAGTCTGTTACAAACTGGGGCAGTTGGTTTGGGACTGGAATTGGGGACGAGTGTCTTCCTGGCTTCACCTTTTGAATGCATTTGGGGTTTTTTTAAAAAAAAACATTTTTGAGTTTTTAAACAGAATTTTTCAAGACTTTTATTATTTATTAACTGATTTATATTTTTTGGCCACGGTGTACAGCAGCCTGATGTGGGATCTCAGTGCCCAGACCAGGGATTAAACCTGGGCCCGCAGTAGTGAAAGTGCCAAATCCTAACCACTAGACCACCAGGGAACTCCCTAAACAAAAATTTTAAACAGTAAATCTAAGAACTCATACCTTGGAAATGAGAAATTACAGGTGGAAAAAAAAATCCAGGAATGCAGCTTTAATAGTATTAGTTTAGATTTGTGAGGTTGCAATAAGATGCTGAGAAACAGCTACCGGTAAATTAAAATGAAATCTTTTTTTTTCCACATTCAGTGGGTAACGTTCCTGACAGAGGGAGAAGTTACCCTGAGTATAGATTCTTCCATTGGGTGAATTCACCTGTTAGGTCCGCCCAGGTTAGCCTGACTGGAGAGATGTCTGTCAGGGTTTAATTAAACACAAAGGCAGTTGCAGGAACATCCAGGCGAGGCTTTGAAGACCGGCTCACCAGACCCCCTCGGTTTATAGATGAAGAAACTATTACAGGGACAATGGGATCTGCCCAAGATGGCAGTTACCACTTCCCCCTGAAATGACAAAAACGTGAGTCCTTCACTGAATGCCTGCTGTGTACAGGGCACTTCGCTTAACACCGTCATAGTTAATCTGCGGGCTGAGTGTTACACCCATTATACAGATGATGCTTAAAGAGTTTGCATTCTTGTCTATGCCATGGAGGCTGTAAATGGCAAAGCTGAGGTCTGCTTGTGTGTGGGCGTGTGCGAAATTAATGCATATTTACGTTTTGATGAGGAGCCAAGACAGGACTGTGAATGAATTCTGTGACAGGTTTTTGTTGGGAAACCAAAATTGTCCCTCGAGAATGATTGAGCATTATAGGAAATGCATTCCTTCATCTATTCAGGGTTGACTCTGATTTGATTCAAATTAGTGAATCGGTCACTCTCTACTTGGATTAAGATTCACACTGTTATTCTAGATGCTGATGAACCAAATAAAGAGAATGTGTTTTAATCAAAAACATTGTTTGCTTTACAGAGTACCAGCAAGGTGAAGGTCACAAGCGCTGAGTTCCCTTCCCCCCTCACCCCCAGATGGCATTTAAAATATATTTGGAAAATACCATTACCAGTAATAAAATGCAGTGCTGAGATGTCACCCGATTCCTTGATAGTCATGAGAGGAAATTAAAATGCGAAGATGCTCAAGGAATAGCCGAGTCTATAGTTCTTTAAAGACACTTTAAAAAATGCATTTTCAGGTGGGATTTCTCTGCCTATTTTGGTATCAGCTGCTTCCTGAAACCCCCCAAATCCTCCCACGTTGGCGTTTTCTAACACTAACGTTATCTTTGATCTGGGTTAGAGGTATTATTTTAATTGTTGAGCATTGCTCTTTAATTGTCATTTTGCTGGATTGAGATAACTCTGGCGTCTGTTCCTGAGATACGCTGAGCTGGGAGGAAGAAGAACCTTGCAAGACAAGATGAAAAGGAGATAAGATTTTCAGATATGAACCTAGTGATTAAGATTTCATGGGATCACTCGGAATATTTTCCATCTCAGGGTGGTTTTTTTCCCCCCACTCACCGTGCTATAATAATGGTATATTTGGCCTCTGATAAAAGACTGCAGCCGCCTTCTCTTTTTTACATAAATCCCCAGACTCTTCATTTCTCCTTAGCCCTTCCTTGTGGTGGTGTTTCTTACAAGTTCAACATTCATTCCCCTCTGAGGAAAAGACAGATAGTGTTTGGCGCTGCAAAATAACCCGATAAAAATGATCATTGTTGAGGCTGATCCATAGAAATAGATGATGAGGGCCCCACGTCACTGTAGCAGATTTTAAACAAACAGACCTCGCAGCTGTTAATGCTCTCAGCATCTTTTATTCAATTTGCATTTCCTTGGGAAACCTGGGTATTTTCAACACGTTTGAAGCAGCCAAATGGTGAATCAGTAAGTCATTGATGTCTTTCACTTCCTAGGCTGAATCTCACCCAGATCTAAAAAGTCGTTCTTTCCAACTTAGATTAATACCAGAGGATTTTGTTGTTGTTTTTTTTGTTGTTTTGTTTTGTTTTTTGCAGGGGAGGCTCCCATTTTTGCTTCATGTCGGCAGATGAGGTCGCCACGAAGAGTTAGCGATTTCTCGGTGTCATATTTATTCTACAAAACTGCAGAAGGGAGGCTTTGGGAAGTAGGAATGATTTCCAGTTCGTTAGCACCTCCCGGTCCTCAGCCCTTGTGTGTGTTTCCACTCTCGGGAAGGTACCGGGTGAGCCAGCATCCGAGCTGTGCTACTTGGGTAGCGGTGCAGAAAATGCATTTTTATTTTTCCTGAAGAAAAAGGGACGCTCTTGCTGCACTCGGAGGGAAACGGAGCTGCACATCCCTGGCAAAACCTTGGTGGGAAACAAAAACTAATGAGTCCCGTAAATGCGATGCTCGCAGGTAACTGTGAAATAATTATTCCCTTTTAGCATCATCACGGTTTAATTGTGCCGTCCAAGATCCTCATGCTCTGAATCTAGAAGCGAAGGGATGGAATTCCCCTGTCTCCTCCTGGGAATGTCTTTTTCATTTACTGCCTGAGCTTCAGACTCTTCCTAAAGGACTTCTTTTAAAAGAGAGGGGAAACATACAAGGAGATTTGCAACAGCCTTGCTCTTCCCAGTTTGTTCTGAACCAGGAGGGAAAGTGATTATACTCCAACTAGTTTTATAGAAACACAGTTGCCTGTCCGTGGTTGAAATGCCTTGTGAGCGGGTTAGAGGTTGATGCTTTCACAGTGCGATTGATGCTTTCACAGCCCTACTCCCAGAGTTTGATGAGGGGTCTGTTTTATGAACTGCAGATTGTTCTGTTCAGATACTGAGAGCAAGGCTTTAAAATCAGCTGATAATTTAAAAAGGAATGCTAATAAATATGTAATCATGTGGCTCTCAAAATGACAGATGAGTACAAATTCGGGGTTTGGTTAAATTTTAATTACTCCGTTTCAACGAATGCCTTGGAGCCTGCTTTCCGGTCAATTATTAGACCCATATTTTAAAAATTTTTTCCCTCCTAAAGATTTTCTGTAAATGAAGTCTCGGCTGCATTTAGACTCAAAAGATCACTTTGGTTGATTGTGGTCAACTTTTCTGCCAGACTCATACAGCCTTTTACTTAAGGTCAGATTTTAGGTAAAGAAATCTGTTTTCAGATGGAGACTTCCATTTAAATGATCTGCACTTTTTTTCTTGGGGAAGGGTAAGAGTCATGCAGTTATGGGATATGGGATTCCTTTCATAGTGATAGTGCTTTCAGGATGGGGTGCGTGCAGTGTTCGGATTTTAAGCCTTAATAATTAACGAAGTCAAAGAGGTTTGTTTCCTCAGTGAGCTTGTTTACGGCCCTTTCTGTCATAACTCTGGCAGTCAGGTTCCCCCAACCCAGCAGCTGCCTGGTCTGACGTTTATAGGCCCAAACAAGGCTGAAAATTCTGAGGTTCACGGACGAGGGTGGTGACTCACTCCTCGGAGAGAATGCAGTTCATTTCAGCTGATTTATTTGACATTTTGACATCACTTTTGGACAGCTGTAAATTTTTTTTTTTTTTTAAGTATCTTGGGAGTGAAGAATTCTTCATCGTACATACTGGGTTCGAAAAAGTGCTATGTTTTTATGCTGAAAGGCTTAATTTGTATGCTTTTTCAGAAGAAAGTTCATAGCTGGACTTGGGCTCGTTACATTTGAAGGTGGTATTCTTTAGATCTTTTGCCTTGAGTAATGTCTTCTGTCTCCTGGTCTCCGCCTGTAGCAGGGAAGTTGTACCATTTTTATCTGACACAAATACAGTCAGTCGGTCCTTTCACCTAAAAAGAGCAAACTATTCTGTTACTCACCTGGCTGTAAATGTGTATATAACGTGTACGCACACACGTATGTATATATATACAACACACACACATATGCACAACAGTCTTGGGCATAAGGCCTCACTTAATCTAAAAATGTCTTCCGTTTAGTGGTCTTTGGCTCTAAAAGTTATGAAGTTGTTATACAACGTACCACGCGTTTACGGACTATTACCTCCCTCACTGAAAAGGTTAAGATTCGGGAAGATTTGATGTCTTGACCAAATACGTACTTCATATTGGAGACACAGCTAGAAGTGGGTCTCAGGACCCCCTCTGTCCCGACCCTTTGGCCCGGTCTTAAAAAGGCTCAAGTTGCAGGAGAGCTCTCCGGACCCCGAAGGGGGCAGGTGGCTGTACACCCTAAGCCCGCACGCGCCCCCCTCACTCCATCTCCAGCTAAGACTTTGGGCGTCTCCCAGGAAAGCAGACACGGGCTGATGTCTGACGTTTCACGGTCTCCTCGGGGAACAAGGAGAGAGAGAGGTGACAGGAAGGGGCGTAGCTGTGGGTGGGGGGCCGGCGGCGATGCGTGTAGCCGGGCCTGGCCCGACAGCACCCCTGCTTCCCTGAACCCCAGCCGAGCCTCCTGTAGGTCGTTACCTGTCCAGCCCTTCCTGAAGTTTCTTTGCACCTGTCTGAGGTTGGCCCGACGTCTCTTCCCCCCGGGTCTCTGCGGTTCAGTGGGCTCCTGGAGGCTGATTCGTTTTCCCTCTGCTAAGCGGTTGGCTGGATTTTAAGACGTGGGGCCGCATCCGTCCACGACACGGTTCCCAGAAGCACCTCCCGTGGAAGGAGGGCAGTGTCCCAGCACCTTGCTCGTCCCTCGCAGGAAGTGGCACGGGCACAGCTGCGGGTCGCTGTGCGCGAAACTGTATTTTGACCTCCTACGCTGTGGAAGGGGTGTCGAGTTTTCTGGTGGAGCATAAGGGGAGCCTATTTCGGAGTGATTCAGTTTATGGGTGGCGCTGTCTTGGCCTGCTATATCTGGCTCTGCTGCAGCTGTGTTTGCCTTCTCGAAATTGTCACCAGGAGGCCTCCAACTGCAGTTCTTCCCTTTCGTTCGTTCTGGTAACATCTCGTGACTCCCGTTGTCCACCCCGCCATCCTGCCAGGGCGTCGGGACTTAAAGGCGACACGCGTGTCCCTTTGGAAAGCCCGAATGCTGGTCGACAGGACTGGCAGCTCCGCCTCAGAGCCGTTTCTTAATAGCAGGTCATCTCTGTTTCACATTCTCACGTGACCTGTCAGGGTGCTTCTTTCTTTTCACAAACAGCTCCTATTTCCCTGACTTTTTCCCCCTGCTTCTGTCTTCCTTTTTGATGGCAGAAAAACTACTTCCAGCCCCTGCTGATGGGCAGTGTTTCTTCTCTGTATTTCTAGGGCACTTCAGAGCAGGTTTCTACTTCTGAGTGTTTCGCGGTCCCTCACAAAGCACGGTGTTGAGGAGGCAACTTGGAGGCAAAGCATTTCTTTTTCCTGTTAGTTGAGCACCTGGCACAGAATTTACTTTTCTCTCAGGCAGAATTTAGGAAAGATTGTCCTTCATGTAGAAACCATTATAATTTTGCTGGCTATGTGTGGGTTTTCTTTTTTTTTTTTCATTTTTTTTTCTCTTTTTGGCTTTTTAGGGCCGAACCTGTGGCATATGGAGATTCCCAGGCTAGGGGTTGAATTGAAGTCATAGCTGCTGGCCTACACCACAGCCACAGCCACGCCAGATCCGAGCCGAGTCTGTGACCTACACCACTGATCACGGCAATGCCGGAGCCTTAACCCACTGAGCAAGTTCAGGGATTCAACCCTCGTCCAAATGGACACTTGGTTGGGTTTGTTACCACTGAGCCACGATGGGAACTCCTATGTGTGGGTTTTCATCCTGAGTTAGAATGTCCCCTTAGATTGTCTCTGCTTGTTGAGGTCACCTGCCGTGCCTTGGAATCTGCGGTGTATAGCAGAAAGAATGGAATCACCAGGGACGTAGCTTTAGGGTCCCTGCAGCCATGGGTCGGAAGGTCATCCTTGAAGGCTGAGCGTCCTTTACTAGACAAGAATCTGACCCCTTCCTCTGATCGTCTTCTGATTGGTTCTAGACCCCTTCAGGTCTCAGGTGACTTGTCAAGACTCCTCATCTAGAAAATAAGAATGATGAGACCTGCCCCTGGCCTGTCCCCCAGTATTACTGTGAAACTCATGTTGGGAGAGTCGAGTGGTAAGCGAAACATCTTACAGCTTCATGGTCCTTAAAAGCGACCACGGGGTCACCTGCCTTTCCTGGGAGAGCCCAATACAGACTTCATTACCACTGACCAGTTAATGTTTTCTCCCTGGGAACATTCCTGCTTTCAAGTCCCAGCCAAAGAGCCATAAAGCAGTATTGCTCCCATATAAACTTTCAGAAAATGCTCAGTCCCTGGGTCCACATTAAGAAGAATGATTTTCTTTTTCTCTCTTTCGCTCCTCTTTCTGCTGGATGATTGAGAAATAAAATACAGTTCATGTTCCAACTGTGAGCTTGTGGTCAGACCCTGCGTTCCGGGACGGGGGTGAGAAAGCAATATCTCCATCGAGTTTCCCCGGAGGTGCCTTTGGGAAAGCCCAGCTCTCACCAGCTGAAATAGATCTGATTTTCTTTTTGGAAGAGGCTTGGCTGCAGGATATGAAGGCTGGTTCTCCAGGAACGGGACTTCTAACCCCGGCAGAAACCCAACTGTTAAGAAAATAATTTCAATGCTGTGAAAGTGGAGGGGGGTTGTTGTAGAACCTGCTGCCCGCCAGCCTCCTGGGTCCCAGGCCACAAGATGCCTGGAGAAAGGAGGAGAATCTCTGAAGGCAGAAAGGACTCGGAAAGGAATCAGTGACTTTTTGAGAGGCGGCACCATGGGGAGAGGGTGTATTGTTATTTTTTTTTTAATTTTTAATTAAACTATAGTAGTTGATTTGCAATGCACTGTCAATTTCTGCTGTAAAGCAGAGTCACCCATTCATATATATATGGTTATATAAATACACACACGCGCACATTCTTGTCCTTTTATCATGTTCTATCATGAGTGACTGGATATAGTTCCCTGTGCTATGTATCCCCGGACCTCATTGCTTATCCTTTCTAAATGCAATCACTTGCATCTACTTTTCTTTTTCTTTTTTGGCCACCCCGGCTCATACGGACTTCCCAAGGCCAGGAATCAGATCTGAGCCACAGACCTACAGCGCAACTTTAACCTTTGATCCACTGTGCCGGGCCAGGGTCGAACCTGTGTCTTCGTGCTGCAGAGACGTCCCCGATCCTGTTGAGCCACAGCGGGCACTCCTACCGATTCTGCTTTTCTGCTTAATACACAGGCACTTGGTACTCTGACATAGCTGATGGGGTGCTTGAAGTCCTGAGAGGCCAGAGCTGCTGCAGCTCGTGTGCAGATTCACTCCCAACGTGCTAAGTCACTTGATCCCCTTTAAGATCGGACCTGATGCAGTGCACTTGGGAGGCCCAGAGCCTCGTCTGAGTCCACTGGTCGAGGACTGGCCTCCATGGTGGCCGGGGAATGCGGCACCCAATGTGGCCAAGAGTGACGTTGCCTGTGAGAAACTCCCCAGGCCATGACCGTGACCTCCCGAATCCAGAAGCCGTCGCCTCCGGTAGCAGACCGCTTCGTGTGAACGTGATTTGGGATGTCACCAAAGGCGCTGGGAACACGGGCACTGTCAGAGATGACGGCTGTTTCTGAGATGGTTGGGAGAGGACAGTGAGGTCTGTGGGTGAAGGCTGACAGGGTCTGCAGAGAAGGGGCTGCCTCGAAGACACTGCAAGTGTTTCTGGACACGTGGTTCAGTTCTTAGAAATCAGCACGTTTTTATTCTCTGAGTGTCAAGCACGTCTAATTAACTTTGTAGGCAGGTTTTCCATTGGGCAAGATTTTTGTGTCCACCACTGATAACAAAAAAAAAAAAAAAAAAAAAAGGGACCAGAATTGGACTCTCATCAGCCTCAGAAGCCATGGGATGGCCTTGATCTTGCCTCTGTGCCTTGTGTTTTCAGTCTACTCAGAACGTGATACTTTAGATCCAGATTGATTTTGAGTTGTCTGTTCAATAAAATGATGATGTCTACCCAGAAGCCAAAAAAGACTTTCTGGTGAAATACTTCTTTTTTGGTATGTTGCTCCTAATTCTGATTCCTGATGCTTTAAAGGGTGTCGCCTTCCCCGTGGGCAGGCTTTCTGACATATTTGATGACATTAGCTGTTCTTGATTTAGGACGCACTGTGGGCCAGCCCTGAAGCTAAGGGATTTGCATAAATTATCAGTAACCTTCAGAAAACTTCTGTAAGGTAAGTTGTATTGTTCCTCTTTTGCAAACGAGGAAATGAAGGTTTTGGGAGGTGGTGGTATGTATCTGTCTGTCCACTTCCAGAGCCTAAGGTCTTTCTATTGTGCCACCTTCTGCTCTGTCCCAGGAGGTTGCTTTGTCTCTTGAGGGTTTCCTAGATCTTTCCGTGACCATAAACAGGTGGAATTTCTAGAAAAGTTGGCGAACTGACCATGTGGGTCCTGCCTATGAAATCATTTCTTAGCTATGACCTAAAGTCGATAGTCTACATTTTAGGGGCTCTTTCGCCTAAAGTGTGTGTTCTCGATTTTATTTTGTAGCCAGAGCCACTTCTGAGTCTAGAAGGCAAGAGTGTTAGAAGATGGATCAGAAGAAGGGGCTGCCATAGCGGTGTCAAGGCCTCTTATCTCGTAGGAGGAGGAGGCAGCTTGTCACTTAGAGCTGAGATAAGGAAGCAGTTATTATTGAATGTTAAGGTGGGTCCTTATTCTTCGTTGTCGAGAGCTGTGTCTTCCTTGTGGAGCCGTTATCTTGGGGACCTCACTGGAACCCTGGTATCCCACTCTGTCCCCCCGTTTCCTTCCAACTTGCTACTTTTCGTGTCTGATTTGGAGGAACACTTGGCCTTTCTCAGGGTGCCTCCGGCCCAGAATAGGCCTTCTGGTGAATTAGAACCAGGCTCTCAGGTGGCGTTCGATCCCCATTGTACCCCTTGACCTCTGCAGCATTTTGCTTCAAGTGCAAAATGGGACACCGGGTTTTCAGCATATCGCAGATGTGTGTCTCCTTTGTTAATACCCCAAGTAAAGGAACGGATAATAGAAAAGTTGGAGCAGAGTCCATGCCTGGGTTGGTCCAACCCACACGCCATTTCTTCCCAAATATCAGCTCGTCAGAACGCCTTACTCTCGGCAGGAGACAAGCATTGTAACCCAAGAGGATGTGATTCGAGTGGGGTTTTCGTGCCCCGTGTGCTTATGTATTCTTGCTCCTGATGCAAACATTATCTATAATTACATTTTCAAGTGACTGAAAATTGCAGGCTTTGTTGAACAAAAATACAGCCCAAGAATGGAATGTATATCCACTCCACCCTCATTATAAGGCTTTCAGAAATCAGACCGCGAGGCCCAAGGCCTGGGGCTCTCAGCTACATGATACCCACGCCGTTCTCTGATGTTTGAACACTGTCAAAATGCTGGGTTCCCAATGATGATCATAAAATTGGAGGAAAATGTGATTACTCTCTTAGCACTTTGCGGGCTTCTTTGTCAACTCTGTCACAGCAGCACCGCCTCTCACAAATCCTTTATTTCCAGGAGGTAAAACCAGAAACCACACAGTCTGATTTAGATCCGAGCATGGTGAGCCAGGTTGGGAGAGCCGGTTGAGATAAAGGCACTGTTGCCTTTCGGGGGCAGATAATATTAAATCCTGGGCATTCTGTGGTCTTCAAGCTGCCCTGCCTCCCACCTTGAGTGCAGTTTAAAAAAACAAGTGCTCGCGTGGGGTCTACTGCAGAGTACTGGCTGTGGGACAAGAAAAATACCCTGGCCAGTCGCACTCTTCTAGACTTAAGACCCTAAGTCTAATTTTAAGTGAGAGCTTAAGCCACTTGGAATTAAAAAAAACAGAGAATCTGACGCCTTACTGTTTGCTCATCATTGATCAGCATCCCGAAATCCAGGGAATCGATGAAATAGGAAATGTTCCTTGGTTTTGGATGGAAAGCAAATGGAAGGAAGAAATTATGGTGACCTAGTTGTTGTTAGTTTGTTTATAAGGTATTAAACTTGTCATTTACGTGACCGCTCACCTTGGCACCACTCACTCTCGGGGCCCTTTGCGGAAGTAAAGAAAGTGTCATTGTGACGCATTCATTAATCGGCAGTCGAGCTGAGTGAATACTTGAGTCGGGCTGCTCAGAACTTTCCTGATTCTATCAAGTTCCCCCCTGAGGGGCAGGACCTCCTGTCGTCACAGACATGTTTATCAGGCCATGATGAGGACGGTTGAAGTCCTTTTAGTTCTGGTGGGTACCTAACTGAATCAGACGCTCCCATGTGCGTGCGTGCGTGTGTGTGTGTTACCTTTTCTAACATAAATCATAAACTCAGATGTACGTACAGTTGGGTTTTGGATGGACCACTCTAGGCTGTAATATGAAAGTTACCAACTAGGTTCAGTGTTTATAACACTGATGGAGCTGAAATGAGATCATTTGAGGGTCCAAGTAAAATGCTTTCTGTGTAGTACAGCACATTCACAAGGATTGTGTATCAGGTTTTTTTTTTTTTTTTTTTTGCTTGCTTGTTTTTTAACATAAAGGGATTGCATGTAGCAGCTGTTAAGCTTTTGTTGGAGTGGAAATTTGGCCCAGCCAGTCTCCATAATATAATCGTCCGATTGTAAGGAATGCATAAGGTCAGTTCGTTTTGTGTATTTCATGAATTCCCTCTGAATTACACTCTCCCACGTTCAGGGCGCCTTTTTTTAAAAAACAGGTTATGTGTTTGTCTGTAAGTGACTGGGCTTCCAATAGCCTAGACTCTTAACCAATCAGCAGAACTGACTTTAAGCATTGGAATTAGCCTAGACCCAAAGTCAGTTAGCTTGTAAAGTTACCTAATTCTCGGGGTTTCTTGGTTGCCTCTACAATAGCAGATTGATTCCAGCATAGGGCAGTAAATGCAGCGTGAGTCTGGAAGTGCATGACAGTTGCGTAGTTTGTGCTGCAGACTGGACAGTTAAAATGAAGTTGGACAGCTGAGGAGCTGAGGATTTGTGAGTCACAACTGACCTATTATTTGGCAGAATCGATCAGCTCTTCAGTGGAAACCACCTAAACATTTTCTGTACTGAAATGTGCGTTCCGTTCTTTCTTTTTTTTTTAACTCTGAAATTCCTGCTCGTGAACAAGAGTTGCAGTTGATCTTATGCACCAACCTAGCACAAACGTGTAAAGTCTATCACGTACTGGATAGTTCCTGCATGTTCTAGGTGTGACAGTTTTAGAGTGTTAACCATAGTTCTTAAGTTAAATATTGATTCCTCTGAGCTTTTGTGTCCCACTTGGGTTCTTTTCGGGGAAACCTGTCTTACAGTGAAGAAGGCTCTGCACTATTTGGGTTATTTTGGTTTCTATTGGATTAACAAAGGATTTTCTCATTAGGAAACTGTTAAGTGTTCCTAAAGATCTTCGTTCATCGTCTAATCAGTGAAATGAGAGAAATACGATATTGCCTCCCTTTTTCCCTTTTTTTTTTTTCCTGTACCTAGATCCTTCTAGAGTCCTTCACAATATTATTGCTAAGAGCACAGTGGAGGAAGTGTGGTCTCTAGGTGGAGATGTGAATGTGCACTTAAGATCTTGGCCATTCGGATTGTAGAATCCAGGTAGCTTGAGAGATGGGGGAAAAACAGCATTAACCAAAACCCTAATGTGGACGTTCTTGCCTGTCTAAAAAGGCTGCAGGGGTGATGGTGTCCTACCTACTCCATTAGGTGCAGTTGGATCTGGTGTGACCCACAGAGTTACTTGTGCAAAAGCAGAGAGATCTGGATTCTTATCCCATCTATCCTTTTGCTCCCTCACCTTCCTTTAGACAGACTCTTGACCTAAGATCTAGAATCTAGAACAAGTCGGCATGGAGAGTGAAAGTAAGCCAGTGACATCATGGCCTCTTAAGTGGCTCTCCAAATAGGACCTCCAGTTGGAACTCAAAATACAGTGAGTGTGTGTCCTGGTTTGCTAGGATCCTCCCAGTTGGAACCTGTCGTCCCAAAGTCATCAGTCTTAGCGTCCGCCTTTCACTCTAAAAAGTGTCCCCATCTGGATGACGTGTCCTCCTTCTCCTGTCTGATCTGCAGCACTAGCTTTCTTAAGTATACACGTGTTTGCTAACTTGTGAAAGTCTGTACATAGGACTAAACCCAAACCTTTTTACAGAAGGGTTATTATCCATGCTTTGAAATGTTCAGAAAAAGCAATCTCTAGCCTCCCTTTCTCTGACCCATTCCCTTACCTAAATCCTGAGAAATGGAAAAGTTACTCAGCATGGAATGAAAGTTTACTCACCATTCCTAATGCGTTTAGGACCACCTCTGAGCACCTGGGGATGGGCTCGCTCATTAACTTCTGTTTCTTTCCGGCCAGTATGTCTTGTCTTGCAAACTCCCATCTACGGGCTTTGTCTGATCACCTTTCCTCCAGCATGTGGGTTCAGTGTTTGAGGGCCCGGAGACCAGGCTTGCAGGGGCTGCCTTTCTGTTTGCTTCCGTTAAATTCACGAAATAACGTTTCTCCGTTCTGGAAAAGCTCAAATAGTTCCATTAAGGTTCAGCCGAAGCATGACGAGAGCCAGAAAATGATCCTACGGTGCCACCTTTGTCCCCCCACGGCCCGCCATGAAACGGTAGCCGAAGAACCCAGCCAGGGTATCACAATCCCAGAGGTATCCACATATATTTTTGAATTTTAATCCCCAGGATGCTTTTTGCCCTCTTCAGCGCTAATTGATCTTTCTCCTTTGGCACTGGAACTTCAGAGGATTTGTACAGTCCGTGTGTTTAAAATCGATTTCCTGATTTTTTACATTTATACCCAGCTGTTTGTTATTCAGGGCAGCCATGAGCATCCGAGTCTCAATGGACCATGTAATGTGCAGCTGTAGCCAGATGTAACGCTTCTGCTCCCTCTGTTTCCATGAGAAGCTTAGAGACGCAGGCTAAAGACTGCTGATAGCCATGTTGCCGGCATTAATTTACCCTCTGGAGCTGCACAGAGTCTGCTTGGCAATTTTATTTCCCAACCAGCAAGCAGAGCGGTGTTTGAGATCTCCAGCCCTGGCAGTAATGTTGACACTGTGTATATCGAGTGTCTCTGCATTGATACGAAACGTACTTATATCGCTAATTCAAACGGCAGGAAGCTGTCTGATCTGCATGCATAAATACTCCGGCAGCAAGGCTGTACTCAAGAAAGATCAGCCAGGATTCATATCAGACCTTGGCCTAAGATTAAAAGAGGTCCACACACGCGTCTCTTGGAGAGAACATTTCTTAGGAAAAATAATTTTAGGATCATTTCAGTCTGTAGTCAAACCTTGTTTCTCATTTGCATTTATTATTCAAATCTGTGTTGCCTTTTGTGTTTGTGTGATGTATCTTTGTTTAGAGGCTGCAGCTCCTACTAAATTTAATTACTTCCCTTGGAGGCTTTAAATTGAGGGCAGCGTCTATTAATTGTTAATTACATTCCCCTGCCATTTACACAGCAAAGGTGCACTTACTAATTGAGGGTCTGTTCTGCACAAAGACAGGAGACTTCTTCAGTCTCAATATTTACCTTTCTGTGGGGACCGAGTTTTATTTCTCTAATCTTATCTTTTATTAAACATAAAAGTAGACATTCCAGTGATAGATTGGCCATTCCTATGATGCAGTGTTGTGCTATATCCCGGAGAAATAAATGGCAGTCATCTCTGGCTCTGTGTCGCCATCTGGTGGTGTCTTGATCTTTCTTAGGCTCCTTAGATGGGTTTCTGATGAGAAGACGGTAGCCCCGGGTCTGTCCCTTTGCTAGTTTTACCCCGAGAGGGTGGGGGTGTGGGATTTAAAAATCAGCCTGATTCCCCACCGGGGCTGAGGGAGGCATCGGTGGGGCTCAGGGGGTTGTGTCGTTACATGTGCCTAGCGTGTCTTTTAGATACTTGGCATCTCGCATGACTCAGTCTTGGATTCGCCGCTTGTCTTTCTCAACCTTCCTTTGCTACGAAGCTTAGATCCTCGCCTCCCCCGTCCAGCCGATGAGGGGGAGAAGCTGTGTCTGGGCATTTGCTCTGGTTTTCTGTTGGGATGTCCTTTGTTGAACTGTGTTTCTGCCGCGGTAGCCCGGGCTTCGAATTAGCGGTGGGCGTTGGAGGAGGGAGGCTTTATTTATGCTCAGTGATGACGCTCCCTGAGAACCTTGCGTTGGCCCCAGTTCCACTGCAGCAGTTCATTAAGAGCCTTGTGAAACCCAGGAAGGGTTTGGTAATTTATTGAAAACAAAGTGAGAGGTGTTTTCTTTATCTCTTAGACTGGCAGCTTCGCAAGATGAAGTTGCCTCCCAGCCTAGCTTGGGCTGTTTCATTTCTTTATGACATTTCCGCTTCCGCTTGGAAGTGGACCTGCCCTGATACTTGGCTGTCGCATTGTGAGGTGCTTCTGTCCCTTAGCCCCACAACCTTTAATTTGAAAAGCCATGAAGGTACAGAGCAAGAAAGAGTCAGGGTTGAATAAATGAGCAGGGGCAAGGTGGAAAGCACTTAGTCCTTCGTTACCTGGAAGCTGAGGTTTACAACAAAGCCAGAGTGATGTTGGTTTGTGGGTTTTAGTGGATTCTGTGAAATGCTGGGCGGTGCCTAGACCTCCAGGTAGACAGCCATGCGAAATTAGAAATCCGCTGTCTCCGCTGCTAAGGGGAGCCAAAGGCAGACCTGTGCAACGCTGCATGCCTCTGCTGCTGGAGGTGGCTGCCTCTGGGAGGACCAAGCCACCCTGGCAGGGGTGAGCCCAGGTTAGGTTGGGGGCTGGGCAGGGAGCCACCCTTCAGCCTCCTTTGAGAAATTCCTTCCTTCTCCCCTACCTGCATCCCGGGTTCTCTTTGTGGAGTCCTTCTGCAGAGCCTATGGCCTATATCTTCTTACAGGAAAAAAAAAAATGCTTCTGTTCTTAGAAAGAATGCATCTGAGGTGGTTTGCACTGCCTTCCATCGCCAGGTTGTGCTGGTGGAGGTACGCGGTGTGTGAAATTGAATGGTCTTTCAAGCCGTGGGGCTTATTAAGTTATTGATACAGGATGGTTGTCGACTTAGGCAGGGTGTGAAGATAATCCTATTAGAAAGTGATTACTCTTCTACCAAAACGCATTAAAAGAGTTAGGGTGCTGGGGCGGCAGGAGTTCTGCAGAATTTCTCTGAGGGGTCCAATATTACGTAGTACACAGCCATAAAAATGAATTCTCGAGTGAGTCTCAGGCTGTCCATTGCGGTGCTGACTTCGTACATATTGCAGCATCAGCGTATAGATCATAAGTCCCAAGTGGAGGTGGGGCTCAGCGCCCTTTCTTAACGGGTATGGTATTAAAATGCACTGTAACCTTCTGTACAAATATCCCACATAAAGCTCTCTTAATATTTGGAACCCCGGATGTGGGCTTGAAGTCAGATAATTATGGTAAATTATACTAGTTGGGTTCGTTTTTATTAAAACATTTCTGGCAGCAGTGAAACGCGCTTATTTAGGTATGATTTTGGAATTAAGAACAGAAAGCTTTACAAACTCGAGGAACTGGAGCCGGGGTAGCACCTGCTGCAGGAAGCCGCCCACCTCGCCCACGGGGTCTGTCCCACCGCCCCCACCCCGCCCCCGGGCCAAGCCCCCTGAGCCCCTAGGGCATCCTGTGTGCCCCCAACAACATCTCCAGCCCTGTTCCCCCTCTCCCATTGGACCGCAGGATCCTGAGATCAGAAACCAAGGATGGCCACAGCTCCCGCACTCCATAGGGGAGACGCAGGCACGTCTCAACACGTGAGCAGGGAAGAAAAGTCGAGAACTAACATGGCTGGGGTTGAAATGAACTGAGCAAATAAATGCTCCTGGAGCTCCTCCCACCAGCCAGGACGTGGGACACACGGACAAAAAGTACGTCACCGGAGCTGATGGCGGGCACGTCCTGAAATCCTTGAGCTGGGACTCCAGGACAGGAAGCCGAGGGCCCTAAGACTGGACTCGATTGTGGGCTTAACCGCTGACCTCCAGAGACAGCACCCTGCTTATTGGGCGTTCCATTCCTTGTGTAAGCATTAGGGGCTTCTGAATTCATTACTGGAGACAAAGTTTTAGGAGTCACAAGTTTGTTTTTAAAGCTTAATTTAAAGCCGTTCAGTGGAAGGTGAGTGTTAAGGTGCCCCATCATTCGGGGCATTGAAGTAGGAACGTGCATATCAGTTTTTCAGGCGAGTTTTCATTCCAGAATCAGAGATAAGTATATGTTTCTGATATTTTGCACTTTGATGCCAGTGCTGCTGGCGGAGACCACGGACCCAAACAGTTCAAAGATGCAGATAGAGATCTTTTTACATCTCTTATGGCTTTAGAATGTAATACATGCCAGGGAGACTGCGGGCAGGAGAGGACAGTGGTGTTGCCATTTCTGTTGCACTTTTGTCCAGCCGCTGTTACTATGTCAGCTCTACAGAAAGGGTCTCAAGACCTTCTAGGGATTGAGAAGAGCACAATGTATTTATTGATAGTGTGTCTCTGGGAAGTTAGAAATAGATTTTTAATGAAGATTTCCCACCTTCCTGGAGTTCAGTGTCTCTCAGGAAAAGGCACATTTTGAGAAACGGTATTATTCCCCTGCCACTGGCAAGTGGACCATGTGACTCTAAGAGAACCCAGGACAGGAGAGGGTGAAAGGATCCCCTTGCCAGAGCCAAGGCAGAAGGACAGGGTGGCATGCTCTGGGAGAAATGCCTCTGACAGTATGGAGATAATTCCAAGCAGGCGTGCGCAGGCCTCAGACAGGGTGTTTTGGGGAAGAAATGGAATGACTCTCTGTTATGTAAACACACCGGCTGATGGTTAGCGCTTGATAAGATCTTAATCTGCTGTAATAACACTTTCACATCTGATAAATTGCATCATATAGTCAAAGCAACAATAGTTTATAGAAACGTTAAAGGTGTAATTTGTATGGAATTTTAATTATTGAGCAATAGAACTCTGAGCCAACAGGAAAAAACCTATTTTATGCTGTATTTTCTGTGTAGTCATTTATTATGTTGCAGTTTTCTGTGGTTCTGGTCCAGTCGGTCACACCCTTTTCCCTGTGCAATGATTTGGGTTGGTACTTCTTGGCTTGGCAGATGTTTATTAAACGCCTGCCTATATGCCAGTGACTGTTCTAGGTGCTAGAGGGACCCTGTATCTGCAGAGTGTAGCCACATTCATAGAAAAGAGACTTTTACTTTCCTCTTATTTTGTGAGTTCTCCTCTTCCAACTGTTTGACCTCCTACCGCTTAGGGTTTTGCACCATCCAGCTCTGTTGCACCTGCTGATAACCATCATCTCTGTGACAGGTTGTTTTAGTTACTCGTCTTCCAGCCTCCTGTCCCTAACAATGTCTTAGTTTTGGCTGCTGTAGCAAAGTGCCACAGACTGGGTGCTTCAACACCAGGTGGTTCTGGAAACTGGGAGATCCCAGATCAAGGCCCTGGCAGACTGGGTTCCTGAAGAGGGCTCTCTCCCTAGTTGACACACAACCGCCTTCTTGCTGGATCCTTCCATGGCAGAGAGAAGTTCCGATGTCTCTTCGTCTTCTTAGAAGGGCACTAATCTCATCACCCCATCACGGGAAGCGGGGGGTCCTATCCTCTAATCTGGTGAGCTCCCTGAAGCTCCACCTCCAAATACTGTCACCTTGGGTGTCAGGGCTTCAGCATGTGAATTTGGGCGGGGGGTGGGTGTCCAAGCGTTCCGTCTATAACAAATAATACTGCCCCCAATAGAGGTAAAAGCACCACAGTTTCTACTCCTTAGGAAGGTGGTCCAACACCAAGACCCATTTGCTAAGAGTAGTGGGTCGCTATTAGCACTTGTTCTTGGTGATTTCCCTTTCAGACGTGGAGCCCGAACGCTGGGAAAGCCACACCGGACGAAGTTCCCAAACCGTCTTATTTCGTGGGGCTGAGAAAATGACATGGACACGACAGGTGTAGATGGTCCCGAGATTATAAGGCTTCATATTAGAAAAATGACTCTTATTTCTTAATTCTCGCGACAGATGTTGGAATTCTGTTCAGTCAAGTTAACATGAACTTAGCTCATCCAGTTTTCTCTTATTCTTGAGAAAGTTACTTGGTGGAAAGAGATCCCCCAGGGCCCTTTTCACGATATTTGCCCAGCGGGACCTCTGTAGCCCTTCCGTCAGGACAGAACTGTAATCCCTTTGGAATTGAATGCATCCTGGAGATTTTACAGTATGTAAGCTGATACACTGGGATGTTCACAGCCCTGTTACTAAATATAAAAATAATTCTCTCAGGGTTATTTGGGTTTTCATATATTCGGTGCATACCTAGCTCTACTACCTTTCTGAGATTAGTTCTCTTATCCTCTACCTGGCTTTCACTGAAATTATATTATGAGATTCTCATTGAGGGCACAGTTAAGGGGACATGTCTGTTGCAAGGGTTAGGCTCGAGATAGACTAGAGCACTGATGATGAACTATTGTCATTGGAAATACGATCAGAATCTCATTAGCAAAATGAAATGAAAAGGAAAGCTAAGGGCTTAGACCTGGGTTGATATTTCAGGAAATTACCAAGAGGCTGGTTTCCTGTTGGAAAGGAAAAAAAAAAAAGGGAAATTTTGTATGTATGACCTTTCCTTTCCTATTTCTCTTATTATTCTACAGTAGACGCGATCTTTAATTCAGAGCCTGACAGCATTGCTGTAGGTTGAATGACTTTTTAACTGGGCACTCACAGGTCCAAGTTCTTTGGAAGCAAGGGTCACAGTCAAGGTGGAATTGAGGACGGAGTTGGCAGGCATCCTGGCCATGCCAGCACACAAACGATCTGACGGTCCCTCTGGACTTCAGAGAGTCACATTGATGTTGCCCCTGACAACAGACTTCAGCCTAGTTTTCTTCTTATCTGAGAAACTGTGACTGGCTGTCCATCCGCCACGCCCCAGCCCCCCTCCCCGTATCGTTTTTTTTCATTTGTTTGGCTTTGTTTGACGGAGATAGAATTCACACACCATCCTAGTCATCCTTCTAAAGGGTGCAATTCAGTGCTTTTTAGTATATTCGCAAAGTTGTTCAACCGTCATCACTGCCTAGTTTCAGACTTTTCATCACCCCCATAAGACAACCCCATACCCCACCTGTAGTCACCCCCTCCCGGCACTGCCCCCCTCCTCCCCAGGTCTGGGAGCCCTAGGCAGCCAGTCCGCTGCTTTGTGTTTATGGCTTTAATTGCCCGATTCACCCTTTTGCATAAATGCAGTCATCCAGTATGTGGACTTTGGTGTCTGGCCTCTTTCACTTAGCATAATTGTTTTCAGGGTTCACCGGGTTAGAGCCTTTATCAGTTTCATCCCTTCCGTGGCTTTCTAGCATTCCGTCTGTGGTTGTGCCACCATTTGTT
Organism: Catagonus wagneri; assembly: GCA_004024745.2. Taxonomy (NCBI): domain Eukaryota; kingdom Metazoa; phylum Chordata; class Mammalia; order Artiodactyla; family Tayassuidae; genus Catagonus; species Catagonus wagneri. The sequence continues at coordinate 7,077,571 of PVHT021183707.1, forward strand.
CAGCGGTCGATGGGACATCGAGGTTGTTTTGGTCATTTTGGTGCAAGTAATGCTGCTGTGAACATCGGTGTACAAGTGTTGGTGCAAGCATATACTTTTAGTTCGCTTGGAGATTTGATTAGGAGTGGAATTTCTGGACCATAGGGTCATTCTGCGTCGAGCTTTTTGGAGAATTGCCGTCTGTTTTCCAAAGTGAGCACACATTCCGCCTCGCTGCCACCGCCGCGTGAAGTTCTGATTTCTCTCCATCCTCTCCGACTTCTGTTACTCGCGCAGTGTCATTTTCAGTTGCGTTTACTTTGTAGATGAGGGCGGGAGGGGGCGCAAGGTAAGCGTCAGAGCCTCAGAGGGTCAGAGGTAGGGCCAGGGATCGAATCTGTCTCCTGATCATACTCAACCTTTTTTTCGGCCCCACTGGATTTTGGAAAACTGGATGTGAAAAAAACAATGATTCTGGAATTACCTATTTTTATATCCCCATCATAAGCACGGAGCGTTTTGTTTCTTCACAATCCAGGTGTGTCTCCAGCCTCAGGCTTGTCTCTGAACCCCAAACCTGATTAGCCAGCTGCCTCCTTGTCTGGCTCCACTTGGCGTGAACTTGGCATCTCACACGCGTCCCAGACCAAACTCGTGCTTCCCTCCCCTTCCGTGCCCCATCTCACTCAGTGGTACCCCGCTGCTCAGGGCAGCATCCCAAGATGCTTCTGAACTTCTCATCCTCCCGGGCTCCACATCAGTCCGTCGCCATCTCATGCCGGCTCTGTGTTCACCCTGTAGTCACTTCTGTTCGGGCCACTTCCTTCTCACTCCCTGGGCCGAGCTGTGGTCATCTCACCGGGACACCCCCTCACCGGCTGGCAGATCATGCAGATGTCTGATCAGACCACCCCCCGCTGGCTTCTTTTCTGACCCGGAGAGAAATCCAGTGTCCTTAATACTGTCCTGAAGTCCTTGACCTCCCAACACCTCTCAGTTCCTGTTGTTTTCTGCTTGGTCCACTGTAGCCCTCCGGTTTCTGGCTCTGAGCTCTCCTCCGCAGGTGCCAGTGTATGTTTGCTTGCTTATTTGTTTATTTGCCGTCCATCTATTGGGATGTAAGCCCTGAGACGGCGGGTGATTCCTGTCCCGGGTTTACTGCTCTATCGTCATAGCCTCAGGTCGGACTGAGCCTGTGCTGGGCGCTCAGTTAATTACTGTTGAACAGGTTTTTTTTTATTCTTCTCCCTGGCATCACTCAGAATCTTTCTGCTGTCGCCCTGTCTTGGGTGAGGTTCTGATCTGTCCTCCGTTTTGCAAACAGTCTTCCATAGAGTCGTGCATAAATTTGTACAGAAATTTCTATAGCACAGTTTGCTCATGTATAAATTTGCAGGCATGCTGGGCAGGTGCTTTGAGACCTCATCAGAAAAATATCCCCCACCCCCACCCCTCCAAGTAGCAAAGATTGTGATTATGTTGTTGTCATTTTTATTACTCAGTCTGGTTTTACTACATACCAACAGTATGGACCCTATTAGCCTAGTACGTGATAATTGCCTTGTATTATAATACCCTAGGATATAATATTGTAATGTAATAATATCTTATTGCTGTGCTTCTGCTAATAAGGAGCTCACTTATACACACATAGAGCTCCAGAAGTTTTTTAATAAACATCCGGGGTAAGAATCTGCTTTTGAGCATCTGCTCGGAAGCATAAGACACCAAAAGGGATGTCGACAGAATACATCCATGCATGTCAGCTGAACGTTCCTGGTTTAATTCCTTCATCCTGTTGCACGTCGTTACCTAGAATTCCAGATTGTTCCCTAGATGCCTTCTGGTCGGTTTATTCCATTTCATGTAATGGCCAAAAATAAGTGAGGCTGGTATTAACTTTGGCAAAGATACTGTCCCAGGGCCTTTCAGGCCGCTACATGATTCTGGAGAATATGACGCTCTGACAGGCAGGGTCACCTGACTCTGAGGCCGGCCCGTCGTCTTGAACATGCTGGGTACCCACGAGCCTGGCTCTTCCAACGTGCAGTTTCCTCACCTGTAGGAGGGGATGAGCAGCCGTGGCTGCTACTTCCTGAGGTGGTGTGAGGATTAAAAGAGAAGATTCATGGCAGGTGCCTGGCACGTAATAAAATGTGCAATAAACGTTAACTGCAATTATTAGTACTATCACTGTCTTGAAACATTTGCGCACTCTGGGTGAAGAAGTAGTCACTTTAGCATCGCTTGGCTAAAGGATATCAGGTGGAGCAGTAAAAGAGCTTTAAACAGGGCAATAAAATGCAGATGTATTTCCTTTGCTTTTTTCCCCTCCCAGAACAGTATGCCATTCAGCTCCTGGAAAAAGAGAACGGGGCTGCCACTAAACACAATGTGACAAACTGCTGCAGAAAGAGACCCTCTCCCCCACTCAGTAAGGTACCATGTATGTTGGCAGCCTGTTTGGGGAACAGAGATGGCTCTTTCTGTAGCCCTGACTCTGGCCCAGACACTCACAATGCTCATTAGCTTCTGTGCCCACTTAGCTGTTAGCCCCGGGGTTCACACTCTTTCCTGTCCGTAATCTCAGCCTCTGGGGGTGGAGGTGAAAGAGGAAACCCGGAATTTAAAACGCCCTGCGTTTGGTTTGAAAGACAGCAACTTGATCACGAAGCAGCTGCATGTTCAGGGAGGACCCCGGGCCCGTCCACCTTCCCAGGTCCGTGTCGGTGTCGGCTGTCCTTCCGTGACTTCCTGCCTCCTCAGCTGGACCGTCTGCCGGTGGTTCTCCGACGGAACCGCGCCTCGGCAGCACTGCAGGGCTGGTTGGAAACCCTGAGTGCTGGGCCCATCCCCAGGCTGTCTGATTCTCTGGGTCCCAGGCTGGGCTGAGAACTGGCATTTCTCAGAATCCCAGAGGTTCTGCTGCTGCTCAGGAACTGAGACACGTGACCCACTGCTGTCTGCAGGTGTTTTTCTTTCTTTTTTTTTTTAAGTTGTGGAGTTCCCTGGTGACCTATTGGGTTAAGGACCCGGCCTTGTCACTGCTACGGCGCAGGTCACTGCTGTGGCACAGGTTGGATCCCTGGCCCAAGAACTGCCCGTGTGTTGCAGGTGGGGCCAGAGTCAAAGAAAGTACAGTTGATTTCGTGTCAGTGTCTGGCTTGTAGTCAGGTGCTTCAGTCACACACTCACACAGTAGTTTGCGTTTGCTAACCCCACACTCCCAATCCAGGCAATTAGAGATTTGCCCCAGCGTGCCCGGCCCGGAGCTGGGCACAGAGCATGCACTCCATAAATGCTTGTTGGTTTGCTGCGTCTAATGCTACCGAGATGAAATACAAAAGGAAGATGAAGTATATTAAGATTCTCATTAGGCGCCCTGCCTGATTCTCATTAAGACTGTCCTGATTTCTTTTATGTCCCGGGCGTGTGGGCTCAGTGCTAATTTTCATGGCCTCGGGGTCCGTGATGTCCTCTCATTTTCATCTGGCCCAGGTTCTCCTCCTCTGCCCTTTGCTTTCTCGAGTCATTTTAGGCGGGACACTAATGAGAGCCAACCGAACCCTCGGGACAAATACCTGAATGAGAATTCTTCCCCGCCGCCCCCACCCTCCTCCAAGGAGTTCCTGGAAGTCCCTTGTCATCCATCTCATTTCAGTGATCCTCCACCTCCTTCAACAAAAACAGAGGCCCTTGGCTGATCACTTCGTTTTTTTTTTTTTTTTAATTTTAAATTTGATCGAAAGTGCCTCCACTAAGCTAACATTTGATTGAGTCACTGGGGAAAGGAAGATGATTTATAAAGAAGTGATTCAAAACCAACTGGACTTGCAGAGGAAGGCCTGTTTGGAATTAGCGCATTGCCGAGTTCATTGTTTATTTCCCTGACATTTTTCTGAGTGTGAGCACTTGGGTATTCCTTCACCAGAAAAGAATTTTAGGCGGTGGTTTTGCACACCCTTTAGAGTCCTCCTGTTTGAGCATCAACAAATTTTAGAGGAAAGTGATGGTTTCCTTCATTAAAAAAAAAAAAAAAAAACCTCACAATTAGGCTTCCACAGACCCATTACCATGTACAAGGGAGCCTTCTAGGCAGAGATATTAAAAACCTTTAATGATCTTTTCCTCTGAGTTTCTTTTTGTTTTTGTCTTTTTTTAGAGTTTTATGCTCTCGCGGCATGTGAAGGTTCCCAGGCTAGGGGTTGAATTGGAGCTAAAGCTGCCAGCCTACACCACAGCCACAGCAACACTAGATTCGAGCCGCGTCGGCCTCCTGCAGCACAGCTCACGGCAACCGTGGGATTCTTAACCCCCTGAGCAAGGCCTAGGATCGAACCTGGATCCTCATGGATGCTAGTCAGATAGATTCGTTTCCACTGAGCCACGACAGAAACCCCTCCTCTGAATTTCTGAGTATGATTTTCCTTCTTTGCTTTCAGGCAAAACACAAGTTGAGGTTTTACATGAGAGTTTTCTTCCAAAGTAGATTTTCTGGAGCATGAGGAGGTTGTTATGTGGATGGAGAGCGTGCAGGGGCCGAAAGAAAGCTTAGCAGTCACCGTTTTAAACAAAGTTAAAGTATCTTTGATTATCTCCCATTCAAGACTGATTTTTAGAACTGGCTGGGTTCTGGGTGTTGCAGGTGTGTGAGAGAGAGAGGGTGTTTCTAGATTCTTCACCCCAGAAACTTTTGGTAGAACTTCGATGGTATCAGTGCTTTTTAGAACAGACTCTGGGCAAGTACCGTGTGGACATTCTTGGGTAGTGTCATGATCTTTGATAATAAAGAAGCCTCGGAGATGGCAGATACAGAAAGCTGCTCTTGGTGCAGATCCCAGAGACACAATTTGGGCTCCTTTTGGAAGCAGAAAAAAAAATTAATTCTCTTTTTAGAAAATGAGTGGTACTAAAGGGATCTTGTTTGTCAGGGATTCTGTTACTACTTAAGGCCCCAGTGCCTGCCCCGAATGCCGATTTCTGGTTAAATTTCTCTAGAATGTAGAGATTTGCATTCTCCATTGTTTGTATTTAGATAAAAACCCCCGCTGCTTGGTTTTGCCAGCCTTCTACTGTTCAGTGTACTAGGGGAGAGCATGCAGACAGGTCATGGTTTCTTCCTCTGCTCCCCGATGTCAGCTTCCAAAATCATGGGAAATTCAAGTTCACGCTCATTCGAAACTCAAACTGTTCGTCGTTTAAACATAAGGCCCACAGAGCCAGAAAGCCACACGTAAAAGTTGTTGCTTGTCGGGTTCGTACTCTCCCAAGTTCATTGTCCGCCCTGTGCCCCTCCCTCCAACACCCTCAAGGCTGTATTCCAGTTAGTAATACGCCGTGTGTCACCCGGCTTGGCTCAGTCACTAGAAAATGCCAGGGAAGTGTAGTGTGGGCTGTGGAGGCTATTAATCTCCAAGACACCATCACAGGACAGCGGAGTTTTACTGCTGTAGGTCGTGAACACTGCTGACAATAGAAAAGTCGCTTTCTTTTTCTTCTTTTGCGTTTGGGCTCTTGCCACTGTTTAAAAATTGGCAATGAATGGATGCATTTTTAGTTGTTGTTGAGAGCCCATGTAGGAGTTCCCGTCGTGCTCAGCGGAAACGAATCCGACTAGGAACCAGGAGGTTGCGGGTTTGAACCCTGGCCTCGCTCAGTGGGTTAAGGATCCGGCGTTGCCGTGAGCTGTGGTGTAGGTTGCAGATGCGGCTTGGATCCCGAGTTGCTGTGGCTGCGGTGCAGGCTGGCAGCTATAGCTCCTCTTAGACCCCTAGCCTGGGAGCCTCCACATGTGGCCCCTAAAGTGACAAAAAGACCGAAAAAAAAAAAAAAAGCCCAAGAGGTGATTGGCTCTCTGAGTGTAGGGCAGCCTCGCTCACGTGACGCTCAGCTTTTCATTTCAGGGTGGCTGTTTGTGACGGCATATGTTTTCGTGCCACCAGTCCCAGTTTGCTCTCTTATCCTCACCGCCAGTCCCCCCCCCACCGCATGTGAGGACTCTTGGCTTCGCCAGTAGTCCATTTGACAGCGGTATTATGCTTGTTAAGACCCACTGGGCAGTGAAACTCATCCGAAAAACGTGGAAGGTAGAATTGAAGAACATGGTTGTCTTGTCTTTTCCAGGGGCCTTCCAGACTCTTTAACATCATCTATTATGGAGCACTGGCGTTTTCTGTTGCTGTCAATCTGGTTCTTATTCACCGCCTGTAATTATGAGCGTAGGTGTACGAATTAGCCCCTTAAAAAACCTCAAACACGTGTGCCTGTGTGTGAACGTTCTCAGTCCAGGCACCCAATTTAAATGAACCACAGGGAGCACGACATCATGGAAGCTGTCAGGAAAACAGAAATTAGGTATTTTACAGCCCCCCCCCCTCTTTTTTTTTCTCTGTGTCCTCTCTTCCAGTGTTAGAAGCCAGAGGAGCTGCAAAAATATGTACAGGGTTGAGTGGGATCTTGGGTGTAACCTATTACCATGAAAAAATTGGCAGGAAGGAAATCACTTCTTGTTTTCTGCATGTTCTTAAGTAACCTTGAACAGACTGTTCTGTTGAAAAGCCTCTACTTTTTCCCCTTGCTGGGGGACGGGGGAGGGGAGCGAAGCCTAAGCCTGATTTTTGAGAGCTCTGCTCATCTGTGTGCCTTCGAAGCTGTTTTTGAAATTGCACCTCTCTGTGTGTTTCACGCCCCTGTTTCCCCCCGCCCCGACACACACACAGCTTCCCAGATGTTGGGGTGCAGGCGTGGGTCTGGACAGTGGCTCTCAGCGGCTTGACTTTGCGTGGTGTTTCGGTCACTTGGAGGATGAGGTTGTGCTGAGCGTGCCGGGTCCCCCCTCTCCTCGCCGTGGCCGTGTGACGGCGGCAGGGCCATGCACGTGGGGCTTGCTTGTATCTAATCATTTACAGCCAAGAGATGAGGAAGGTTAAGGTCACAGCCCCTGAAAAACGCCGTGAGCCTGGACCCCGCTCCCCGCAGCCGGGCCGGTCACTGCGCTGCCTTATTTTGATGCTTCTCACTCCCTTTCCTTTTCCATCCGGTTGGCCGTTTCACCGTCTCCCCATCCTTGGCTTGCATTTTGTTGTCCTCATTCTTTTTTGTTTGCCAGACAGTAAGACTGACGTGAGCGTCCTTGTTGCCACAGCGCTCCTTTTCTGGCGCCATCGCGTGCTTCCAGCCCATCCTCGGACCCAGAATTTAGATTAGAAAAGAACCTTCGGGAACTGGTACCTGGTGATGCCCTGCCCGCCTCCTTCAGGTGGTAGTTTTTGGTTTTTTTCTCTGGATGGGTCCCGTGTGCACTTCAGGAGGAGGAGGGAGACGGTAAATGGAGAAGCTTCACAAACCTCCCCCCCCCGCCCCCCGGAAGCGAATCAGGTGCCGTAAATAGAGCTTAGGGAGGATGCAGGCGGGATGACCTGGATGCTGCAGCCCTGCGTTCCTGCAGAGGTGCCGTGACCTTGGCTGGTCCCCACGCCACCTGTGACTTGGGAGCTGGGAGGGCCGGCAGAGGCAGTCAGCTCTTGAGCCATCGTCTTGGGACCCGGTGTGGCCGCTCCCACTCCTGCCCGACCCCTGACCCGCCGTGAGCTGCCTCCTGCTAAGGGCCGGGGCCCGAATGGGAGGAGCTGACGAGCCACCGAAGATGTGTTTCTCTGAGAGCAGTGTGTTGCCTGTGTCCCGAACTCTTTGTCCCTGTGGTTTTCAGAGAGAAAGCCAGTGAAGCGGGCTTCCAAATATCTTGCCTGCTTTGATCCCGTTGGAATGGTAAAAAGAGAACGCAGCATTTGTTTTTACTATTTTTTTCTTTTCCACTGTCACAGGATATCGAGTATAGTTCGCTGTGCTCTGCGGTAGGACCTGCTGGATACTCTAGTTTGCATCTGCTCATCCCAGACTCCCAACCCATCCCTCCCTCCACACCCTCTGACCTGGCAACCGCAGGTCTGTTCTCTGTGTGTCTGTTTCCATTTCTTTAGATAAGTTCAGTTATGTCGTATTTCAAATTCCACACAGAAGCGGTATCGTATGGTATTTGTCTTTCTGTTGTCTGGCTTACTTAGTGTGATGGTTTCCAGGTCCATCCATGTTGCTGCAAATGACATTATCTCATTCATTTTTATGGCCGAGTAGTATTCCATTGTACATATGTACCACAGCTTTTTTATTCCTCTGTCAATGGATATTTAAGCAACCTAGATGTCTTGGCTGTTGTGAACAGTGCTGCTGTGACATAGG